>CM053245.1:423994-961494 GCA_028583405.1 Pogonophryne albipinna | reverse complement strand
TATATATATATATATATATATATAGAGAGAAAGAAATGGGAGAAGGGAAGATTAATAAAAGAGGAATAATTAGAGTAACAGATGAAGCAATAATGGTTCGGATGAATTCTAGGAAGATTCAACATATGTTGAGAAAATATGTTGTGCTACTGTCAGCAGAACATACAAACATGTTGCTGTATATTCATGTGTAGTGAGAGATCTAACTAAACACATGCAGCTGTGGCAGGCACAGACCTGTCAACAGTACATGCTGATACAGCACTTTCCAGTCCACTAGAGGTGCTCAGCACACAAACAGAGGCAGAGTGGTCAACACACTCACACACAATCGGCCATGCTGTTGGGATTGGAATTTGACATGTTGACTGAAGATACCTGGCCCTTGCAGGAATTAATAGGTTCACTTTTTTTTTACGAAATGTAAATGATATATTTTTTACATCTTGGGTTTTCCATGGGGGATATTTGACCCCATACTGTTTTTAGCTCTGTAGAACATGGAAGAAATGTGGCAACATGTACACTTTTTGTTTCGGCTGCTTTCCATACCTGTAGTGGAAGGACATATAACATCATATATATAATTGTCAACATGTAGCACATTTACATCACGCACTCTGCACCTTGCTGCACCTGTAGACTTTTGTTTAACTTGTATATTCCCTCACTGTCAACTGGTGGTTGATTATAAGGAAAGATTTAAAGTCTAAGTAACTGCCAAATCTGATTGAGCAGAACCTATGAGATGATAACATGGTGAGTATGAGCAGGTTTTTACTGTAGTAAATATCCTTCATTTTGGCACCGGGGAATGGAGGAGATGAACACTAAGGCCCAATTCCAAACCAACCCCTACACACTACCCCTCCGTTTGCACGTTCACCTGGAGGGTCTGCCACGTTAAGCGCTGTTCCAATCCAACAAGTGTGGAGGGGGAGTGAGTTATCAACCCTCCAGCAGAGAGTCTGCATCGGTCCTGACTCACCTGCTGCTCTACCTGACCGACCAACGCAGTGTGTGTCCGTCAGGAAACACGCTGTGAACAAATAGTTCATTCAAACATTTAGTAAACAGCGCAAAACAAGAGACATTTAGTATCTTCAGAGAGATGTAATAACTTCATGATTACCTTGTTTTTTAACTTAGGGTCACATACCCGTGTTTAGTCTAGGAAACGATAAATGTGTGCATTTTACTATAACGTTTTGTATATTTACAGGGACTCTTGGAAAGCCAAACAGCCTATAAACATCTGATTTGAAAACAAAAAGCGGTTTACAAGAAATGAGAAACACCATTAAAGATCTTGGAGTTTTATTTGAAACCGTTGTTACCAAAGGTTACGGCATTCCGGAGGGAGGAGCTTGTCCTAAAGCTTGCTGCTGTATTTACTTATTTGTATGTGTATACTTCATAGTTTTAGTTTAGAGGTGGGACAAACTTATTATAGATATATTTGTTTGTGGTGGAAGAAGACAAGAACACGGGGAAAGACAAATAACACATGGAATCAGTGTGATGAGGGTCACACATCTACCACAGTGACCCCTACCTAACCCCTTCACTAACACCAGCTGACACTAACCCTGGCTAGTTCTGTGACCTAATTGGCTGTTCAAACACTTTGATGTCCAGTCAGATTTAGGGGTGGGCTGAGGGTGACACACAGACAAACTGGCAGTGTAATTACAATAATAACACTACTACTGCTGCCGCTGCACATGGGATCTATCTGTTCTCTCTCTTTGAGACCCTGACCTGAGTGGAGTCTCCACACACACACACACACACACACACACACACACACACACACACACACACACACACACACACACACACACACACACCCACACACACACACACACACACACACACACACACACACACACACACACACACACACCCACACCCACACACACACACACACACACACACACACACACACACACACACACACACACACACACACACACACACACACACACACACACACACACACACACACACACACACACACACACACACACACACACAGTAACTGTTGCATCATCTTTATAGGAAAAAGAAATCCAAATGTGAGAGCAACCTTGTTTTAAATGTGTTAATATTTTCTGCTCTCCTGGATCCTTTTATATAGTTGACCCCTCTCTTGTGTTTTAACTTTGTATTCAATGGACTTACCTATTTTTATCATTCATTTCATTTAGAATATATACATTTAAGCTATTATTTTTTCAATCCAGAGATTTGCTCAAGGGCACTAATACAGGAAGTAGGGTGACGTCACATACAGTGTATTTTGTATTACCATGGCAACCTCCTAATCGCAACCTTAACTAAGTTCATTCACCTAACCTTACCCATAAATCAACCATAGCTGTGACAGACATTACTAACAGAATAGGAGGGGATGTTTAGCTTCATTTAAAGCACAGCAGTTAGCTCAGGACACGCACCTTTATCCAGGAGAGCCTGATGTCTTTGACCGTGTACAGAATTCTGAATACTTAATGTGTAGCATGTGAACACATTCGATTATTTTACAAACAGTATCATTATTTGTATACAATACTAATTGTGTGCAATAAATTAAAATGCTCCACACAACTTCTGTTACTCCTATCACTCATTTACAGATGTTTTTATTTTTGTCTTTCCACCATGATTCTCAATCATCAATATCTGGTGCACTACATGATTTGGATTCTACACCGTTCTCGACATGCTTGTTCATTGAAAAGATCCTTTGCAGTTCCAAATCAGGGTGGAAAAATGAGTGGAAAAAAGCTCTCCCAACGTGTCACTTTACACCCAGATGGAAAAATGTCTCCTGCTGGGTTTGGTTATGGTTTGCTGAGAGAAGGATGGCCTTTGTTAGCTTTTCCTGTTTGTGACATTCACGGATAGGATATCAAGGTACAGCAGCAGGCTGGACAGTGTGCAGCGTGATAACAACAGGGTGGCATGTCTGTTGTTTATAGAAGATCTCCTTAACCAACCACGAGCAGAATGGAACAGAAGAGGGTCTGTTAGAGTGGGTTGTTAAAGATAAGCTCTCTGGTAAGAATACCACCTGCTTACATGCAGATATAAAACGGAATGGACCGCACCTTTGGCCTTGAGCTGTGTGCTTGGGAGGACCAATCGAAGGATCTTGCTGGCAATAATACACCATTATTACTCTACAAAGCCTTATATGCAAAGTGGTTGAATGACTAGAAAGTGCCCTGTCCTTTATTGGGACAGATGGATTTAGTTGACATGCTTGAGTTCCAGATATTACTCTTTCAGAAAGCCCTGTGCTCTGATTGTCTTACTGCCTATCTGATATATTCTCTCAGGGGACAAGGCCATGTAGAGCGAGTTCTTGTGTGTCTTTTTGTGTCTGCAGGCTACATGTTAATAACAAACACTAATGAAGAGAAATTATCCTTTTAGCTTCAAGTGCACCGTATGGGCTCCACAAAGACACACACACTGGACATGCAGCCCATCAGTGTGTGAATGGCTTCTCTGACATTTTGGGTCTTTCTCTGTCAGACGGGACTCGGACACTAATCACTGCGGCGGTGCACAATAGGTTTCTGTGTGTGTGTGTGTGTGTGTGTGTGTGTGTGTGTGTGTGTGTGTGTGTGTGTGTGTGTGTGTGTGTGTGTGTGTGTGTGTGTGTGTGTGTGTGTGTGTGTGTGTGTGTGTGTGTGTGTGTGTGTGCAGTGGTGGTCTGGCGATTCTTTCATGGCTTAATGAGGTAAGCAACAACATGCCTGAGGCCATGCTGGAGACAGGACACACACATAGAGTCACAGAAGCTGGGCTAAAGATAGTGGCTTTGAATGTTCAAACTTCATTGGAGTGAATCATAGGGTCAAACAGAGTTAGCCTCATTGGCTGAGGGTGGAAGAAGCCTCTGTTAATCTGCTTTATGACACAGTTTTAACAACTGCACACAACTCCATATCATGTTATTTTTTAAGCAGAGTTCATGTAGTATGTAGCCTGAAAACGTAATTTACTAGCTGCCTTGTTGAATTGGAAAATGTTTGCAGGTTGAACCAGTCAGCTTGCTTACCGTTGGAGTCTGTAAAATGCGTAGTTGAGATTTGGATGTTTGTCTCTTCAACATGGCTCTAAAGCCTCCAGTATCACACAAAGAACATCCGTGGACAATTATTGTTACATGCAGTGCCTCTGCAATGACCAATAGCTTATGGTGCCTGAAGTTGACCAAAAATAGAAAACTTAAAAATGTTTTTACCTGACAGTTGACAGTATTATTAGGTATTAGATTATTTTCTAAATGCGCTATTGTTTCACCATTTACACCTAATTGTGTGGCTGCAGGGAGCGCTGTAACAGACTGACCTGTGTGAATAATGTTTCAAATATTTTCCAAATAATCACTATAAAAACATGATCATTTAAAAGTGATGCCGTCACTTGTAACAAGTCAAATGATTGCTCATTCTCAGCATGTGTGGCATACATGTTGGTGCTTCCAGCTGCACACATGTCTCTGAATGGTCTGCTGCCAGCTGCATTAAGGCTGCACTTGAATCAACAGCCACAAAGTGCTGGATGTGTAAGCCAGTACTGCATCGGACAGAGGTCTTTAATACTGGATATGTGCTGCAAAGGCCTACTGCCTTTGCTCAGCATGTACACACACAAGGAGGGCTGGTGAGGTCATTAGGGGTCATTAGCAGTGCTGGCGCTGTCCTGTGCCACGAGGTCAGACTGCTAATTACATTGCCCTTAAGATGAGACAGTACAACACACACAGAGCCCATACAGTAGCCCTATACAGCAAGAGAAAATGGGTAATGTGATTGTGATAATGACTGGACATGAAACATGAAACATGACTCAATAAATGGGACCACCAAGGGAGAGAAATAGAAAGAAAGAAAGAAAGAAAGAAAGAAAGAAAGAAAGGAAGAAAGAATGAAGAAAGCATTTGGAGAAGGGCAGACATGCAGACATAAAAGACAGTAGTTATAAAGTGCAGGCAGATACTGCACTTTATTTGTAATATATATACTCTATTTACTGAGTGTCTGTTGTGTTGGACAGTTTAGTTTTGGTGGCCTAAACATCAGGAATGATGTTCATTCTAATAGACTGTACTCTTCTCTGTCTTCATACTGCATGCGACTGAATGGATGCCCATGTGGACAATTGGGACGTTCCAAAAGGTCCTTGGGAAATAGTTTGTTAGTATGCACCCTGCAGAATGACCCACGTTAATATAACTGTTTTCTAAACTTAACTCAGACTGCATAAGTATATTAAACTACAACTAGTTGGTTAATGGAGAAAAGGAGCAATTCATGGTGTAAAGAATCTCATTTTAAATGTTGTGGAGAGGTAACATTTTTTGTTCACATTTCCGCTGCATTTTAAGGCTCAACTCAACTCCACTTTTTTTTGGTTTTTCAGATGTTGTGGATAGTACCTGGTTTCTGGTACTTTTTTTAATTCCAACTCAACCAAGTTTTTCTTCGTCGTACCATTTAAATGGCAACGAGAAACTACATCCGACACGCATACAGTTGACAGGCGTCCCTCTGGTTGGTCACAGGCAGGGTCCTGACAGGCTGAATCAGTGCATGGCAATGTCAGTGGGGAAGATGTTGAGCCTGCCCTGTTGTAAGGCTTCACATATTAGCATAAAGGGTATGATTGCATAACCACTATTTAAGGAAGCATGGGGCACAGTGATCGCCTGCAGGAAAACAAGGTTGATGAAAAAGAGACACTGGAGATCAGAGACTGTGGTCCCCACTAAGACCATAGCTCCATGGTGGCCTCCCAACCCAAGCTGCTGCATGTGACAGGCCTCAGAGTGCTGGACTCCTGCAGGACCAGAGGACGCTCAAACAGAGTAAAGATGATGCACAATGTTTCCATGACGTCACATGTCTATTGTTCAGATGCTGGATATATATAAGTTTTACACAAAGCTCAGCATTGTTTTTGTGGCATCAGCTTACATTCCAACTGATGCAAATGAAAAACAATGCACTGCAGGAGTGTATAAACGTTTCTGCTCTGTTTTGTCTTGATTTCTTGGGCTGCATAATGGACTACAACTGTAATACCGTGTTGCAGACAGACAATACATTATCCCTGCATCCTGGTACCTATAATACAAGAGCACTGAATTACTGGGATTATCAAAACATTTAGAGCTGTTGTAAGAAGAATATTGCCATTGCATCATAGATGCCATGTTAGTTGCCCATCTGTTTGAATATCGAAACAAGTTGGTTACGTATTCGATATTTTCTAAATGAGGGTAGAACTATTTCACATTCCTTCAATATGAGAATCCAAAGTTTTCGTGGGACTAAAGCTCCGTTTGTTTAGTGCAAGTGTGTATGAGCTGTGGAAGTAGTGCTACCCAAAGACAGAGAGGGAGAGAAGAGCAATGTTAACTGTGGTGGACTGCAGCCATAAATCAGAGTGTCATTGTGTTTATTGAAAAGACTGCTGCTGGAACCAGAATTATAAACAGTGTCTGCACTGTGTGTTAACCGGAGGGGAATCAATCTGTTCTATTCTGCTCTATTCAGTTCTTCTTCATAGGCAGGCGAGGTAAGCGCTATGGTTTTACAATAAACACGCATTGGACCGAAAAGTGTGAGCCTTTTTGTTCTGGATTTAAGCTCAAGCTAAGCCATGACCTAGTCATATATACAAAAAACTGCTCTAAGTGTCCTTGTAGCGGTCTCTAAGGGTCCTTTTCTGAAACTAGATTTTTTACGAGAAAATAATTAATGTTCACTATTATCCAAGTAAAATGAATCAAATTCTTATGGATCTTATTGTTTATTTGTGTAGAAATATTTCCAACTAATTTCAATATGTCAACCACAAGAGGTATTAGCATTCTCCAATGGCAGTTCCTCTTCCAACATGTCTTCTTTAGTCAGGTTCTACTCTCTCAGAAAGTGGAGCAGGTTGGACCCAAAAGCTCGAATTCTGTCCAGGTCCAGAGAACGCGAGGTAGGCGAGTCACAACAGAACACTTTCCGATACATGACGATACGAGTATCTGACAATAAAAAAAGAGAAATTCAGTACTCTTAATCTGAACTAAGGAGGGGGATAAAGTGCAGGTGTAGAGGAGGACAGGTGGATGCAGGGCTGGTGGGGAAACAGGTCAAACAGTCAAAACAGGCGGGAAAACACACAAAGACAGGTGGTAAAACAGACTTGACACAGATTAAGAAATCTACTAAAGTTCACTTTCAACATCTTTAAACTCTCCTCTCTCTGGCATATATGCGGTGGCTGGCAGGTGCAAACGCGGAACAACGGCCCAAAACACATAAATAAGCAGGAAACACAAACAAATGAAAAACAAACAAACCCTGAAAACAAATACAACCAAAAAACGCTGCATTTACAGAAATGATGTGAAATAAATACAACACACAAACCCCGAAAACAAACGCAACAAAAAAGCACATACAAATCTCAAAACACATACCAAAAAAAAACATTCCGGAAGTGCTCCAGGCCTCTAGGGGGCGCACTACGTGGAACAGATTGATGTCTGACCAGACATAGAGAGAACGAACAACGTGTTGCAAATTGAAGCCGGAGGAAACAAAGTTGATCGAAGTGGAAAAAGTCGATATATAAGAAGGTAAGTTTTGTTTTGATACAAAGAGCGTCATATTTACCCAGCTAGCGTTAACTTGTTTGGTTAAAGAGCTTGCAAGTCAAGAGACAGCACTGTGCACCTAAATGTAACTCTTGACATCATATAGATATATTATATGTCAGGGTTTGAGTTTTGTTGTGTCTAGTTGTGGGGATATTTTGCTGTTCTGTTCTCCCTGTCATGTTTTCCTCCTTGTTTCTTGTCTGGTCCTTCTCCCTGTGTTTTCCTCCCTGTCGTTAGTTTCCCTGGTGTGTCTGATTGTCTGATTGTGTTCACCGGTTGCCCTTGTGTTTCTCTTTCCCTGCCCAGCTGTTTCTCATCTCGTGATTACCCCTCCCTGTATTTAGTCTTGTCTCTTCCTGTGTTCGGTGTCGGTTCATTGTTTGTTTTCCCTTTCTCCCTTCATGTTGGTCACGATCGTTTTTTGGGTATGTTATCTTCCTCGTGTGACCTATGGATTATCCTTGCCATGTTTTTTGTTGATCGGCTTTTTTAAGAATAAAGCTTGCTTTTGTTTATAGATCTTTATCTTTTTGTAGTCTGCATTTTGGGTCGTACCTCTTTCCGCGATCTAAACAGTGACCGTAACAGAATGAATCGATCAACTTTGGACTCAGCAGACTCTTACACTATTTTTGCTCTACAGGCGGAATGTCTTGGGTGCTCTCTGGAGTACATTTTTTACACTTGGAATAACGCCTCATCTAGACGGGGTAGAGAGGCTGCCTTGAAGGAGGCACGCCAAGAGGTTGCTCGCAAGCCCTGGCTCAGGAGCTTGTTGCCTGAGTGGCTACAACTATTCACAAGTAGTCCTGAAGACTTGTCAGAAGCCTGGGGAGGCCCACGGATCCTCCAAGAAATCTCTAGGAGACGCAAGGCCAAGATTCCAGCCCGTGCTCCAATGGTTCCGTGCTCCAGTGCCGGTCCACACAGCCATGGTACCGTGCTCCAGTACCATCTCACACAGCCATGGTTCCGTGTTCCGGTTCCGTGCCCAGCAGCCATGGTGCCTGTTCCAGTACCGGCCCACACAGCCATGGTTCCGGCTCCAGAACCGGCCCACACAGCCATGGTTCCAGCCCCAGGTCTGGCCCCAGCAGCCATGGTTCCAGCCCCAGTTCTGGCCCCAGCAGCCATGGGTCCGGCCCCAGTTCTGGCCCCAGCAGCCATGGTTCCATCCTCAGTTCTTGCCCCAGCAGCCATGGTTCCGGCTCCAGAACCGGCCCACAAAGCCATGGATCCGTGCACCAGTACCGGCCCACACAGCCATGCTTCCGTGCTCCATTACCTGGCTTACACAGCCAGAGTCCAGGCTTCTGTTCCGTGCCCAACAGCCTTGGTTCCAGAACCGGCCCCAGCAGCCATAGTTTCGGCTCCAATACTGGCTCTCCGGCCGATGCCAGCTCCCCATGTCCTGTCGGCATACCGGCCGACTCCAGCCCCTCGTCTCCTGTTGGCTCTCCGGCCGACACCAGCTCCCCGTGTCCTGTCGGCGTACAGGCCGACGCCAGCTCCCCGTGTCCTGTCGGCGTACAGGCCGACGCCAGCTCCCCGTGTCCTGTCGGTAACTGTAACGAAATCATCATGCAATATCGTTGACGAAAAGTGACGAGACGAAAATGTAGTTTACTAAATAAAAACTATGCCAAAATCTCTCTTTACTTTCGTTGACGAAATATTATCAAAGATAACGTTACATCTCTGATAGTCAGTTTTTCTCCCAGCAGTTCCATTTCCGGTGCTGCGGCAGGGCAGCAGCTGTGTGTCTGTGGTGCGCGCGGCGGTAGATTTGAATTACACCGGGCAGCGGCACAATATGAACTGTCAGGAAGACTCGGGTCTAGCTCATGGTCTAACTAACCTTATTTAACAGAAAATAAAATGGCAACAACAGGGCTTGGGAGGAGTGGTCGCACTCGCGTTAACCGAATACCCCCCCGTCAGCGCGAGTGATTGATAAATTGTGCACTCGACGGATAATAATGGATTATGACGGAAATGTTACGATCCTGTCTGTCAAAATGACTGACAACGAAAAAGTCTAAAGCCACCACTGCTTGGGAGAAAGAAACGATGTGATATTTGGGCCCATTTTCGCTACAATGAGGCGGAGAAAAAAAGCGAGTGCATTGTTTTATCAGAAGGGAAGCAATGCGGCCATTACACAGCTGGTAAAAACACCACAAACCTGACCAGATATTCTCTGCAAAGCTGCTTTCTTAATCATTCAACCTGTGTTTTTCATCAAATAAGGACAGGATATAATCCTATTGTGAAATACGTTTGACTAAAATGACAAATTATTGGTTTTGGCTAGACTAGTTTGACTGAAATGTTCTATATAATCTGATGACTAAAAAAGACTCAACAGTTTTCATTGACAAAAAGTAGACAAAAATAATTAGTTTTCTTTGACTAAAATAAGACTAAAATGCTCAGACTTTTAGTCGAATAAATCTTGACTAAAATGTTTACTGTTTTAGTCGACTGAAATAAGACTAAAATGCTCAGACTTTTAGTCGACTAAAACTTGACTAAATAAAAACAGGATGAAGGTGACTAAATATGACTAAAATTAAAAAGGAAATTTAACACAGGACTAAGACTAAAACTAAATTAAAAAATAGCTGACGAAATTAACACTACTCTCAAGTTCCTTCTCGAGTACCCTCTGGAGTCCCCTCTGGAGTCCCCTCTCGAGTCACCTCTCGAGTTCCCTCTCAAGTCTCCTTTCAAGTCATCTCTCGAGTTCCCTCTCAAGTCACCTCTCGAATTCCCTCTCAAGTCCCCTCTCGAGTCTCCTCTCGTGTCTCCTCTCGAGTCCCCTCTCAAGTCACCCCTCCAGTCCCATCTCGAGTTCCCTCTCGAGTTCCCTCTTGAGTCTCCTTTCAAGTCACCTCTCGAGTCTCCTCTCAAGTCCCCTCTCAAGCCCTCTCTCTCGTCCCCTCTCTCGTCCCCTCTCGAGTTCCCTCTCGAGTTCCATCTCAAGTCCCCTCTCCAGTCCCTACTCGAGTCCCTACTCTAGTCCCTTCTCTAGTCCCTACTCAAGTCCCTACCCTGTGTCTTGTGCCGTTGGAGGTTCCACTGGGGGTCCTGCTAACTCCATGTCCTGTCCCGTTGGGGGTCCTGCTAACTACTCTTCTGCCGGGGGTCCTGCCAATCCTATGTCCTGTGCCGTTGGGGGTCCCGCCGACTACTCTTCTGGCGGGGGTCCTGCCAACCCTGTGTCCTGTGCCGTTGTAGGTCCCGCCGACTACTCTTCTGCCTGGGGTCCTGCCAACCCTATGTCCTGTGCCGTTGGAGGTTCCGCTGGGGGTCCTGCCAACTCCATGTCCTGTCCCGTTGGGGGTCCCGCCGACTACTCTTCTGCCGGGGGTCCTGCCAACCCTATGTTCTGTCCCGTTGGGGGTCCCGCCAACTACTCTTCTGCTGGGGGTTCTGCCAACCCTATGTCCTGTGCCGTTGGAGGCCCCGCCGACAACTCTTCTGCCGGGGGTCCTGCCAACCCTATGTCCGGTGCCGTTGGAGGTCCAGCCGACACCTGTTTCGTCGGGGGTCCTGCCAACTCCATGTCCTGTGTCGTTGGGGGTTCTGCTGAGAGTCCTGCTGACCCCATGTCCTGTTCCGTTGGAGATCCCGCCGTCACTTGTCTCGCCGGGGGTCCTGCC
Organism: Pogonophryne albipinna; assembly: GCA_028583405.1. NCBI lineage: Eukaryota > Metazoa > Chordata > Actinopteri > Perciformes > Artedidraconidae > Pogonophryne > Pogonophryne albipinna. Next base: position 950,154 of record CM053245.1, on the reverse strand, counting down.
AACTCCTTGTCCTCTTCCTTGGGGGATCCTGCCGACACCTGTCCTGCCGGGGGTCCTGCCTACTCCTTGCCCTGTTGCGTTGGTGGTCCAATCGACACCAGCCCTTGCTCCATCCGGGGTCCCATTGACACCAGCCCATGTCATGTCCACGATCCTGTCTAAGACCCCCTCCATGGACTCTGCCTTGCCCACGGGCCATCCACCCGAGACCCCCTCCATGGACTCTGCCTTGCCCCCTGGTCGTCCGCCCGAGACCCCCACCATGGACTCTGCCTTGCCCCCGGGTCGTCCGCCCAAGACCCCCACCATGGACTCTGCCTTGCCCCCTGGGCCGTCCGCCCGAGAGCCCCTCAATGTACTGTGCCTTTCCTGGGCTGTCGATCCAGACCCGTCCTCCGGACCTCCTCCACCCACCCTGTTGGAGATGTTTGACTTTATGTAGGGACGTCTGGAATCCGTCTCTTGAGGGGGGGGGGGGGTTATGTCAGGGTTTGAGTTTTGTTGTGTCTAGTTGTGGGGTTATTTTGCTGTTCTGTTCTCCCTGTCATGTTTTCCTCCTTGTTTCTTGTCTGGTCCTTCTCCCTGTGTTTTCCTCCCTGTCGTTAGTTTCCCTGGTGTGTCTAATTGTCTGATTGTGTTCACCTGTTGCCCTTGTGTTTCTCCTCCCCTGCCCGGCTGTTTCTCGTCTCATGATTAGCCCTCCCTGTATTTAGTCTTGTCTCTTCCTGTGTTTGGTGTCGGTTCATTGTTTGTTTTCCCTTTCTCCCTTCATGTTGGTCACGATCGTTTTTTGGGTATGTTATCTTCCTCGTGTGACCTATGGATTATCCTTGCCATTTTTTTTGTTGATCGGCTTTTTTAAGAATAAAGCTTGCTTTTGTTTATAGATCTTTATCTTTTTGTAGTCTGCATTTTGGGTCGTACCTCTTTCCGCGATCTAAACAGTGACTGTAACATTATAGGTGCAGAGAGGAGTTGGTTTATTGTGCCCCAATGTAAATCCTAATGTGAGAGTTAAAGGAGGGTCAACAATATAATGTACCTTGGTCAGTTTGGATTTATCGTGGCATTTATTCTTAATTAAAGTGACTTTATTTTATTTCAGTCATTTGTGTGTAAGACTGTGTATGCAGGTGTGGGACATTCCAAATGTTCCAAAAGTGAGCACTCCACGAATGGACAACAGTTTGCCAGGATAAAATAAAACATTGTCAACATATTATTTTGTGCCACAAGAAGCAGAATGTTTTAACAGTATAGTAGTTTCAATATATTTGACTAATTAAAAATGTAATTATACCATGTAGGTTTGAATTTGTGAACATGAAATCAATAAATACCTTTGTGTGCACTTATTTCCTGGGTAAAAATAGGACAGAGAACCAACCCCATTCCAGGAAGAGGTCCAGTCTGCCCCGGGTCAGAACCACTTCTATAGGTAAACGATGTTGACAGTTGCATCGTGACACAGTTGTGTGGTGTGTATCTTTATTTTTACATTTGTTTGTTTGTATAGCCTCCAATCACAGTGGGTAACATTGCCAGGAAGCAGAACAATTATACTTTCATACATTTCCAAATGACACCCACAATATCTAACATCTTAGTGAAGACGATACAAAAAACACCCACAAATATTTTTCAAAGATCAGATATTGTTTGTTGCATCTCCTCCCGTTCCTGTCTAAAACACTTGAACGCGCTGTCTTTAAACAACTCTCCTGTTATCTCCATCAGAACAACCTTCTGGATCCGCACCAGTCTGGTTTCAAGGCAGGTCACTCCACAGAAACTGCTCTCATTGCTGTCTCTGAGGAACTGCACACTGCCAAAGCAGCCTCCCTCTCCTCTGTCATCATCCTGTTGGACCTGTCTGCTGCATTCGACACGGTGAACCATCAGATCCTCCTTCACACTCTCCAAGAACTTGGAGTTTCAGGCTCTGCACTTTCCCTCCTCACCTCATACCTCAAAGACCGTACCTACAGGGTAACTTGGAGAGGGTCCGAGTCCGACCCTTGTCAATTAACTACAGGGGTCCCTCAGGGCTCTGTTCTTGGTCCCCTCCTCTTCTCCCTGTACACAAACTCGCTCGGATCAGTCATTAGCCCGCATGGTTTTTCATACCACTGCTACGCTGACGACACCCAATTAATCCTATCCTTTCCCCGCTCAGAGACCCAGGTCGTCGCACGCATCTCTGCTTGTCTAGCTGACATCTCTCAGTGGATGTCTGCTCATCACCTCAAGCTCAACCTTGACAAGACTGAACTGCTTTTCCTTCCGGGAAAAGATTGTCCCACTCTTGACCTGACAATCAACATCGGCACCTCTGTTGTTTCCCCGACTCAGACTGCAAGGAATCTGGGTGTGACCCTAGATAACAAACTGTCCTTCACTGCAAACATAGCTGCTACAACCCGCTGCTGCAGATACACTCTTTACAACATCAGGAGGATACGTCCCCTCCTGACCCAGAAAGCGACGCAGGTTCTGGTCCAGGCTCTCGTCATCTCACGCCTAGACTACTGCAACTCCCTCCTGGCTGGTCTACCTGCATGTGCCATCCGACCTCTGCAGCTCATCCAGAATGCAGCGGCTCGTCTGGTCTTCAACCTTCCCGCATTTTCCCACACCACCCCGCTCCTCCGTTCCCTTCACTGGCTTCCAGTAACTGCTAGAATCCACTTCAAGACACTGGTACTTGCGTACCATGCTGCGAATGGATCTGGCCCTTCCTACATCCAGGACATGGTTAAACCAGTGGCGAACCGTCAGGGCCTTCAAGGTATTCAGAGAATACCCTGGAACACTCAGATAAAACAAACAAAAAAATAGTGGGTGTGTCTACAGAAGGTCCAGTTGTGATAGACACGGTTCGCCACTGGGTTAAACCATACACCCCAGCACGTGCACTCCACTCTGCATCAGCCAAACGGCTCGCTGCACCCGCACTGCGAGGGGGACCCAAGTTCCCATCAGCAAAAACACGTGGGTTTGCTATCCTGGCTCCAAAATGGTGGAATGAGCTCCCCATTGACATCAGGACAGCAGAAAGCTTACACATCTTCCGGCGCAGACTGAAAACTCATCTCTTTCGACTCCACTTCGAGCGATAGAATTACTAACAAAGAACTGCTAACAGAGCACTTATATACTAATAAAGGACTGGCTTATCTAAAGCCAGTTAAGTAGCACTTGAAATGTTTGGCTCTATGAAACCTGATGTACTTATATGATTCTGTTTTCTTCAAGGTTGTGTCTTCCTGGTCGAATGTACTTATTGTGAGTCGCTTTGGATAAAAGCGTCAGCTAAATGCAATGTAATGTAATGCATCCATTTCAAATGTTTACAAGGATTGTGCAGGAGTATGACAAAAGTGCTGTTGTCAGTTTAGAACCCAATGTATTGAAAAAAAAACAGGAAGAGGATCGACATCCTTTTGTAAATATGACTGTCATGCATATATTATGTATTTGAAAGTAATTATTCAACTGTCTTCTCACTGCAGCAACTACACACATGTGTATACACTTATCATTATTGATAGCCAGTCTGAGCCAGAAGACAAAATGGAGCAAAGGTATTAATTGTTACTATTACCACTTAATTTTTCTATTCTATAATGTAAATCTTATTACTGGCTTCATCATTTAATATTACAACACATCACTTTGTCTTTCCCAGCACAGAATACCTGACTGCGGCACACATTGTTGCAGAACTCTCTGCAAAAAGAACAAATACATCTTGCAGCAGGTTCAATATGAATAGAGCCAATGTGTGGGATGGAGCAATCCGCGGCTTCAAAGGTGCCTCATTCGACCCCTCTCATGAGATGTCAGTTAAGTTCACTGATGATGAGGGACACACTGAGGATGGAGAGGATACTGGTGGTCCCAATCGTGAGTTCCTGACCCTCCTTATGGAATGCCTGAGAATGAAGAAAACATCACATCAGCAACTGTTTGTGCCCCATGGCGGTGTGACTTTCCCAGCCGCTCACTGTCTCAAAATCTGATTCTAAATGTATAATGTTCTCTATAAAGATAGAACTAATACACAATTATGAATATATAATATAAGCTCTTTTGTGTATTTAATCATGCGTTGGTCTACAATTTAATGATGGCTTCTACATATTTCACATAAACAGACAATGAAAAAATGTGTCCTTCATGCTGATAACTAGTGTATGCATCTGCAATTAGTATTCTAAACAGAGCAGTGTGTTGAATCCTTATTTCTTGCATTTGAAACAGATACAATAAAAAAAAGTGAACTTACTGATGTGTTCAACTTCTGCCACAAACTGTACATGTTTGCCACAGGAGCCACAGAGCACTTGAACTGTCCCCAGATGTTGGCCACAGAAAGGACGAAACATGGCGGCCTGAAAAGACATACATTGATGTAGTAAATCCATTTAATCAAGTCAATCAAAAACACATAGTCTAAATAGTGGTTAGCTAAATAAATAGAAAGATACATCATGTTTACCGTTGAATCTGTGTTCTGTCTCTCTCTCTCCTTGAATGTCTTCTCTATATTTGTTCTTGAGCATGTCTAATGCACACTACTCTCCTGTCATTACTTTGTCCCTCTTCACATTTTATCACTTCTCTCTTTCTCTCTCAATTCAATAGCTTTATTAGCATGACCATAGTTACAGGCAATTGCTAAAGCTCTGTATAGTTGCAACATCTATACACAAATACATACATAAAAGCAATGTAAATAATAACAAATTAGAAGGAAAAAAAGATTTAAAAAAATACAGATTTCAGTATTCTGGCACAGAACGATTTTAGAAGCAATATATTTCTATTGTTTTGTGCCTGCACCAAATAATAGCAAATTAGGAGGAAAAAAAGATTTGAAAAATACAGATTTCAGTATTCTGAGGCTCTGAGCCCCATTTCTCTTCCTTGCGGACGGCAAACAAAGTCCGACATTATACAATTTAAAATAAAAACAATAATCGTGGCTTGATATTAAGTAAGAAAATGTTTTTATGAACCCCACAGCTTCCGGTCTTCCAAGACCCGACCGGTCAAAAGGACGTGGTGCAGGCACGAAACATACTACCAATAGAAATACATTGCTTTTAAAATCATTCTGTGACACGAAAATAATGGGGAAATCGTGTTGGTGAACACGAATCAATAGATTAAATGTATTTCGTGACTATTACACAAAATGCCATGAGACTGGGTTGCACACTTACGTCGGAGGGGGGCGAGATTAACCTAAGCTAACAATTTATGTTGAGTTCAGCAAATAAAAGTTGTAACAAGCAGTAGCGCTGAGCAAAGTGACTAGAACGCAACCACACACTTTATAAAGTCAGGCAACACTAACCAGGCTTCTTGTGATTCTGTTTATTTGTACCTTACTTTGACCATCCGTTCACTGTTATTGATCATTGTGGAGAGCAGACAGACGTTTTGTTTTGTATTATAGCAGCTATCGGATGGAATCAATACATGGGCTGCACAGGTTGTCATGTCCGACTATCACAAGTAGAATCATAATGAAAAATACGCCGGAAAAATGTGCCTGTAGAAAACGGCTTATGCCACAATAGGATAGCAACAACAAGTAGTCAAGATAGTCAGTTTAGCTTCGGTTGCTATGCTAACATCACCCATTTTATACCAGAGAAACTTTCATAACAGCGTTGTGATGCCAAACAGCGTCAATTCAGACTGACACACATTCACTTATGGGGAATTGGGGATATGTGTCAGCTGCTTGTGTGACAGTCAGACAGTGAATACTTTAGAGCGGATGCTGCCGTGAGTTAACGGGAGAATAAACTCCGGGGGACGAGCAGCACTGCAGCGGTCGGTAAATGCAGCTGAAACACATTAATAAACGATGAACCATGGCACTCTGGAGAAAAGTATAAGGTTGGAGAAGTAGTTAAAGGTCACCTATTATGCTATATTTGAACAATCTATTATAGGGCCATGTCTATACAAAACATGTCTCTGAAGTGTTTGCTTAAAAATACCAATCAGATCACCCATTGTAGCATGCCTCATACCCCTCTATTTCAGCCCTGTTACAAAAGTGCTGATTCTGGGTCTGGCCTTTAAATGTGACCGAGCTGCTGCTGGCCACGCCCCTTTGGAGCTGCTGCTGGCCACGCCCCTTTGGAGCGTCCGTCCGCATGCAAGCAGTGAGCTCTGTGAAGAGAAGGCTGTCCACCAAGCCCCCAGGAAGTGCTCCTGACTCTCAGGAAAATATTCGTAGTGTCCAAACTGCGGTACTACAATTTCCGTATCAGTCCGTGACGTCACTGGGCCCAAAAATACTTTTCCCCATTGACTAACATTGGGAAAGAGACGTCTGTAAGTCAACGGATAATTTAGTTTGAACTAAATAAACTACCCAGCACGAACACTTTGATATGCCTTATTAGAATCATTACGTCCTAAGAGTTGTAAAATGCACTAAAAGCTGAATCCAGATTTATTTTCTCTCTCCATTCATTGTACTGAGGCGAGAGCGGGAGCGGGGCTTAACTGACAACTCAATATATGGATGAGCTTCATACAGGTACTTCTGCTCTGACAGCCAGGCATGATGGGTAATATGTGATGTTTTGCTCTCGAGAAAGTCAGGCCATTTTGTCCTCATCCGCCAATGAGCAGCTCTCACCGCAGAGCCTCACCTGTCATACTCCAATGTAACGGGAAAAAAACTAAATAATAATAAAATGTCTTCACTGATCTGTGTTGTAAATGTGATTTCTGTATGATTCCAATCGCTTTTTATAGTCAAAATCGGCAAATTTGCAGAACTCCGCTACAACTACATGTAGCCTTTATTTAACCAGGTGAAAGCCCCTTGAGATCTAAAGATCTCTTTTTCAAGGGTGACCTGCAGCACATTGGAACAGAACAACAATAAGGACGACATACAACATAAATTACAGGGTACAGTTTACAAACTCTATTTACAGTGACAGGTACCATGAGTATCAAACAGCATGTCACCTAGCCAGTGGCGGAGCTGGGGGGTGGCTGGGAGTGGCCACGGCCACCCCCAGCTGAATCCTGGCCACCCTATTGGCCACCCCAAAACCACTCACCACGGGGGCCCAAACTATTTTAGAACATTAAGAAAAAAATGTTTAAGTAACCTTTCATCATTCATCAAGAATTAACATTAATAGGACGTTATATTGATAATGTACTCACTAAACTTACAATTAATTTAACTTCTTTTCCTCCAAAAGTTAATTATCCAAAGCCTCTGTACACCCCCTTCTATTTACATGTAATGGTTTGGTCCTGCCTCCAAACGCGGTGCAGCACCGGGCACTTTCTAGCAGAGTGAGAGCATGTTAGGAGCAGGGATGCTAGTACTTACGTGTGAACCATGTCTCAACGACTCACAAAGTCAGGGTTTCAAAAGAGAAAAGAAAGGAGAGAAAGACAAGAGAGAGGGACTAAAGGGCTGGACTTACTTTTCTGTGGTTTACCGTTACTAGTCTGTGACATATCAGTATTAGCCACGGAAGATAGTTTGTTTGTTTCATTCCCATGCATCAAGGTTATTTTCATGTATGTAATTGTTTTTCCTGCACAGTGTAGAGTCTTGTTGTGATGAGAGGGATACAGGTATTTCATAAAAAAACTTGCTCGCTGGAGAATAGCTACAGAATTGATATCACAATTTAATCGGAGCTGAACACAACTTGTCATGAGTGTTCCAGTCATCTCGATGAGCGTTCGGGCTGTGAATAAACAACTTGTGTTTTACTTTTAGGCTGTCTGAAGGTATGGACAGCTATCAAAGCTACTATACATCACATTAAGAACGATGTACAAATGAAAGTCGGACACAAAATATATAATTTAAATGATTTATTCATGTTTGCAATGTTTTGAACAGGCATCCACACAGTCACCTTCTTTGTAATGTTCGATACCTCCCTGTAAGCGTCACAATATATTTTCTGCCACTTTGTGAGCCTCCTTACACACCGGGGACACATAGTTATAAAAGACATCAAAAAGTGCATTTTGAATAATAGGTGACCTTTAAATGAAAAAGCCAACAGTTTGCATGTACATTAACACAGTTGTTGTTTTTCTTCAAAATATGCTTAGGCAAATTATACCATAATCCTGTTATTGTGAAATCAGCAGATCTGTGAAACTCACCCTGATCTTCTTTGAACACACTTCAAATAAAGCTCACTATAAAATACAAATTATTTCGACTTCATTTTATTACATTAAACTATCGTTCTGTCCGTCCTTCCGTCTGTCCGCAGTCTTCCTCTCTCTCTGAGAATTAAGAAAAAAAAATTAAACTCTGTTTAAGGTGAACCGGCCCTCTGCCAGAATCTCTAACAATCACTCACCCACCTAACACACATACGTACACACATACTCCTCTATCTGTGGCATTGCCTTAAAAATGGCTTCCTGCAGTTTGAGGAGAATGTAAACAGAGGTACAAGGAGGGAAGAGACACAGTCGTAGACAGTAACAGAGAGAGGAGAAGTTTAGAATTGACTAAGGATGGATTTTCAATTGATAACTAATTCAATCTAATTCTAAAAAAGTCACATAATCCTAAACAGTTATTAGTAATATGGGAACATAAAAAGATGAACACATACAATGTTTGTATTCAATATAAAAGCATACATTTGAATCCTCAAAACTGCTCTCCCTTTTCAAATGTGTGGGCATTAGTTTTTTTTTTATGAATATTCATTGTAGAGTTTACTGTTTCACACCAAGCAACTGCAATTTGTGACAGGAAACAAACTGCAACCCCCAAGTCAGACCTGCCCAACATCCAAACCTTAGTTCACGCCCAATTAGACCTGATTCTCTGCATCTGCACTGAATGTTGCATGGATGAAAATGAATGACATTGTACATGAACCATGAATCTTCAATATGGACCTGCATATCCAGTGAAGTAGGGGTGATATGGGGTCGTGGATGACTTCAGTCCTTTTAGGGATGGTAGCAGTGACCAGGATCTTGCAGTGCTTACACAAGCAGTGTTCCAATGCGGCCCACGGGATGACTTTGCAAAGTGCAAAATGTCAATGTGCAATATAATGTCAGACAGCAGCTTCAGTACAAAACTAATTGGTTTGGTGGAACCCTGTGTATTTTAATGTTTTTTTCGTATACATTTTGTAAACCAGGCAGGGGTATCACTTAACCTTCTTCCTTAATAGTCCACACTTTAGTTTGTATGGTGGTGTCAGTTCAGGTGGTCAGGATCACTGCACAGATGTGGAAATCAGTCGTTTTAATCATAAAATAAAATACTATACTGTTCCAGACAGAGGGGACTAAATGTGCAGTGCCTTTGTAGATACAATGTGATCTGTAAGTTGTAATGCACATATGTAAATGATAAACTGAGGAATAACATTGTTGAAATTGCAAGTTCATAATGTTTTGTAAAAAGATAGTTCATTTAATGTGAACATTTTTCAGAGTGTACTTGTTTGCAATAAAACATAGGGAAACATTTAGAGTGGTTGTTATTTATAGGTTATTATGCTGTGATTTAAATGGCCTGGCCCACTGGAGATCAAATTGGGCTGATTCGGCCGCTGAACTTAAATGATCTTGACACCCCCTGGCTTACAACAAAGTCTGGCCACAATGTCCTGAGATAGGTTAATGGCATGACTTCTCATAAGGAGCACCAAAATGCAGTGCACCAGGCTGCCAGGGTGAAGTAACTAAAGGCTATACTTGAATACATTTCGGGCTGTTAACACTAGCAATTCATCTGGAAGTTTTAACGCAGAGGCACGGAAAGTGAAAAAATCGGCATGAGCTACAACTGGACATCAGTAAGAACCATCACTACCTCACTAGCGTCACTCCGGTCTGCATCTGCTCCCTGTGTTACCTCCTCTGCTGCCTCAGTGGAGCGGCCCTTTGAATGCATGAGGGGCCAACGGTTTCCATCCAGTGCTGGGTCTGTCTGAACGTGGCCTTGCTCCATTCATAAGTGTTTCTGGCTCTCTCTTTGGAAAATCTGCTGTGAAACATAAACATGTTGAAGTGTTTTAAATAGAGCTTTAGGTCAAACACCAGCACATTCACCAAGAAAATGAGAAACATCAAATAACCACAGTTTATTTAATTCTGTGTTGGAATATGGATAATTTGGAAAGCACAAAAAATGATTAGCTGGGCCGATCGGGAAGATTATCCATTCTGTTTCCTTTCGCTAACGTAATATGCAGTGTGTAAATAAATCTGAACCACTGAGTAGATTGCAGTTTAAGCTGTTGTATCATACTCAGCTCTGATTGAATTATTGAGTGCATAACTTTAAGATCACTGCATGACTAACATTTCCCCTGTACATATTTAAAACACATGAGCAGCATATGAATAGTGGCAGGACAGGGATAACAATGGAAACTAGAAAATGCATTTCCTCCAGAAAATGCGTGTGAATGCTGTAAACTGTGAACATTTGTGGCTGAATTTAGCTGAAAATGCAGAAAAAGCTGAATATGTTATTAGCTGAATGGTAGCTGCTTTTAGCTACAGAGACCAAGTAAGTGTGTTGCTGAACTTAGCGGAGAAATGCAGAAAAGTGAAATGATTTTAATCAAATTGTTACAGCTCAAATGCATTGCAATGACTTTGTTGAAAACTTGAAAGTGAAATGTTAAACTGGAAGAGGAGGAAAAATAGTCAAGAAGCTTCATATTTAAAAGAAAAGGTTTAAAAAAGGTATAAACAACAACACGTATAGCCTCAATGTCCTGAAATAGCTGAATAATGTAATAGTTGAATGGTTTCTGCAGCTGGAAATAGGTTGAAGGAGTTAGATATTAAATGTAAGTAGTAGTGAATGAATGTGTATTTAGAAGAGAAAATAAAGTAAAAAGGCTTGGGAAAGCAACAGAATATTTTGATTGCAAACTTTTCGACTAAAACCATATGTCACCAATAATGTATAAAATACGTGGAACATGTTGAAGTCAGTATGAAGTCTCCATCAGACAGAAAAGAATAGGCTGAGACAGTCTGTTAAAGTCCAGTCTGTTTGTCAGTGTTTGTTTCTGTGCTGAGCACCTATTCATAACACATAATCATAACACCTGTGTGAGCCCAGAGATCAAAGGTTTCCATGGTGATGTGCAGTAATCAGTGAGAGGAGAGCCTTTCCATTAGTCTGAATGAGAGATAAACCCAGGGCCGCCCCTGGCCAACTGGGGGCCCCAAGCGACATTGTGAGATGAGCCCCCCCCCCCCCCAACCGACAGGAGTGAAAAAAATGTTTTTGGAAACAAAGTAGGCTAATTTGCAAATATAATTTCTGTTTATTATTATTATTATTATCAACACAGTTACTTTTGTATACCATGAGGTAAATGGTAAATGTGCATGTATGTCGTTCAGAATTCGTTTACAGGTGAATACGTCTGCATTTCCTGCCAAATACTAGCCTCAAAAAGATTAAAATATAATTAATGCAAATAAACTACTTCTACTAATAATCATAATCAATTCAATAATATAAATACTATATTATTTTTATTATAATATAGTTGTAATCAGTGGCGTTTTTACATGTACAAAAGTGGTGGGGACCAAAAAACTTAGATGTCTATATATAAGCTTCTGCAGTGAGGTTCATGGCTGGTGAGGCACTGGTACTGACTATTCAGGTTTACAAATATTATATTTTGACCTAAATCAAAATATAATATTATTTTCAAAAGCTTTTTTTGTCTGATGCTTCGAATTAATTTTAAACAACAGAAAGATACCCAAAAAATGTAATTTTATCATTTAAATATTGAATTGTTCTCTCTTAGTAAGATCCCATTTTCAATAAAATTGCGGTCTTACCTTGACTTGAAGATGAAGTCCATTTGCCTATCCTTCTGGACAAAAATCTCTATTACTTTTTTGTAAAAGTCCTCCTAATCTTCTTGTAGTTTCAAAAGTCTATCATGAAACTAATCGATAGATTTATGATTAGAAAATTATAAAAGTAGGGTAGACATGTGGATATTATCCGGCTGAACAAAACGTACATTTATCTAACAGCAACGTTTCCCACAGATCTTATTTTGAGCAATTTTCTAAAATCCTATGGAGAAATCTCATTGCTTTTTTGTGGAGGGAAGCCATGCGCAGCTTACTTCCGGGTTTTAGGACGCGTCTCTCGTCTGCTCTTCACACACCACACTTTTCGCGGCACACGTACTTACAGCCAATCAGCTCTGAATTATGTGAGATGACGTATGGTGGGGATGGCAGCTCTATGCCCCTATGGTCATTATTTGTTGCCACACACATTAAATAGGACAATACTCTGAGCATGCGCAGTGTAGTTTTTACAGTCACCGTTCACTTAGACAGTGAGAGGGAGGGGCATGATCGGGTTTTGTCCCACATGGCTCTAAACAGCTCAATAGGCACACACTGTAGACACTAATTAGAAGAACACAGACTAAAACAGCAATGAGACGAATCAGATGATTAAACATGATCTTAAAATATATTTTATATTTTTATTTATTTTTGCATTTTGTTGTAATCATTATTTTTAATACTTTCTGCTGACACTAGGTGGGGCTGTGCCCCACCTGCCCCTAATGACCAGTCGCCACTGGTTGTAATATAGTCAAGACAAAACATGCTTATGACATGCTCAAAAACTGATATTTCTTAAATCTGTATTCAAATGTAGTTCCCTCTGTCAGCAATGTATCAACAACTACACACCCATTTCTATCAGTATTTCTCTGTGTTGTGGTTGACATGATGATGATGACTGATAGGAGTTAAGGGGAGAGGCTGAGCATCACCATGAAATGTGCAAATTGACATAAAAATGATTAAAAGGGGAAAAAATGTTCCATGTTTTTTAGGCTGTAAACTTTAACTGTTATGTAAACCAACTAGACAGACAGTTTATCACTCTTCCTCCTGTACATTAGCAGATAAAAGGCATCACATACTTGAATGAATGGTAAATAAAGAATGCTGGAAATAACTGCATCTCCATTAGCCTATATGCTCTGCAGAGACTGCCTTCTTCATGTCGTGAATTGCAGCTGATGTTTTAATATGGCAATTGGCAATTTGACTTATACAACATTCACAAGTTGTACATTTAACTCATACAATAACCCACCTTCGAATGATGCTCTAGTTTCTTCATGTTTTGTTTCCTTTCCCTCTTGCTTGCGCCGGACTGAAACTGTCTTTTCACCGACATCTCTTCACCTGCACTAGTGGCCGTATCAAAGCCGTGATTGGTCAGATGTCGATTCAAAGCAACGGTGTCGGGTTACAGACGTGCTCCCCTTGTCACCTCTCACTCTCACTCTCGTGGGGGGTGCGCGGAGAACTGAGCGGAGAACTGAGCAAAGCAGCTGAGGCAAGGCGGGGCCCCATGCAGCCTGCGTGATTGGCCTGTAGGGAGGGGCGGCCCTGGATAAACCTCTTACATGTGAATGTTTTGTTGAAGAACCGTAGCAGATATCGGTGAAATGTCAACGCGTGAAGCGTCTCAGGACCCTGACGAGCATCTGAAGTGTGCTTTTTTTGTACTTTCGGGGCAATAATGTGGCCTTTTTGGCAGATTAACTAAAGGTGTGCGACTGCTGCTGTGAGGAAAGAGCAGGCTGTATTTACAATAGGCTTTAATGGAGACATGTTGAAAGTTTTTGTCACTTCATGCCCTCAAGAGGCACTTTGTTTAATTATTTAGCTTAATTATTTTTTTATTTTCCAGCCTAGGAGAGGTTTTCCTACGTTTTTCATGAACAATGATGTCCAAGGAGTGTAGGGTTTGGGAATTACGGCAGGTTTAAAAAAAATGTTTGGGTGAATTTCAAGCTGTCCTCCACTCTGTTTTGAGATCAAAGCACTCTAGACTTAATGAGCTGCTCAATACACAATGATGTTCAAATCTGAAGAAGGCCTCTTTACCAAGCTCCAAACTAAGTTAAATATCTTAAAAAGTGTAAAATATATGAAAAATCTGAAGAACAAGTTTTATAGCTGAATGTCTTGTGATCATTTTAAAGTTGGAATGAAGTCTCAAGCTGAAAGTATGTGGAAGGAGAAGCATTTGGCGCAAGGTGTAGGAAAAAGAGGTGAATGCTGTAAACAGCATTTGCACTAATAAGAAGAAGAAGAAGAGGTAGAGGAAGATTAAAGATTCGAAGAACTATAGTGGAATGCTGTAAACAGCATTTGCACTAATAACTACAACTGAAACAGTAGTTGGAGTGGTAAAGTTATAACTGTCCCAAGGTTCACTTAGTGCAACAATATGAAAAGAAAAGTATAGTATTTTAATATGGAAAGTGTAGTCCTGTTTTGGTATCTAAAGTGGATCATCCCACACCAACAATTTTAATGCAAATGATGATGAATGATGAACGTCCTCATATAGTTATGTCATATAGTTTGAAGACTCAAAACAAATTCCAATACAGCAAAATACTGTTTTATTATAGATTTGTGTTGCTGTTTATACATATTCCAAGGAAAACACTAATTGTTCTTTAAAAAAAAGGCCATTATCTAAGGCAGGGGTGCCCAACCAGTCGATCACGATCGGTCGATCGCGGGAAGATTCCCAGTCGATCGCGAGATGTGTCTAAAAATAGAACAACAATATTCTGTTTTATCGTTAAAGGTGGGGTAGGTAATTTTGGAGAAACCAGCTTGAGTGCGCTAGAATTTGAAAATACACAGCAGGAAAAAAAATGCCACTTCCTTACAGAGCCCCTCCTCCAACACACACTAACGCGCAAATGACCAATGAGGGCACGAGATAAGTTTGTGCCCAGATGGAAGGCTGACAGGCAGGTAGGCCATCCAGTTATTTTAGCCGGGCCGGCTCAGATGATTGGTCGTGCTTTTTACAGTATTACGGCTTCCACAGATGAAATATTTTTATGGATTTTTTGTCAAAGCACTTCAGATATTCATTGCTATCGGGATGTTAAGAGCATTCCATGGAATATAACAAAAAGTGTGTCTCGAGCCGGTTTCTCAAACTTACCTACCCCACCTTTAATGTCCTGTAACATAATCTTCCTGTGCCAGAATAATGCACTTGAACGCATCAAAGCTTTGTGATTGGCCGGCGTGACCCCATGTGTCGGGGCGTGGCTGGTGGGCAGTGCACTATTTTGCTGACGTTGTCCGTAGAGGTTTCTCAATACTCTAATTTCCCCTCCTCGACTCCTTTCCTCGACTCCTATCCTCGAGACTTTGTCCCGCCCCCAGGAGATGCGAGCGGAGGACTGAGGAGGGGAACCGAGGAGAGAGGAGGGGAAGCTTGAAGACTGTGAAGTCCACTGAGACAAATGTAACATTTGTGATATTGGGCTATATAAATAAACATTGATTGATTGATTGATTGATTGAAGCAGCAGGCGGTTAGAGAAATGAGAACTCCTCTCCTCTGAGCGGTCATTTTAAAGAGACGTCCATTAATGATGACAGGAGGCACAGCAGCCCTCTGTGTGATGGACAGATGTGTTCATGACCACTTATATACTTTTAATTCATTCACAGTGCGGTATAATGAGACAATAACAGGCTGCAGATGCGGACACACACACACAAATATATTTATATAAATATATACAATTTAAAGTATGAGAGCACTCTCATAATAACGTAACACAATCAGAGACTGGATATATCCCCCCCCCCTCCTCTCTCTGGTCGCTGAAATGGGGAATTGAAATTACAGGCCAAAAGTTGTACAAGTATTAAAAGTAAGCAGAGGACACCAAACCAACTGAGACCCGTCTGTCCGCCGCATCTACGCACTGTACCACACACACACACCTACACACTGTACCACACACACCTACACACTGTACCACACACACCTACAGCTCCTAAAGCATAATCAGGATACAGCCGTTGTGTATTTTATTATGTGAAGCACTAAATGGTCTTAGACAAATATCGACTCTTTGTTTGTAGTTATCTACTAATATCTACTGTAGGCTGCTGTGCCTCCTGTCATCATTGATGGACGTCTCTTTAAAATGACCGCTCAGAGGAGAGGAGTTCTCATTTCTCTAACCGCCTGCTGCTTCCCCTCCTCTCTCCTCGGTTCCCCTCCTCAGTCCTCCGCTCGCATCTCCTGTGGGCGGGACTAAGTCTCGAGGATAGGAGTCGAGGAAAGGAGTCGAGGAGGGGAAATTTAAGAATTGAGAAGCCTCTCATCTGTCTCATCTGCAATGCGAGCGTGGCTTTATCGAAGAAGGGTAATTTAGGAGCGGCATTTCAAAACAGTGCACAAACGCTACGAGACGGAATTCCCTCCTAATTCTGCCCTACGCTCCCAAAAGGGGAGGGGCCTGAAAGGACAGCTAAATGCACAGCAGTCCATTTTCACCAGGCCCAACAACAAGAGCAAGGCTGCTACCAGAGCATCTTATCGTGTCAGTCACGTTCTTGCGAAACACATGAAGTCTTTCAAAAACGGCGAAGTTGTGAAAGAAGCTTTCCTGGAGGCTGCCGATGCGCTTTTGGGGGACAGTAAAAATAACAGTAGCATTTCAACAGGCTTTTGATAAAATAAAAACTCAAGTTAGATACCGTTATTAATCAGCTGTAAGTTTTAGTTTGTTTGAACTTATTCATTATAATTATTGTACAAAATGGTATAAGAATGCAAACTTAAATTGATTATAGTCTATTATCAATTCAGATTAAGAAACTAGTGTTGCTTGCATCCTATTTTAAAGGCATTTCTTTTTATACTCTTGTTTGATGTTCTCATAAACGAGTCATGTTTATCATAGAACTTGGTTTAATAACCTTAATAGCGACGGAGCAACATTACATCCACATGGTAGTTATCACAACACTACTCGAATCCCGCCTGTAGATCCCTACATCCAGTACGGTGCCTGCAGAAGGACAAAAGAGACCAAATGCGAATACTCTACATCCCCTTTCTTTAGCTCTTCCTACAGTCGCGGCTCTTGCCGCCACCGGGCTCCAGCCTGACACGGCGCGGGGCTCCGATTCCGCGGCTACCGCCGTTGTTGAGCCCCAGCCTGACACAGCGCGGGGCTCAATCTCCGCGGCGGTCGCCACCATGTCCCGATTGCCGGTCGGCAAATCAACGGACATGAAGTGGGGCCCGTCCCGACGCGCTAGCCGTCGGCGGAGGCTCTTGATGGTGAAGCGGGCACAATGTCCGCACGAACCGGGGGTATCGATAGCTTCCTGGGCGTGTTCCAGCCCAAGGCAGGACGAGCAGACCTGGTGTGAGTCCGTGCCCGTGATCCTAAACCTGCAGCCGCAGAGCAGAGCCTCTGACTCCTCTGGTGTGAGGGAGAGCAGGGTCCATCCTCGTTTGCCGGGGTGTCAGCGCGGAGGGACAAGCTAGTAACAGGTATGTTACCGAAAAATTTCAACCTTATCGTTTTTCCGAAAGGAAAAAACGACGGGGTAGATTTGTTTTCTTTAAAAAATATTAACTGGTGTGTTAATATCTTTCTTATCTCCGTCTCCTCTGGTGTGAGGGAGAGAAGAGTCCGTCCACGCTCGCCGTGGTGTCGGCGCGGAGGGATAAACTAGCAACAGGTATGTTACTGTTTGAAGAAAAAATCAAACCTTACCGTTATTTCAAAAGAAAAAACGGCCGGGCAGATTACAATATTAACTGGTGTGTTAATATTTGTTCAATTCTTCTGCAAAGCAAAAAAAGTAACTGGCAAGCGCCCGTCGACCGAATGTTAGCTTGGGTTCAGTCTGTGGACCGTTAAGCTAGCCCGGCTACTGATATTCGAGATGTGCTCTGAAGCGAGAAGAGGTGTTTGAATGACGCTGCGACGTAGCGCAAGCTACTTAAAGGGTGGGTGGATTCCCTGACGTAGACGTCAAGATCACCAGCCAATCAGGATTGGCGTAATGAGATTGATGCTTCTGTTTGCATACGCTTTGAGGCGCATCCCATAGTGAGACATCGAACGGAGTGTTATGAATGAGAACTGTTATACTGAGCACATATGACAGAACATACAAAATGCTGCAAATGTACATATTATCGAACGATGTGTGCATTTAGTAACTGATGAACACAGAGGCTATCTCGAAGAATGAGTGTAGCAATTAACTCAGTAATTACTACAGTAAAAGTAGATTACTAAAATAGAATACATTTGCACTGTGAAACAAAACTTTAAGCCTCAATATGGCATGTTCTCAGAGTGGTATGCTTATGCATACATGACAAAGCTTCAGTCTCTGTATTTGGGATTAGGCTTGATAGCTCGGCCTGAGCGTGTCCTGTCGACACTCTCAGGAGTGTCTGACAGCAGTTTAGCTGTGGGACACAATAGCAACTCAGGAGGGAGCCAGTCTCGATTGAGGCGCATCAGCTCTGATCTGCGGCCACTTCCCCCCCAGAAACTGTATTTAAATCTCATCCTGATCACTGACCTGCCAGTGTGCAACTCGATTTTGACAGGATAACAACTGGTGACTTCTAGAATTGTGTGAGTAACATTCTGTTTTTAGACTTCTCTGTTTCAGTGTGTGTACTCTGTATAAATGCTCTGTCGTTGATCTGACTGAAATTGTGATTTTAAATCTCAAAACCGCTACAGTATCTGTCAGGCAGAAACTTGGGACAAGTAATTTGACTGAAACCTTAAAACTGAACTAACTGACTGCTAGGGTTAACTTTGATTTAAACATTTGTAGAATACTAAGAGCTTTATTGAGTAGGTGTAACTGTATTAAGGGTTAAATTCATAACTTTATAACTTAGGGTTTAATGTAATTGTAAAACCATTGGGCCACTGAAAAGACACAATAGCAACTCAGGAGGGAGCCAGTCTAGATTTCCTTTTGAGGGCCACCAGCTGCAGAGAGTTAACTAATTAAAGGGGTGTGGCCCCACATCTGTGAGAACTCAGCAATCAGGTGTCCATTTTAGGTAGCACTTTCCTGGAGCGTCAGCGTCAGACTGACAAAGACAATAGAGTCCTGCTGGAGTAAGACTGACAAAGACATTAGAGTCCTGCGGGAGTCTCTAAGACTGACAAAGACATTAGAGTCCTGCTGGAGTCACGAGGGTGGCAAAGAGGAGGCAAATCCTACTTTGATTGAGCTAAGTATCGCTGGTGTTTTATTTTATTTGGTTGTTTAGCCCCTCATGCTATAATCATGTGTATTTTCTCCTTTCCTGTTCATGTGTCCTCTCGAAATTATCACTGGCCCCGTGTATCTCGTAATCGATATAACCGGCCTGCTCTCGTCTATCCCACATGCTCCACTGACATCCAACATCTAGTTTCAGGCGGCCTGTGGAACTGCCAGTCAGCTGTTCCTAAGGCTGACTTCATCTCTGGCTACACTTCCCTGCAGTCTCTGGATTTCCTTGCTCTCACTGAGACGTGGATTACTCCATCCAACACATCCACCCCAGCAGCTCTCTCCACAGCATATTCCTTCTCCCATACACCCAGACCCACTGGCAGAGGAGGTGGCACTGGTCTCCTGCTCTCTCCCAAATGGAGCTGTTCCCTCTTCAAGCTACCTAACTTCACTCCTTCCACCTTTGAATTCCATGCCGTCACAGTAACCCATCCTATACAATTAACCATTGTTGTTCTCTACCGTCCACCAGGCGCCTTGGGGGACTTCTTGGAGGAATTAGATAATCTCCTCTCACACATCCCTGAAACTGGCCCTCCCGCTGTACTTCTCGGAGACTTCAACCTCTAGACAGGGAAGATAGACAAACTAACATCTCTGTTAACCGCCTTTGCTTTCTCACTGTCTCCATCCCCACCAACTCATAAAGCTGGCAATGTCCTTGATCTCATATTCTCAAGGAACTGCACTACTTCTAACCTCTCTGTAAACCCACTCCACACATCCGATCACTTCTTCATTTCATTCTCTCTACCCCTTTCCAAACATAACGAACTAATCTCTTCTCATCCTGCACCTGTCCGCCGTAACCTTCGTTCCCTCTCCCCCTCTACCTTTGCCTCATCGGTGCTCTCAGCCCTCCCTTCCTCTGACTCGTTCCAACTCCTGCCTCCAAACTCTGCTGCAGAAACTCTCCTCTCTACTCTCTCATCCTCTCTGGACTCTCTCTGTCCTCTCACATCTCGGCAGGCTCGTCAGTCCCCTCCTGCTCCCTGGCTAAATGACGCACTGCGTGCTAATAGAACCGTCCTTCGGGCAGCAGAGCGGAAACGGTGGAAATCCAAACACCATGACGACCTCCTAACCTATCAGGCTCTCCTCTCCTCTTTCTCTGCTTCGATCTCTCAGGCAAAAAGCACTTTCTTTCAAGATAAGATCCAATCTGGTCTTCAACCTTCCTAAATTCTCCCACACCACGCCTCTCCTCCGCTCCCTCCACTGGCTTCCGGTAACTGCTAGAATCCACTTCAAAACAATGGTACTTGCGTACCATGCTGCAAATGGATCTGGCCCTTCCTACATCCAGGACATGGTTCATTCCACCATTTTGGAGCCAGGATAGCAAACCCACTTGTTTTTGCTGATGGGAACTTGGGTCCCCTTCGCAGCGAGGGTGCAGCGAGCCGTTTGGTTGATGCAGAGCGGAGTGCACGTGCTGGGGTGTACCATTGTCTTGAAGTGGTACACCCCAGCACGTGCACTCCGCTCTGCATCAACCAAACGGCTCGCTGCGAAGGGGACCCAAGTTCCCATCAGCAAAAACACGTGGGTTTGCTATCCTGGCTCCAAAATGGTGGAATGAGCTCCCCATTGACATCAGGACAGCAGATAGCTTACACACCTTCCGGCGCAGACTGAAAACTCATCTCTTTCGACTCCACTTCGAGCAATATAACTATTAACAAAGCACTTATATACTAATAAAGGACTGGCTTACCTAAAGCCAGTTGAGTAGCACTTGAAATGTTTTTGCTCTATGAAACCTGATGTACTTATATGATTCTGTTTTCTTCAAGTTTGTATTTTGTTGGTCGAACGCACTTATTGTAAGTCGCTTTGGATAAAAGCGTCAGCTAAATGCAATGTAATGTAATGTAATGGAACATCAGCCCTCATGTGTTCACTGATTCCTGTGTGTTACAATCTGTAAACTCAAGTCCTGTGTCCTGATGATCAGTGTCACTTGTGGAGGTATGTGACGGGACAGGCTCACACTGTAAAATATTACCATGATTTCACAATATTTAGCTGTAATATTTTACAATAAATTACTGTTTTACCACTTTACAGTCTATACCTGTAATGTTCACAATATAATACTGTAATTTTGAATTTCACAGTGAAATCAATACAGGCACAGTAAATTACTGTGAATGTACAGGATCAATGATTACCAGGATTTCACAACATGTTACTGTATTATTTCACAGTAAAATACTGTATTCAGACCATCCTCTGTGATAACACAACACATTTTCATTGTTATGCGGATGATACTCAACTATATTTATCAATCAATCCTGATGAAATTAATCAAACGGACAAACGTGGATGACCTTAAACTTTTTGATGTTAAACACGACCAAAACTGAAGTTATTGTACTTGGCCCGAAGAATCTACGAAACAAATTATCTAAAGATATACTAACTATGGATGGCATTAATTTGGCCTCCAGTGAGACTGTAAGGAATCTTGGTGTTATATTTGATCAGGATTTATCCTTTAACGCCCACATAAAATCAATTTCGAGGACCGCCTACTTCCATCTACGTAACATTGCAAAAATCAGGCATATCTTGCCTCAAAACGATGCAGAGAAACTAGTCCATGCATTTGTTACTTCAAGGCTGGATTATTGTAACTCCTTATTATCAGGGTGTACCAAGAAGTCAGTCAGGTCGCTTCAGCTGATTCAAAATGCTGCAGCTCGTGTACTAACCAGAGTTAGGAAAAGGGACCACATTACTCCTGTTCTGGCTGCCTTACACTGGCTCCCTATAGAACACAGGATAGAATTTAAAATTCTTCTTCTCGCCTACAAAGCCCTTAATGGGCAGGCGCCATCTTACCTTAAATAACTCATTATACCCTACTGTCCTACTAGGGCATTGCGTTCCAAGAATGCAGGGTTGTTGGTTGTTCCTAGAGTCTCTAAAAGTACAATGGGAGCCAGAGCCTTTTCTTATCAAGCTCCACATTTGTGGAATCAGCTTCCAGTTTGTGTTCGGGCGGCAGACACCCTATCTGTTTTTAAGAGTGCGCTTAAGACCTTCCTTTTTGATAAAGCTTATAGTTAGGGCTGATTAGATTCAGCCCCTAGTTTTGCTGATATAGGCTTAGTTTGTCAGGGGACATCTTACTTCTTCCTTCTCTCTGTCTATACCTGTGTACTCTCATGTTCCGATTAACCCAGCTTCCCCAAATTTCTTTCTTTTTGGTGTCTATATACGGTGGGATCCGGAGTCATGGATGATCCTGCGGTCCTGTGTCCTGCATCGCGAGCCCTAGATCTTGAGTCGTGGCTGTGGTCCTGGATCATAGGTCCTGGATGGATATCCTCATGGATTCATCTTCCTATTATACACACATGCATTTCCAAACATTTGGACTACCTATGTTGCAAATGTATTATCTTTTCAATTTACACACGGCATCTATTGCATGTCTGTCCGTCCTGGGAGAGGGATCCCTCCTCTGTTGCTCTCCCTGAGGTTTCTCCCATTTTTCCCTTTAAAACTGTGGGTTTTCTTCGGATGTTTTTCCTTGTACGATGTGAGGGTCTAAGGACAGAGGGTGTCGTATTGTCATACTGATATTTTGTACAAACTGTGAAGTCCACTGAGACAAATGTAACATTTGTGATATTGGGCTATATAAATAAACATTGATTGAAATTAAGTGATTTTCTTGCTTTTATCGCTCTTGCTTGGCTTTAAATACTAATTTCTTTTTTTGGTGCAGGTTTTACTTAAATTGAAAGGGGCACTGCTGCATGTGCCTTACAATAAATGATGCAACATATAAATCTGTCAAATTGAAATTGTTGTCTTGGCTTATTGTTTTCAGGTGCTTCCTTGGCATTAATCCCAAGACGGGCTCGAAAGCCAAAAAGAGGCATGGCAATTTAAACCCCGCAATGTCAGCACATTCTTCAGAAAAATAGTTGACTTTGAGTGGATGTCTGTGTAGACAAGTGCTCCCCTCCTTGTTTTCTTTTCTGTCTCCCTGCTGCACAGGTGCACCTGGTCTGCACCTGGTCTGCACCTGGTCTGCACCAGGTCTGCACCAGGTCTGCACCTGGCTCCGCCTCTGCCCAGGTGCACCTGGTCTTCCCCTGGCTCCGCCTCTGCCCAGGTGTTCCAAATTCCACTCAGCCGTGTGTATATATAAAGAGAAGCTGGAGGAGAAGGATGTCTCGCCTATCCTAACGCCGGGAGACACTCTCCTTAGAATACCTCTTTGCCATTTTGAGCTGTAGGCCATATTTTTGCAGATGTGTTTATGTTTAGCCTGGAGGACCTGGTAGTCCAGTTTTCGTGGCGTTATTTTGTTTCCCATAGGGTTTACATTTGATTTCTGGTTAGGGGGGGGAGCTCTGGGTCCTACGGCCCGTGGTGTGGCTGGCTCGGGTTCCCTCCTTCTGTTTGTTCCTTTTGGCCAGTCCTCCAGACCTCTTTTTGTTTCCCGTTTCGCTTGTGTGAGCAAACGGCTGATTATCAATAAATGCTTGTTACCAAGTACCGGTTATTGCGTGTATTCTGTTATGTTGCGGGTCTCAGCACGAGCTACTACCGCGGAGTAGAGGTTGGGGCCGTAACAACATGTCCAAGACACTGTGAAATGTACTTTGCACTTCAATGGACCAACTGGAACAACTTCGCTGTAACTACCACTATGGATTCCCAAGTAGACATTGACGCATACACCTCTTCTGTTTTGGATTGCATCAACACCTACATCAGTGATGCCACCACCACCAAACAGATCAAAAATATTCCCTAATCAGAAGCCATGGATGGATGGGCAGGTCCTCCAACTGCTGAAGGCACGTGACACCGCCTTCAGGTCAGGAGACGCGCAGGACTACCGTCTAGCCAGGACTGAGCTGAAACGGGGCATCAAAAGGGCGAAGCACTGCCACAAGCTAAAGATTGAGGAGCACTTTAACACCTCTGACCCCCGACGCATGTGGCAGGGGTTACAGACCATCACAGACTTCAAACCCACCCGGGCCTCCCCCCCGTCCACTGACCCCTCTCTTCCAGATGAGCTTAATTATTTGTATGCTCATTTTGACAGGGTCAATCATGAGGTAGCCACTAGGGCCACTCTCCCTGCAGACCATCTGCCCCTCACACTCTCCACCACAGATGTGCATGCTGAACTGAGCAGGACAAACACACGTAAGGCCGCTGGCCCCTATGGCGTCCCCGGACGTGTACTCAGCACTTGTGCTGAGCAGCTGACCAGAGTCCTGACTGACATCTTTAACCTGTCCTTGGCCCAAGGAAAAGTCCCCACGTGCTTCAAATACACCTCCATTGTGCCTGTTCCCAAGCACGCCTCTCCAACAAGCCTTAATGACTACCGACCCGTGGCACTTAGATCGACCATCATGAAGTGTTTCGAGAGGCTGGTCCTGGCTCGGCTTAAATCATGCCTCCCACCCACACTTGACCCCTACCAGTTTGCCTATCGTCGGAACAGGAGTACGGATGACGCCATCTCCACAGCATTACACCCTGCCCTCTACCATCTGGATCAGAGCAACACATACGTACGATTCCTGTTCATTGACTTTAGCTCGGCATTCAACACCATCATTCTTCCAAAACTGATTACCAAGCTCAGTGACCTTGGCGTCGACCCCTCCCTCTGCAACTGGATACTGGACTTTCTCACAAACAGACCCCAGCATGTTAGAATAGGCAAGCTCACATCCTCGAATCTCATCCTTAGCACTGGTCTCCCACAGGGCTGTGTGTTAAGTCCCCTCCTATATTCCCTCTTCACACATGACTGCAAACCTGTACATGGCTCAAACACCATCGTTAAGTTTGCAGACGACACTACAGTGGTCGGGCTTGTCAGCAACAATGACGAGACGGCATACAGGGAAGAGGTTGAGCATCTGGCAGAGTGGTGCGCTAACAACAACCTGGCTCTCAACACCAAGAAGACGAAAGAGGTCATTGTGGACTTCAGAAGGAACAAAGACGGCACGCACTCCCCAGTCCATCTTAGTGGAGAAGAGGTTGAGCGGGTCACCAGCTTCAAGTTCCTGGGAGTCCACATCTCGGAGGACCTCTCCTGGACCACCAACACCTCAGCCCTAGTCAAGAAGGCTCACAAGTGGATCTTCTTCCTGAGGAAACTGGCAAAACTCCGCCTATCCTCCCAGGTGCTAATGAACTTCTACCGTTGCACCATCGAGAGCATCCTCTCCACCTGCATATCAGTATGGTACGGTAACTGCACGGTCAAGGACAAGAAATCACTGCAGAGGGTGGTGAAGATCGCACAACGCATCATCAAGATGCCACTCCCCTCCATAGCCTCAGTCTATGAAAAGCGGTGCCTGCGAAGGGCACGAAACATCATCAGAGACTCTTCCCACCCCAACCATACACTGTTTATCCCCCTACGTGGCACCCGCTCTGGGACACGCTACCGCAGCCTCCCGGGTAGAACAAACAGGATTACGCACAGCTTCTTCCCTTCAGCAGTCAGACTGCTGACAATGAACCCCACGCTGTCCCATACTGCCTAGTTGTTGTTGTCGTGTGCTGTGCTGAAGCACAATTCTGTATTCACTGTATTTATTATTATCTGTGTATTTATTCCTATTTATACATTTCCCATCTATTTACCTTTATTTTTGTATCATTTATTTTGTACATACTTCTGATAATTGTGTATGTAACTGACTGTTTTGCACTCTGGTTAGACCCTCCTTAAATTTCGTTACACTGTGCTTGCATTTTTGTAATGACAAAGTATATTAGATCAAGTAATCTAATCTAATCTAATGGAGTAATAAAAAGTTAAAATGGGCATTTTCTTTGTTTTTCTTTGTTGATTGAGCTGATTGAATTGTGTAGTTATGGTAAAATCCCAGTTAACTAGTCAGATTTACAATATATTATCGTATTATTTACATTTGTATATTTACAGTAAATTACTGGCTACTGTGTTGCATTACTTCTACAGTAATAGTGTGAAAATACAGGTAATTACTGTAATCTATGTACAGCAAGGTACCATAATACCACAGCTCTGTACTGCTATATCACAGTAATTCCATGGGCATGTCAACTGTAAAGTCACAGTATTTAGTTGTACTTGTATTCTTTTTTTTGTATTTCTGTAAGATATCTACAGTAAATTACTGTGAAATATTTACAGTCAATTACTGTGAAATATTTACAGTAAATGACTGTGAAATCCATGCAACTAGTAGCCAGTAATTTACTGTAATTTTACAGCCAAACATTTTACAGTGTGCAGCTACAGGCAGAATGTGCCTACGATTCCTTCTGTACAGCTTCCCGTCTGAGTGGACGACGTATGACCGGGGTTCCTTGCAAATCTATTGAATCATTCCAGTCCTGTTGTAACCTTGTGGAGTCTGCATCCTAACAACCTGTCCTTCCATCAAAGGTTGTAGTGGTCGGCTTGACTTATCATAGCACTGTTTTTGATACAGCCTCTTGTTTAGAAGCTGGGCTTTTACCTCTTGTGGATGGCGCATGTCTGGCTCAAGCAGCTTCACCGAGACTGGGAGTGTTGTACGTGTTTGTCTCGACATCAGTCTCTGTGCAGGAGATCCTAATTTTGCGTCACGTGGTACATTCCTGATGTTTAATAGGTTAAGAAAAACATCAGTTCCATCTCTATGAGATTTCTCCATGAGCTGCTTAGCACTGCGCACAGCCCGTTCAGCTAGCCCATTGGACTGGGGATACTCAGGGCTGCTGGTAATATGAGTGAAGTCCCACTGTGAAGCAAAGTCTTTAAAGCGCTGGCTAGTAAACTGCCTCCCATTGTCTGACATGAGGGTGTGAGGTGTTCCATGAACTGAGAAATGTCTTTTCAGCTTTGTAATGACTGTTGCTGCAGTGATATCACGAAGCATGTCTATCTCATACCAGCCTGAATATGAGTCCACTAGCACCAAGTATTGCTGATTGTGCCACTCAAAGATGTCAGTTGCTACAGTTGACCACGGCAGGTCTGGAACTGGATGCAGATGGAGTGGTTCTTTCTGCTGGTGTGGTTTTGTGCTGTTACACACTGAGCATGACTGTATTTCTGTGTGAATGTTGTCTGTCATAGTTGGCCAGAAAACAATGCCACGTGCTCTCCGCTTTGTAGCTTCATCACCAGGATGTCCTCTGTGCATGATGCTGATGTATTATTTCTGTAGTGACAGAGGAATAACTGCTTTGTGGCCTTTCATTATGACTCAATTTTCAACAATCAGTTCGTCTCTGAAAGGAAAATACGGTCTAATGGCATGTGGAAGATTATGTTTTTTAGCGGGCCACCCGTGTCTGATAGTGCTGCTGAGTGTTTGCAGAGTCATGTCTTCAGCGGTGTGCCTCTCTAACTCTTCTAAGCGAGAAGAAGATATGTAGTTAACAGTCATCACGTCGAAGTTGTCCTCTTCTTCAGCTTGCTGAACTGTGGAGCTGCGGGGAGCTCGCGACAAAGTGTCAGCCAGGAACATTTGCTTTCCTCATTTGTACATAAGAGTGATGTCGTACTTTTGTAGTCGTAGCATCATTCTTTGTAGTCTTGCAGGTGCTGTGTGTATGGGCTTTTTTAGTATGGTGACGAGGGGCTGGTGGTCTGTTTCAATAGTGACTGGTTTACCATAGATATAGTCATTGAATTTTGAACATGCAAAGACCACTGCCAACAACTCTTTTTCAATTTGAGCATATCTGGTTTCTGTTTCAGTTAGTGTACGCGAAGCATACGCTACAGGTTTTCCTTCCTGTAAACACGCTGCACCGAGTCCGTACTGTGAAGCGTCACAGGTAAGTGTCACTGGCTTGTCAACGTCATAGTATAGCAACACCGGTGGGCAAGACATGCGTTTCTTTAAATCTTCAAAAGCTTTCTGCTGCTGTTCATGCCATGTCCATTCTGTGTCTTTATGTGTGAGCAGCCGTAGTGGAGCTGACAGCTGGCTGAAGTTTGGTATGAACTTTCCAAGGTAGTTGACCATCCCCAGAAATCTTTGTAAGGCTGGGACGTCTGCTGGCACTGGCATCTCACTAAGAGCACTTGTTTTGGAAGGATCTGCTTTGAGTCCCTCACTGGTGAAAACATGGCCGACATAGCCGACTTGGCTTAGCCTGAACTTGCACTTGAGGGGGTTAAGCCTTAAGTTAACCTCCCTGACCCTGTTGAGCACTTTTCTCAGGTTGGCGTCGCGCTCTGCAACATCTTTACCTGCAATAATGACATCATCAACGATGATTTCACAGGGGTATCCAGCGAAAATCTGTTCCATGGAGCGCTGGAACACCTCGCTGGCAGAATTGATTCCAAATGGCATTCTTAGAAATCTGTAACGACCAAAAGGGGAGCTGAAAGTGGTTTACATGGAAGACCTATGGTCGAGTGGAATCTGCCAAAAAGATCTCTTTGCATCTAATACAGAAAACATAGTTGCTTTTGACATGTGTGTGGCGACTTCTTCCACAGTACGCATAGGATGGTGTGGTCTTTTCAGAGCAGTGTTCAAGTCTCTTGGATTAATGCATATCCTAATTTCTTGTTTGTCCTTTTTGCTAGTGGCTACCATAGAGGACACCCAATCAGTGGGCTCTGAGACAGGAATGATGACGCCCAGTTCATGCATCTTGTCGAGTTCAGCTTTGCCTCTGTCTTTCATAGCCACAGGTATGCGATGTGCAGGACGAACGACTGGTTTTACATCTGGGTCGAGAGTCATGGAGTACGTCACAGGTAGCTTTCCAAGCTCATCAGAGAAGAGATCTGTTTGGATCTCAACTGAAAAATCATCGTCAGTGGGGCTTAATTGATTAACTGCTTCACTGAATGAAACTAGTCCCATCCGTCTGCACGCTCGTAGCCCAAGCAGTGGCAGGACATCCTCTTCTACAATGTAGAATGGCAGTGTGTGGACTTTTCCCACTAGGTGGCGCTGCAATCTGACTACGCCCGCAGTTTTGATTTTGCTTCCACCATATGCAACAAGATTAGTGGATTTAAAACACGTCTGTATTTGTTCATCTCCTTTTATCTCATTGAATGACATTTTTGACAGAACATTGCACTTCGCACCAGTGTCTACTTTCATCTCAACTACATTGTCATTGATGTGCACAGTGGCAAAAGCCTCATCATTTTTTTCTATCTGTGCATCAGTTGCATCAACACTTACTTGCAGTGTTACGTCGTCAACATAGAATGTTTCATCTGTAGTTGTATCAGCTTGATCAGGTTCTAGTTGATGAACTATCCTCCTGGGCCCTTGCTTGTTATATGCTTGTTGTATGGAATTGCAACACTTCTTGAAATGATTCCACTTTTTGTAGGTATGACACTGTTGACCATTTGCTGGACAGTTGTCCCTCTTTGCTGCATGACTACCTCCACAGTTGTAGCAGTTGGAAATACAGCTAACTCCATTTGCCTGAGGTTTCCTTTTGTTGTCGTATTTTTGTGTTCCTCTCTGGTAAGTCTGAACTGAATCCACATTTGTGGCAGAGTGCTGTGGCATAGCTAGCGTTTTATTGTGCTCATCAGTCATCTCATGGATCTGACATATGTTAACAGCCTTGATTAGTGTTAAATCACATTCTCTCAGGAGCACTTTCCTTAAGTTGTCATTACTGATACCACAGACCAGTCTATCTCTGATTAGTTCTTCATAGAGATACCCAAATTTGCAGCTCTTTGCCTTGATCCTTAAAGCACTGACATACGATTCAATTGACTCACCAACGTTTTGATTCCTTGAATTGAACTTGTGTCTTTCCATAGTGACATTTGTTTGAGGGTTGCACATCTCCCTAAATTTTCTTTTCAGACACTCCGGGTCTTCTTTAGACTCGGCATGAGTGATGATGGGCGCCTCCTCGCCAGGACCCCTCACTTCAGCCGCATAGACGAAAGACCTCTCGCGCTCGATGGCCTCTGGTCCCGCTATAGTGAGGAGAATGTATGCTCGTGTGCGTGCTGGCTTGTCATAGTGTGCCGTCGCGATGAAAATGTCGTATTCCTGTTCGAATACTCGCCAGTTCTCTGCGATGTTACCGTCAAAGACGAGTGGGTCGGGTCTCCGGAATCCTTCCGCCATGTTAGCTTAGCTGCATGCGTCGTGGTGGAGCAGGCTTAGTTGTCCTCGCAAACGTCACCCAGACGTGAAAAATCAGCCGAAAAAAAACTCCGGAGACTTGACTTCTGACACAATGTTTGATGTTCTCATAAACGAGTCATGTTTATCATAGAACTTGGTTTAATAACCTTAATAGCGATGGAGCAACATTACATCCACATGGTAATTATCACAACACTACTCGAATCCCGCCTGTAGATCCCTACATCCGGTACGGTGCCTGCAGAAGGACAAAAGAGACCAAATGCGAATACTCTACACTCTACTAAAATGCAACAAAAAAGGGTTTGATTCTATTAATTTTGTCTTTTTTATTGCACTTTGGCAGCAGATTCCTGTGTAGCTTCAGATCTGAGTTGTCTTATTAGTAAGCCTAATTTATACCTTTGTAGCAACACTATTTTTATATAATGGCAAAGAAAGGGTTCAGAGTCTTTTCTTTTTCTCCTGTGTCATATGTGGCAGCACTGTTCAATGTTTCTTGAAAACATTACCCACTGTAGTGACGTGTGAATAAACTCTGTATCAACAACACTGTTGTGTAACTTCAGTTAAATACTTGTATGTGTGTAGATTAGAAAGAGGTAAGATAAAGGATTTGCAGTATTTTATGGAGTATTAATCGTACAAATGTCAGTTTTATACAAGTAGAAGTGTGTATTTACCTGGTAGTAGGCTGTCAGTAATGGCTAAGCCTCTCTATTTGGACTGGTAGATCTCGGCAGACTGGCAACTTTAAAAGTAGCTCTCGGTTCAAAAAAGGTTAGGCACCCCTGATGTAAGGTATTGCATGAGACATATTATCAGCAACGACTCTTTAACATTCAGTCACATTCAGATTTCATATTTACAGCAGACACAGATCAATATTAGAACTTATTTTGGGTTATGATTCTGTGATAAATATAAATCCAATATTCATATTGGTCTACACCAAAAACACAAACTGTGAGCTAAAGACACAGACGAGCTCTGTGGAGCTGAGAAGAACTGCAGACCTGGGTGATACACAATGATTTGTGGGTTCAAAACAACCAGCAACATCTTTCAAGAGTAACTTGATTCAATCATGTTTAGGTTCATCCGGTAAGTATCCGGTGAACAGCTCTGCGGCTCTTCCATGTGGTCGTATGAACAACTTGTGCACAGAAACAGGTGAATGGAAATTAGCTATCTGTTCTCCTCACGTTAGAGTGGAAACTATGTAGTGTTGCCATCAGGACAGATGACCATGGAGGATGTTAGGAGCACACTGTCAAATATTGGGTGTGTAACTTTCCTGTCCTGCTGCCAAATTCCCACTAAAGCCTGATCATCAATTCACCTTGCGGAACAGATGGAGAGACAGATCAGGGATGAGCTTCACATAGAACTGGCTTTCAGTCCAAGCTAAGTGAGAGACGAATGTTTCATTCATGATGGTAAGGTTATTTGCTTTGTGTAGTCCTACTAGTACACACAAAGGAGACACTGGAAAAATGCTGCTCAAAAATCATGTAAAGTAATAAAAACAAGGTGTTTTTGCTGTTAATAAGTTAAACCTGCCAAGTGAACATTTGCTTGGTAAGTTCCTTGAAATAAGATGGGATATTTAGATAAATTAGATCTTGTAATTAGCTGGGGAAACTTATTTTGAGCAATATTTGACCAGGTTCAGGAAATGTAAGCCAGAAATGCTCAAATGTTTCCTGGTTTCTGTCTCAGATTTTCCAAAAAATGGGTATTCTAAAAGCAAGTTAGATTTATATATATAGGCTCTAAAAACAAGACCCTATATCTCACTGCATTGTTATGTCTTAAATAAAATCACATATTCTGATTCTGAGACATTTTAGAAATTTGGCAAGATTTCAAGTTTTTACAGTGAAAGAATGCAGACAGAGGGCAACACACAAAAAGGATAAGTGTGTGTGTGTGTGTGTGTGTGTGTGTGTGTGTGTGTGTGTGTGTGTGTGTGTGTGTGTGTGTGTGTGTGTGTGTGTGTGTGTGTGTGTGTGTGTGTGTGTGTGTGTGTGTGTGTGTGTGTGTGTGTGTGTGTGTGTGAGCGTGTGTGTGGTTGTGTGTTTTGCACTACTTCTTAATGAGCAGCTCATTAGCGGCACACACAGAGATGATGTGATCTATTCATCATGGTGTTGTTGAGGTTTTCATCATGAGCCTATGAGTAAAACGTTGATTCAAACATCCTGGCTTGTCAGTAACCTGCAATGAAATGTTTGAGTACCACAAGGGTATCCTTGAGCGAGGCATACCAATGGTAACTCCAGTTACTACACTATAGCAGTTGGTTCAGTTGTCTGCAACACATGTATGGTCTTCCTTGGCCTTGAGATTTTGTAGATCTCTTCCTTGGGCGGGTGAGTGCTTTCACCATGGGTCACTCATAGCTATCCGATGTGATTAAGAGGAACATGTTGCAACAGTGTGGCTCATTGATGTGTTTTAATGCAGCATGTAACTCATGTATCCAGCTTTATTACACTGAGTTGTCAATGGCACAGATACAAATACGGAAACTAAAAACCAGGAAATACAGAGGAAACCCTCCCAGACTGCACAGCACCTATCAAAAACCCATGTTGGCATGAATATTATTTAAATGTGTATATTCTATTTATATTTGCATGTGTGAGCTCATCTAAATGTATTTTCCTCACTTTTGATTTTCTCTCTCCTCCTCTTCCCTTTTTTTTTGCACTTGCACGTTCCCTGGTCACACTTACACAACACGCTCACCAATCACTTTCATAATGAAAACACAAATGCATGGCCACGATAAACAATGCAAGTAGTTCTCTAATTCATTTTAGCAACACAAAAATATGTAATGAATTGAAATCCTAACCCACGTATGTTAGGTCTTCTTGTATTTTCTGTATATATTGTTAGACATATTTGAATCAGGAGAGACCTTTTTGATTATTGAATATTCATTAACGTGTGCAAAAGGTGATTATAAATATGTCTTTGACATGAGATCCCATCATGATATCATATGACCCCCATTTTGGCCCTGTGGGTTTAAGAAGGGACAATTCCTCCAGACCACAGCAGGGAGGTTTCCCTTAAAGAATCCCCTGACACCGAGATGTGTCATATGAGCAGTGGCAGGTCCGTCATAATGGGGAGTCCAACATATTCCCAGGCTGTGTTCACAGAGCAGTCTTCCGATAAATCTTTTTCTTTTTGATCTCAGGCTGACATCCATCTGCTCCTCTGAACTGGGTTTCATTGGAAATGGCAATTTCCAGAAATATCAGACGATTTCTTTAAATCTCTTGAGGATGACAAAGGAGGATTAAAAAACTAAGCATTATGGTGAATAAACCAATATGTGTACCGCCAACCCATGTCAGTCTATTGATCCACTGTTGGCCCCTAAGGCCACCAACAAGAGAGACATGCGTGTCAGCCATATGAGCGTGTTGGATGCGTGTCTTCTGGCTCTGTGAGGGTGTGGAGGTTGTGTTGTTTTCTCACACGGTGTCAGTGTCCCTTCTCTGTTTTCATGTCTCAGGTTTCATCCACAGTCCTTCTCAATGTTTCAATGTGAGCTCTCCGTTTGACAAAGACACTAATCCCTCAGATTAACGGTCCCTTTGGTCTGGAGGAGGGATGGCTCTGACCATATGGAGAGTCACTTTCCTGCAGACACATGATGCTGCACTGACATAGGAATACCTATCAAAACAGTGACAGCATGTTCATTTGTGAGAAGTCTATGGGTCAGTCTGAAATAACATTGTATTTATAACCCTAGCCCACTAATACAAAACACAAAGCACCTGTAATATATATGATCATTTATAACTTCATTTTCAATATGTTTGCCCTATTGGAAAGACAGGGCCAATTATAGAACCCTGTGACTTTCTTTTTCTTTTATTATCTAAATCCATCTTTAAATGACTGACTGTTTTAAATCACAAGAAAAAAGGGCCAATTTATTGGTTTTAAACTTTTGACGGTCAACACTGGACTGGGTGTGACCCTGGACAACATCTGTCGCTCACTGCTGACATCGCTCCTGCAGAAACACCCTGCACAACTAGGGGAGGAAACGTCCACTAGTGACCCAGAATGCAACACGTGTTCTGGTCCAGGCTCTGGTCATTCATTCTTTAACTACTCCAACTCCCTCCTGGCTGGTCTACCAGCAAGCTGCTCTGACCTCTGAAGGTCATTCAGAATGCAGGAGCCCTTCTGGTCTTCAACCTCCCTAAATTCTCCCACAATGCACCGCTCCTCCGCTCCCTTCACTGGCTGCCAGCGACCGTCTGAATCCTCTTCAAGACACTGTTACTGGCCCACAGTGCTGTGAATACGTCCCTTTAATGGAATGTATTGTAATGTACAAATAATGAAGGACATAGGAGAAGCACACTTTGAAGACAGTTAGTATATGTGTGTGTCATTTGTGATTCTTTACACAAAGACATGTGACATGCAGTGGCGTTTTTATATGTACAAAAGTGGTGGGGCACAAAAAACTTAGATGTCTATATATAAGCTTCTGCAGTGAGGTTCATGGCTGGTGAGGCTCTGACTCTTCAGGTTTACAAATATTATATTTTGACCTAAATCAAAATATAATATTATTTTCAAAAGCCTCTTTAGTCTGATGCTTCGATTAATTTTAAACACAGTTCAACAAAAGGATACCCAAAAAATGTAATTTTATCATTTAAATATTGAATTGTTCTCTCTTAGTAAGACCACCATTTTCAATAAAATGGTGGTCTTACCTTGACTTGAAGATGAAGTCCATTTGCCTATCCTTCTGGACAAAAATCTCTATTACTTTTTTGTAAAAGTCCTCCTTATCTTCTTGTAGTTTCAAAAGTCTATTTTAAATCTAATCGATAGATTTATGATTAAAAAATGATAGAAGTAGGGTAGACATGTGGATATTTTCCAGCTGAACAAAACGTGCTTTTATCTAACAGGTTCGTTTCCCACAGATCTTATTTGGAGCTATTTTCTAAAATCCTATGGAGAAATCTCATTGCTTTTTTGTGGATGGAGGCCATGCGCAGCTTACTTCCTGTTTTTAGGACGCGTCTCTCTCCTCCTCTTCACCTGCTCTTCACACACCACACTTTTCGCGGCACACGTACTTACAGCCAATCAGCTCTGAATTATGTGAGATGACGTATGGTGGGGATGGCAGCACTATGCCCCTATGGTCATTATTTTTTGCCACACACATTAAATAGGAAAATACTCTGAGCATGCGCAGTGTAGTTTTTACAGTCACCGTTCACTTAGACAGTGAGAGGGAGGGGCATGATCGGGTTTTGTCCCACATGGCTCTAAACAGCTCAATAGGCACACACTGTAGACACTAATTAGAGGAACACAGACTAAAACAGCAATGAGACGAATCAGATGATTAAACATGATCTTAAAATATATTTTATATTTTTTTATATTATGCCACTGGTGACATGAGTGCACACAGATAAAGAAAAGGAGGAGTAAGGGAAGAGTGGTGAAAAGTCCCCTGGCATTCTATAGCAGCATAAGCTCTATCTAAGACAGAAGTCCAATGAACATGGAGCGAATCCACAGAAGAGGAGCTTGATTGTTGAACAGAGCGTTCTGGAGACTCTAGGAACCCCTATTGTAATAAACATTTCAACTGCTAAACGGGATATCAAAAATGTTTTATGCAGAACTTATTTCCACCATTATTAGCAGTAGATAAAGTAGTAGAAGTAGTAGAAAATATAAATACAAGTAGAATTGTTTTCTGAAAGTATAATTCATTTTGGTTTCACAATGGTGGCACATAATGATCCACATGAGTTTTAAGCATAAAAGATATGTGGCAGTGTGATAATGGTGCATTTCCACTGCACAGAAAACCAACATCAGCCGTTAGCTCATATCATATCTGTTCAGAAACTAGACAAAAGCTAAACAAGTACAAACCACAGACTGTCTGTGTCATGGCGAATACAGTCGTTGGTTTATTTATGTCTGTATAGGCCGTTGTTGTGAGTGTGGACGGTCGGAGCATATATAACGTGAGCTTAGCCAAGCTCCATTCAGAAAACACGCATTTTAAAAGGGTTTTTCGCCTGCCGTCTGTCTGCAGACTTGTCAAAGCATTAATTCATGGTTTTTACTAACCGGTATCAGTATGTTGTTACGTCGGCATCATTTTGAAACGTGTATTACAATGAAATCACAGTCAAATATGTTCATCTTGTTGTAGTTGTAGCCCCCTTGCCAGCGATTCTCTCTCTAGTTTAGCATACTCAGCCCGGTTGTTGGCCCGGAAAGAACCTGGATTTTGGAGGGCCAGAAAAACTGAAACAGTACCCGTTAGCCGGTACTACCCCTAGTGGAAACTCAACAAAAAACGGACCGGGTTTGGCACGGCACGCTTAAACCGTGCTACGCGCTGCAGTGGAAATGCGCCATTTTCTGAGCTCCACACACGATGACTGCACAGATGTAAGTGAGTCCAGGCAGCAACAACAGCACTTCACTCTGAAAAGAAACTTCCGCTGCTCTGGAATGTACCTGCACGTCATCACACAGCCTGACACACACCCCCCCCCCCCCCCCACACACACACACACACACACACACACACACACACACACACACACACACACACACACACACACACACACACACACACACACACACACACACACACACACACACAGGCCCTGCTACTATGTCAGGTTTATTTATACAGAGGAGGAATGGCTGAGATCAGAGGATAGGGCACATGGTGGGAGGGGTTTTTGTGTGTGTGTGTGTGTGTGTGTGTGTGTGTGTGTGTGTGTGTGTGTGTGTGTGTGTGTGTGTGTGTGTGTGTGTGTCTGTGTGTGTGTGTGTGTGTGTGTGTGTGTGTGTGTGTGTGTGTGTGTGTGTGTGTGTGTGTGTGTGTGTGTGGTGGTCTGCGCTGTGTGTAATCCATCTATGTGAATGGGAGCTGTTGCAGTAATTTAGATCGGTTTGTGTCTCCTGATAATGATACATAATTAGACTATAGGTCAGTCGGTCAGGCTCCCCTTCTCTGTCTCTCTTTCTCTCTCTTTCCCTCTCTCTCTCTCTCACACACACACACACACACACACACACACACACACACACACACACATACACACACACACACACACACACACACACACACACACATAATGCACCCCCCCATTCAACACTTAAACAAATATAAATCATATGCCTTCCTCAAAGAGAATTCCTCCACACATTCCAACCCCCATTCCCTCTGTAGGTCTCCCACAATATAACCAGCATTACAACATTTTTATTATCCATACCAATCTTTATCACCAATTACAGCCTGCAAACATGGGTAAGAACCAAGTATAAGCTGAATAGCACTTGATGAATATCATTTAAATAGAAATTTGTACTGATTCACATAGCTAGGAATCATAACCTAATTTGCCTGGTTGTTTTTGCCTTTGAATATGACCATATGGTGATATTTTCTTTGTGATTCTTGAAACAATCACATGGTGAAATACCCACAGGCCGCAGTCCTTCTACAGGTTTTATTTTCTTTATTGCAAACAACATGCATTTTATTTGTGCAGCATTCACAAGTGCAAAGAAAATGTGAATATTCATTGGTTATGAAAAGCTATCACAGGTGAGCTATACCATTGGATTTCAGCCACATGTTAGGCTGGACCTCATGCATTGCATGACGCTTCGCATGATACACTCTGTGTGTGTGTGTGTGTGTGTGTGTGTGTGTGTGTGTGTGTGTGTGTGTGTGTGTGTGTGTGTGTGTGTGTGTGTGTGTGTTTGTGTGTGTGTGTGTGTGTGTGTGTGTGTGTGTGTGTGTGTGTGTGTGTGTGTGTGTGTGTGTGTGTGTGTGTGTGTGTGTGTGTGTGTGTGTGTGTGTGTGAGCACCAGCCACAAACAGCGCTGCCTGACAATTGAGGCATTAATAATCCATACATCCTCACAGGCCAGGGTCAGTCTGAAAACAAATAAGACAGTTGACTTTTCTAAGTCCTGAAATGTAGAAAATGAACATTTCAACAATCCAATATGTTTGGTGCTTGGGTGCACTAATACACTGACTAATGGGATTCTGTCTCACTAATTCAATTACAGGTTCTTCACTCATAACCTTTATACACCAGACAGAGGTTTATGGTTGTCATTGGTCTTCTCTTCGTAAGGCATTTTCAATATGTGTCCTGATAAGACAGTAGTATTAATGCCTTATAAATTAATAGCAATTGTTTCAATTAATTTAAAGTGGACCTATCATGCTATATTTGAATAATATATTGTTGGGTCATATAAACATGTCTGTGAAGTTTTGTTTTCAAAATACCAAACAGACCATGCCTCGTTTCGCTCTATTTGCTCTTTCCAGCCCAGTTTTTGCAGGGGCTGATTCTGTGATGTAGCTTTAATGCAAATGAGCTGCAGCTGACCACGCCCCCCTGCAGGAGAGGGAGATCAGCTGCTGGGCTCTCAGAAGAGGGGGAGGAAAAGAAATCTCCGTCCTCCGTGTTTTATTATTATATGATTATATAGAGTCGTTATTCATTTGTTTTAAAGCTCAATAAATAACAAAGAATACCTTTGACCGGCACCTTTCTAATTGTGTGTGTTTGTCATCTGCTGGTGGACTACCGGAGAGAATTACAGCAGGACAAACGCTTGCCTCGGGAGGGAGAAAAAGTATGGAGTCAGATTTGGGTCAATATTCTAGCGCGCAAAACAAGCTACTCGCCAGCGGAAAATGTGCTTTTACACGCGCATGAAATGACCCTCTCGCGCAGATTAAACCCCCGCGAGCGGCTATGCACTCGCTCGCGAGAGAGACAGCCCTCTTGCTCGCTCGCGGGAGTGTCAACCTCACTCGCTCGCGGAGTCTGTCTGCCCGCGCGTGAAAAGTTTCTGACACTTTGGGGCGGAGCCACTGGACTTTGATTGACAGCTGCCAGGAAGCCCGGAGTTGCCAGGTTTGATAAATGCCTGAACTACCAAGAGCCGAGGAGTGACAGATCAGGTGGACGAGATTGAATGGTAAAGTTGTCCATAAAAAACTATTATATTCGTAAAGTGTACAGCTAATATATATATATATATATATATATATATATATCAATTAATTTGATATAAAAAAATATATTTCGCGGGGGTTTAATCTGCGCTCGAGGGTCATTTTATGCGCGTGTAAAAGCACATTTTACGCTCGTGAGTAGCTTGTTTTGCGCGCTAGAATGACTCCATAAAAAGAGCCAGAGCGTCCACAGCGGAGAATAAACAGAAGGGCAACCATGGCAACCATGCGCGGGAAGTCTTCTTCGCTGCTGTTGTGGCAGGACTACAGCGCCACTTACAGGCCTGGCATATGTACTACAGCGTCTCCAGCGCTTTCGAGCGGTCTCGTGTGAACGGACACGTCTCGTGTGAACAACACTATTCTGGGCTGACGTCAGCTCGGATGGAATCTGTATCCGTTCGTTGTAGCCCCGTTTTTAAAAGATTTGGGTACGGAGGAAAAGAGAGAGGGTTGCATTTTCTGACACTTGGTGAGTTCCCTGGAACACCGGAGACACATATTCATGTATGAAAGACGTAGAAAGGTGCATTTTGCATGATAGGTCCACTTTAAATAGCTTCCATTGAACATTTAAAATGCAATCCTCAACATCAACCAAGTCATTTAGTTATATTTTCAAACCACTGACAGCTTGGCCTTGCTTCAAATCAAACAGATGTCTCAGCTGCAGTTATCAATGTT
The DNA here is from genome assembly GCA_028583405.1 of Pogonophryne albipinna. Taxonomy (NCBI): domain Eukaryota; kingdom Metazoa; phylum Chordata; class Actinopteri; order Perciformes; family Artedidraconidae; genus Pogonophryne; species Pogonophryne albipinna. The sequence goes on along the minus strand of CM053245.1, from coordinate 910,059 downwards.
TCAGTATTAGCAATGAGTGGAAAGAGCACATGTGCAGAGGGTCAGCTCCCCCCAGCTCAATGAAGCATTTTAGCGTTGTTAAGCTAACTGTTTTGGTTTTACAGATTGGTTAGTTTCGGTTCCTCCTTACCACTCTCATCATTATGCCGCAGCGCAGCTCAGACAGACACACAAAGCTAGCTACTAGCTGTTAGTGGGAGACAGAATGTTTCCTCAGGAGTAAAAGAGACCAAAGCAAAGCTAGCAGAGTGTATAATGGACTCACATTCATCTGGTAGACACCAAGCAATGATAATGTTGTCGTGTAACTGCTGGATATGTAAATAAGCAACAGTTTGTCAACATGTTAATGTTTACATGTCAATGCAATAGTGTCCCCCCTCGTTTTTCACTTGCCTTACATTTTCTTTCCATTACTTAAAGGGGACATATCATGCTATATTTGAACAATATATTGTAGGGCCATACCTATATAAAGTAATAGTTATTTTTTCAAAATACCAAAAAGATCCTGCATTTTAGCCACGCCTCATTTCGCTCCATTTGCTCTTTCCAGCGCTGTTTTTGCAGGGGCTGATTCTGTGAGCTGCAGCTGACCACGCCCCCCTGCAGGAGAGGGGAGCGTGCTCTGAGATCAGCTGCTGGGCTGTCAGAAGAGGGGGAGAAAAAGAGATCTCCGTCCTCCGTGTTTTATTCTTCTAGAAGTAAGAAGAGAAGTAATGGGGCAGAAACCCTCCTTTTTACGCAGCGGTCCAGACATAGACATCAAACGGCGACACATATTCAGTTGCCAGTTACTTTGGCATTAGGGCAGGGATATCTAGATACTTCCCAAGGTTTGACATAATGAATTGTGCTACTTTTAAAGCAAGCAGCGATGTTTTCAAATCTGTAATCAAAAAGCTCCTCAAAAACACTATTGAAGCAGTTCCTGCCGTTGCTACGTTAGTTTAAACAGTAACAACGGACTACTTTTCTTAGCGGATGCATGTCAATTTAAATCAATACATACAACTATTTTTTAAATCAATAAAATCATTTTCTAAATCCATAAAAGCATTTCAATTAATATTGGGAGTCATGTCGTTACTTTGTTGAGAATGTGGCCATGTAATAAGCGGGATTATGTGCACATTGCATAATGTGCCTTCAAGCCGATCTAGATCCCTCCGCTTCACGTCGGGCTCCTGATCATCCTGTCAGTGTTCTTTTCCCCATAATGACCGCGTCGCACTGCACATTATCCCTTACATATGATTATATAGAGTCATTATTCATTTGTTTTAAAGCAGGAGGCGCAAACGCTTGCCTCGGGAGGGAGAAAAAGAGCCACAGCGGAGAATAAACAGAAGGGCAACCATGGCAACCATGCGTGGGAAGTCTTCTTCGCTGCTTTTGTGGCAGACTACAGCGCCACTTACAGGCCTGGCATATGTACGACAGCGTCTCCAGCGCTTTCGAGCAGCAATGGCCGGCTGTGGCCCAACCTCTCATTCCCCTGATAGGTGGAGAATTGACCACTAAGCGGAGCACCCCTTTTGTGACGTAGGAAATAATTCAAATCTGGATCGGTCTGTATCAGATCCGTTACAGCCCCGTTTTTAGAGCGTTGGGTATGGAGGAAAAGAGAGAGGGTTGTGTTTTCTGACACTTGGTGAGTTCCCTGACACACCGGGGACACATATTCATGTATAAAAGACGTACAAGAGTGCATTTTGCATGATAGGTCCCCTTTAAGTAAGTCCACGATACGGACATTGTCCACTCTGAAATGTGACATTAAGCTCCACATGTCTTTACCAGGCCCCCATTGTTTCCCGAAAATCTTAGCTATGAATAATAATGTATCCAACTCAGCATTAGTGCCACTTCACTGCCTTTACATTCAGTTTGTCCACAACCTGCCTGGTAACAGTACATCTTCACTCAAGCATCAAATCACCACATAACTGTATTTTTCTGTGTCGTTCAGACTCATATCAGTCTGTCCTCAGATCTCTGTCTACCAATGGCTTCTTGTGTTACGGGGACATCTCCAGAGCCCGAAGGTGGATGTAGGAAACATCATTCTATGTGCAGGCTCCTCACTGGAAGCATGCTAGCTGTGTTCAGGACCTTCATTCTCATTTACAGCAGCTAAACAACAGCCTCTAAACCAAACCAAACTGCCAAATGCATTGCTTCTTTTTCGGGTTCTATAAAAGAAATCATAGAGCTGCAGTCTGATGACTGAAAGGTTAAAGTCTCAATGCAATGCATTAAACATATAGTGCATTAAACCACTAGCTCAGGCAAGTTCTCCAGGGACCCTGGAGGAGCCTCCCTCTGACTCTATGGACCTTTAGTGGCCCTCGAAGGGTGACCTCGAACTCCAGGAAGGTTATTAGGTGGCCCTGACCACAACTCCATAAGCAGTCATTTGATTTAGAAATGATGATAATATAAATATAAAATAGACTTGCTTGGCATGCATGAATAAATGTGCATACTGTATTATTATTATTGATATCATATGAATTATTATTATTATAATAATGCTATTATTCTTTATCTTTTTGTTCAAAAGGACCAAGTGTAAAAAAAAAACATTAATATAAAAAAGTGAAACGATTATTCGGGCCAGATTTGGTTATTATCTTATTTCCATCTGCATGACAACATCTGGATTAGATCTGATATGCCTTTTAATCTCTCTCTCTCTCTCTCTCTCTCTCTCTCTCTCTCTCTCTTTCTCTTTCTCTCTCTCTATCTCTCTCTCTCTCTCTCTCTGCACTGACATAACGAGGAAAACGTGGCGGGATCTAAAATATGTCCACAGAGCGGGTCTTCTCTTCTCGCGGCAGCCGAGGGAAAGGGCTCGGAGGTCGGTACCAGGGTCAGCTGGACACCGGCCCGGACCTACCGGCTGCGCGCTCTTCGACCCACTCCTCACACCGAAAGCCTGAAACTACACTAACGGTGTGTCCCTGCATCACACACCGGATTACATCGACAGTTTTAACCACGTTATAGCTAGCCTAATTATTTTGTAATAGTTATTATTATTATTATTATTATTATTAGCCTACTATTGTTTTTATTATTATTATTATTATTTATTTTGTATAGCCTAACTGTTATTGATAATATTATTAGTAGCCTATTGTTATTGTTGTCGTGACTTTAACTTTAAATCAGTTCTGCTATTATCCGTTAGCTATTAGGCCTACTAGGATTCTCTCTATTATGACGTAAGGACATATAATAACACCAAGGAGCCCAAACGTGCTTTAGCCATCTTTATAACATCTCTCCGGTTTTCATCAGCTGTCGGTCGCTTTGGAGAGTGAGACAAATATTCACAGACCACGCAGGTTAGTTAGCCTATATGCTAATATTTAATAAACTAACAGTAAATTATCATGTGAGTTCACTTTTCTTTGAGGAAATGTAAACACTGTGTGTCCTCAGTACAGCTCTAAAATAATATTGCAATGGCATTTTGTAACAATATTATAGCATAGCCTAGGCCTATGTAGGCCTATTAAAGAAGATTTATAGGCGAACAATCTGAAGAAATTATACATTTGAAAAACACAATAAATCCCCGGATTAGCATGGCAATACAACTGATTTAAATCCAGAAGAATGACATCCTGCCCCGTTGGCTGTCTGCGGCCTTCACCGAACACACACCACAACATGTCTACCGGCATGATTTCAACATTTAGATTGACCTTATCCCGAGAAGACGCGGTATTAAGCTGCAAATCAAAATGAATCTGGCCTCAGATTCTCACAACATTGGCTACAAACAGTTATGTTTTTATTATCAATAAAAATTATAGCGTAGCTATAGCCTACTTAACATATTTCGTTAAAACATTTTAAAATACATATTTAAATAATTAACAAATAAACCAATATTTACCTGCCGATAGCATAGCTACATACCGCCTGTGTTAGTCACTCTACATGTTAGAATTGAGAACATGGTCATCCCATTTTATTCTGACCTTGTAGGTTAATTGTCGCTGTGTGAATGCGTGCGCGTAGCCCCGCGTAAATAGGCGCGCGTGTGAGTGAGAGCCAGCAGGTCTACTTAGCAGGCCCATTGGCATGAAAGAGAAGTAAACAGTCCTTCAGACGGTGCCAGGAAGGGGGTGGGGTCGCCATTGGTCTACAGATGCTGAAATCAGTTTCTCCTCCCCGGTAGGAACGATGACGTAGTAAATCAGACTCTCTCTCTCCCCCTCCCTCCCTCTCTCTCTCTCTCTCTCGTGCAGACAGGCTGGTTTTAGTCTGGCTCAGTGCAAACCGGTCAGTAGTGAGCCGGTGTCTGCCCGGACTGGTCCTGCCTTGCCAAACGGCTTTGAGGCTGCAGAGATTCCAGAGAGGATGAGAGCTGCAGAGGGAGAGAGGAATAGACTGTAAGAAATAAAGAGAGAGGAGGGATAACGCTGCTGAGACTTTATAGGAAGAGGAAGAGGAACCATGTCCTAGAGGAGGAGCTGTGCGCCGAGAGGCCGGAACAGAGCAGCGGGTCTGCCGCACGGAGCACCGAGAGGCCGGAACAGAGCAGCGGGTCTGCCGCACGGAGTACCGGCCCGCACGGTGGGGCCTGGCCGGCTGAAGCTGGTAGAACCTTCAGGATGCGAACCTCTGCTCAGGACCCCCGTTAAATAGCGAGGAGAGTTACCGCAGAGAGAGCGGTGTGTCGGAGTGCGTGAAAGAGAGAGTGTGCGTGTGTGTGTGTGTGTGTGTGTGTGTGTGTGTGTGTGTGTGTGTGTGTGTGTGTGTGTGTGTGTGTGTGTGTGTGTGTGTGTGTGTGTGTGTGTGTGTGTGTGTGTGTGTGTGTGTGTGTGTGTGTGTGTGTGTGTGTGTGTTTGCGTGAGTTAGTGTGTGTTTGTGTGTGTTTGTGTGTGTCAGCATGAGTCTGGTCTCGGGCTTCCCTCACCACCCGGTCATGCACCATCACGACAGCCACCACTACTCCCTGCACGCGGCGGCGGCGGCGGCGGCGGCCGGTCGGTGTCACGAGGATACCGGGGCTCCTCCATACTTCACGAGCTGGCTGATAAGTCACGCGGATGTGTCTCCCACCGAGTACAGCCTCGCGCCCGGGTACAGCCCTGAGTACCATGGCAATAGCGGCGGCGGGTCCACCGGCGGCCTGGACCCCCATCACCACCACCACCACCACTACGGACCCGGCGCCTTGGTACCGGGGGCCAGCGCCATCTCAGTAAACGGAGCGGCAGTCGGTATGCACCCCCACACACTCCCCCGGCCCGTGAAGCGGAGACCCACGGCCAACCGGAAGGAGCGGCGGCGGACACAGAGCATCAACTCGGCCTTCGCGGAGCTGCGGGAGTGCATCCCCAACGTGCCGGCGGACACCAAGCTGTCCAAGATCAAGACTCTGCGGCTGGCCACCAGCTACATCTCCTACCTGATGGACATCCTGGACAAGGACGGACAGCACGGGGACACGCAGGCGTTCAAGGCCGAGCTGAAGAAGACGGAGGCCCGGGAGGAGCGGCGGAAGAGAGAGGCGGTAAGACTGAACGAGCCCGTTTTCTATAATAACTCAGTCAATAACTGCATACGATTACATACAGCTCACACAGTCCGCTCAGGTCAGGCAGAGCCGAAACTACAGCAGGATGCAGAGGAGGAAAATGTTTTTTTGGGGAAGTGGAAAATATTGGGTCTTGAATTAAAGGTCTTTGCTGAGCCTTTATATTCGGCAGGCCACACGAGAACAGATTAGGGTTTATTACCGTCTGTGATGATTAACACAGATAAACTAATGCCTTGCTTCAATGTAATAGGCCTATTATTATTATTATTATTATTATTATTATTATTATTATTATTATTATTATTATTATTATTATTATTATTATCATGATTGTTATTATTGTAATTATTATTATTGTTATTGTTATTATTATTATAGTGGGCCTTTTAGTCCCAATTTTCAATAGTCAATAATAAAACGTTTAGCTTAAAAGGAGTCGTCCGGCTGCAAATATGCTCCCGTAGAGGCCAATAAGAAAAGCTATAGTAAGTGGAACAGAAACATTGATTCTGTTCATTGCCATTGACGCTCGCATCAGGAAAAAAAGCCATTAAAAAAAGACAGTTTAATCTGAAAATAGTGTGCGTAATCGTAGAACATAACACAGAGTTTAATATGGCTCAACTCTCATTTTAACATTTAAGATCACTTATTATCCACAACATGTATGTGTTCCTATTCAAATGTTTGTCTTTAGTGCAAATAAGAGCAGCGGGAACAAATTGTTCTAAAATAAAACATCAAGCCTTTTCAAATATGAAGCTGTTCAATGACTTGATCGGAAAGTAGCCTACAGGGCAGTTTTCTAAAGGTCAGCGGCCATCACTGCCATGTTTAAACGAGGTTATTAAGAGAAGGAGAGTTTGTGGTGCCTTCACGGGCAGCCTGCAGTCCGCTGCACGGCTGCCCGTGTGACACACTGCTTTAACTTCCCTTTAATGCTTTATGGTCTGCTCTCCCACTGTTAATATATCAGCACCATAACGACAAAGAAGCCACAATAAATACATTTCAAGTATCTCAATTGGCCGAGATTCATGAGCAATATGTAGGCCTATCTGATATATTTATTGAGGAGAAGCGTTTGAACAGCCAGCTCTCAGAAGGCTGTTTTACGCACGGGGTCAAGGCAGTGAGACGATGGAATGAATCACACACACGGACATGTGAGGAAGCTGCTGCTCAGAGCTTTCAAAAGCTAGCGTAAAGTCCAGCTACACCGGAGAGAGGAGTGAAAGAGTGCGTATGGCTATGGCCCCATTTATGTGGGCGAGGATTTTTAAAGTCATGAAGGGGTGGTGAGTGGGGTGACTGCTTAGGAGAGAGTCAACAGGAAATATGAGTGTGTTTACCCTTTTTACAATTTACACGTAACTCCTTAACACTGGATTACTAGGGGTAACACATATTGCATCCCCACACTATTGAACCATAAACATATAGATTTCACACAATAATGGAAACGTGTGAATGATCAAGTCTCTGTAACATGCAGCCAGAAAATAGTCCGCCATCCTCAGACAGAGTGGAGCCAGCAGGGGCCAGAACTATTATCATAGCAACACTTTGTGATGCTGGGGCCGCACAGACTGGGATCCTCAGGACTGTGCATGTGCTGCCCATAAATATTTATATTTATATATATATTATGTATATATATACAATATGCAACTTTACAGCGTACCACAGAGGCTCAGATTCTGTGTTTGGAACAGCCGAGAGAGATTTAAAGCCACGCTCTTTCACAGCCTATCACATTGCTATTTTATTTATAGTTCACCAACCTGCATAATTGTTTTATATTCTTAGAAAAATCATAATTTATGTATTTATTTATTGCATTAGAATCAGTATTGAGTCGGGTACGTTTAAGGAATTTGCTGCAAACACTAACAACATGATGATATTAGTTGTATGAGAAGATCAAAAGTGGAAAGATTTTAAAAAGAAAAATATTTTTATTCTGCAATTGTATATTGCAGACAAAATAAAGAGGATATTGTAAATGCAATATACCATTGTATAACAGAAGTCAGCATCAGTGACAATCTGCCTGTTGTTTTGACATATTTATCTCATCATCTCAGGCCTTCATCAGCCCCTGAACAGAGCTAACGTGTAGCTAACGGCCGCACAGAGCAGGTAGAGCAGAATAGACTATTCAACAGAATAATCATTTCCTGTCTGTCGCCTGGTGCCTATAGGAAGTGTGGGACATAATTGAAGCCAGAGAGCCATTTTTCCTCACATTTCAAACTGCAATCACGAATAGAAGGATGTAGTGCTGTTAATAACTCATGTCAACTCTGTCATGAAACTCCAGTCCTGTCCCCATGCTTAGTGAGACAGTTGAATCAAAATAAATCTCATATGTTGACAGAATTCCTAATTTGTTTAAAAATCCTTTTTATTCAGAGGACCATGAACCAGAGGAGTCACTGTGTGATCCTCAGAGTAAGCCTTTAATGTTGCTTATGCTCCTCAGTTTGCTCTCACATTAATGACTAAGTGGTTAACCCGAGTGAATTTAAAGTGTATTTAACAGGATGACCCTAAGCTAGCAAATAGGGGGTGGGGGGTGGAGGTAATACACTTGGTCATTTCAGGATCCCTGAGTTTAGACTACACTCCCAAGGAGAATTAGGATGGAAGCTTTTTCATTTCCTTGATGTTTGACTTGCTCCACCCTCCTGTATGTTGTGTGTTGCTGAGCTGTGGCCTGACTCAAAATGGAACATGCAGTGTGGACTGCAGAGAGGCAGGACGCTGGTGGATTTAAACCAAGACTGTTGAACTCATTCAAAAGTATCTGCCTGATTTGAACCTTTACCTGAATTATTTATCACAAGTTAGGAAAATCATTATTTGAAATGAGATAGAAAATATAAGACTTGTCACATTATTAAATCATAGACTGTAGGCAACAGAATGCATGTTTTACTTCATACATGTTCCTTGTGTTGCAGTGTGAATATTTCACTAGTAATTTCTCTCTGTCATGATGGTGGCTTTTTGTTGTATATGTTGCATCATTTACTGGAAATGATGTCACAAATAACTCAAATCCGCAGTAAAGGGCGTGGAAATGATAAAAGACTGAAAAATAAATATTTGATGTTAAAATTAAAATCACATATACAACACCTACTGAAGATTGTTGAGAACGGTTTTATTAGTGAGATATTGCTTTAATCGTGAGCACATGATATTTATTTATTATACTTTATAAACGCTCAGTTAAACAGAATGAAATAATGAAAAGTAGAACAAGTGATTTAAATAATTAGACTTCAATTACATGAACATTTTTTTGATGTTTATTAAATCATTTTATGTAGGGAAAAAAATGACATGTTCTTATTATATAATTTAACTTATAACGCTGACATGTCTAATAACATGAATGATAACATAACGCAGTGTATGTAGATCCATAAGACTGTGTGTTGGTGCAGTCCTGAACTATTTTGTAGGATCCACTTTTATTCCACATCCATTTTCACTTCATTCCATTATTGCTGTTCTTATTGCAACCCTCCTCATAATTACAGTTTGACAGCACGATATGATCTGAGGAGATATGAAGAGCTGTATGCAGATCAAAAGCACACGGGGACGGGATGGATGTCTGATGGATCTGTGTATATCAATATCTTTGCAGTCATTTTACTGACACGATCGGCAGCACGCGCATTGTGTTGACCTTCTCTTTATTAAATCACCAGCACCGGACAGTGTATTTTAAAACTAACAATTCAAAGTGTAACAGTTTAACTCAAACTCAAGTTTTACTGCGTGTATACACCCATTTCTGTCAGAGCTCTCGGCTTCACAGCAGCTCTCTTCACGCTCTCTTTGATGGAACTCCATCTGACCGTTGTCTGTGCGTTCTCGTTTCCATTGCGCAGTAAGGCCAAGTCAAAATCAATATTGCAGCATTAAGACACATTTAAAAACAATGCGCAGTGGTGACGAAATATTCATAATATTACGATACAAATAGCAAGGAAACCCTACATTTTAAAAATAAATCTAGATGTTAGAGTAAACGCACTTAAAATATGCTTTACCGAGTGTTGAATTATTGATTTACATAAGGCGGTATCAGGGCCTATGGGAGCTAAACTCTTTTAATGGGATGATCGGGTTCCATAAGAACCCCTTTACTCAGATTTAAGACCAAATGTGACGGCGGCACGAGGCGCTGCTGCCGCGCTGTGCTATGCTGTGTGGCCGGTAACAAGGCGACATAACGCGGCACACTCTATGAGCTTTGAAGAGAGAGAGATATGATGATTACGGCAGCATTGTGAAGATGTGAGCTCAGTGTCACAACATGAGTGACGCTCTGAGTGCAGTCATCGTTTCGTCAGGGGCTCAATGTCCACAAAATAACTCGCCGCTCAATAAATCCATTGTATAACATTTACAAATATATATAAATTAATTATTGGTTCATTTCAAACTCAGCACGGGCTGACTACGTTATCAGCTTTGCTCAGTGTTTTCTTATTATTAGTGACAGAACCTCAGAACGTGTAAATGTCCTATTAGTGAAGGTAAAGGGATTACAACAATAACGTCTGCTAACGTCTATATAGCCTATATATATATATATGTGTGTGTAATATATGATGCATTACAGAAACCACACGGCTTGCCAAACAGGCTCAGAAAAATAAGCTAATATCAAATCAATAATAATAATATTTTTTCAAACATTAAAAGATATAGTTGGTCCTGCTCTACAACATGACATTATTCCGTTTATTTTACAATGTTTAAAGAAAATTATGCTATTGAGGAGCATCCACATGAACACACACACCAGGGACGTGCACCGACATTTTGGGGGGCGGGAGCTCAAGTGAGAAAAAGGGCACTTAATAATAATTTATATAAAAAAATATGTAAAACAAAAAGTTAAATATAGTTGCACATCTCTGACTTACTGACCAATTTATTTTAATACCCTCACGCAATTGTTTAATACTCAGCAGAATTCTACAAAAATAATCAGCTAACACAGAGACAATAGTCTTCTTTAGTATTCACTACGCACAAGAGCAGACAACAAACTAGAACAATTAATAGTTATTAAATGAGCAGCCAACAATCACAATTATGAAGTTACTGTTTATAAAAAGATCGTTTTTTCGTGTACTTGTACATTTCGTTATTTTGGTCTATTTTGCTCATGTTTTCTTTCACTCTAATGGAAAGAAAACTTCCCAAAACACAAATAAATGGTGTTAATTTTACCATGTCTGACTTCATCTATAGATTTAAAGCTAATCTGCATTTAAACATAACATTTCAGGGGGAAATACTGACTTGACATAAGTAACTATCTGGGGAAGTATGATGTGTTTTTTTGTTTGTTTTTAGTTTTATCCTTTTCACCTGCAATGCCTTGGTAACTGCATGCACATTAGCGCATTTTAATTAGGCCTAGTTAACGCCTACTTTGCATATCAATGTGGCGATTGTGATGACACTATTAATTACACATTTTACTGTATTCACTTTTAGTGTCTCCCCTTAAGTACAGTACATTAGCCTGTATGCCCATGATACATTGCCTTAGCTAAACCTTGAGCTAACTTACCAATTAGCTAGTAGCCTACCTTAGTTAGGCCTACTTGTTTTTGTCTTTTGGCTAATTAGCTGTAACTCGAGGCACTGGCAGCGTAGTCATTTGTTCATCTCCACTCACCTTCAGACAAGCCAAGAAAAGCCGGCATAACATGGGACAGTAAAGTGGGAGGTGCTGCTACCTGTCAGTCTGAAGTGACTGCCGATGTCCGCACCGCTGTGTGCGAGACGTGGAGGGAGGAGTGTGACATGAACTCAGATTGGTATAATAACAATTATTTATATTTAATCTATATCTCGTGACACAAACAGAAGTAATGCGATCTCCATGGTGACAAAGGCTGCTGTAGTTCCTAGCATGCGGTTGCCCATGGAAATATGATTTAGGAAATTGATCTGCATAATCTAAATAACTGTGATGGTGTGTCTGCAGGTGGAGATCCCCAAGACAGCACCCTCATCATCCTCCTCCTCATCGTCAGCGGGAGATAAGAAGAGTAAAGGGCGGACAGGATGGCCCCAGCATGTCTGGGCTCTGGAACTCAAACAGTAGTCCCCCCCCCTTAGTGATGGGACATTATTGACGCGCTCAGAGGAACTTTAATGGCCGTCATCATCATCTTCTTCATCATAATCATCATCATCCACGCTGCGGACCTCCAGGCTGCCCCCCACCCCCTCCTTCCGGAGTGACAGGCCCAGGAGGGGAGTAGGCCTACCTCATAGAATATCAGTTTAGTTACCAAGTTCGATTCATTTTTAAGTTGAAGACCTTAATCGAAAAAGAAAACACAATAAACGAAAACGATTCCTCAAACGGCAATATTGTAGATATTTGGTCGATCAACACTATCTTCTATGTCCAGACATCCTGAGGGCACATGCGCTCTGTGCTGATGGGATGCATTCAAAAGAGTGGTGTGTAAAACCTCTGAGATGTGCTTCCTCAGAGATAGCTCTATAGCACTGAAGGTAGGGCGGCCGTGTCTCTCTCCCTCACACAGACACACACACGTGGTTTTGACGTGCTCCCTGCTTTATTTAACGTAATATATTTATGTGCAATGCGGCCGCCAGTAGCACCCGAACAGCCGTTAGAACCTTTGATTAAAGACAAGGTGTATGTGAAGTGACCTCTCTCTCTCTCTCTCTCTCTCTCTCTTGAGGTCACAATGATGACGACGTATCTATGTTGTGGTGGGGGTCTAAATAATGCTTTTTGTGGGATGTAAACAGTGTCATGAATTTAATAAACCACCACCTGGTTACGTTACTGTGCGGTTTCTTCCTTGAGCTGGTCAAACTGCAGCTTCATTCATATAAAGAATCATTCAGAAGTAACTATTTTATTTTCACATCAAAAGGTGTTTGTTGTTCAGCATGTGAATGGGGCTTCCTATTGTGAAGGTAAAGCAAACATAACCTAACCCTCTTGAGTTCTGGCTTTCATGTCAATGGTTTGCAGGAAAACAGACATCATTTATGTTTGCTGAAGTATAATTCATATTACCTTCTTCTTTGTCACCTCAGGATTTCCATATTTAAAATGTTTAAAGCCACCTTTTTGACTTTTTAAATGTTATTTACAAATAACATTTAAAAGTATGACCTAATGAAAAACTATTTTACTTTTGAAATAAAATAATAATGTTGTCTTAACTGACCATAACTCAAAAATATGTTTTCTTCTGTTTATCATTGGAGTACACACATTTTTTACAGCAATATTAATAATTTAGATATCATCCCTTAGATTAAAATGCCTGACAACCTATTTCAGAGTCATAGCATTCATAAGAAATGAAACTGCTTATTGCATCCCTCCACCAGAACTCTATGAACGTCCATGTTGGTTCATGCTTTTTGTTAATGCAGCGGATGAGTACAGCACACATCTGTCACGTGTTTACCAGGTAACTTATTGGTCTGGATGTTCATTGTAAAGCTGTGTCATGGTGTGCAGGAGTGTTATCATAAGTTGTGTTATAATGACAACATACTGCACCTGTTACACAAACAACCGTACATCTGTGAAGTAACACTTTGTTTGTATGAAACGCTCAATGAACTACATCTCTGGTCTTGCAGAACAACACACGTCACCAAGATGGCCGTCACTACTGTCTTGTCAACAAAACGATTGACTACCCTCACTATCACCACAATGAAACCCGTCCAGAAGAATGTCATGCAAAGCTGCCTGCCTTCCTTCGATTCTCCCTGAACTGCCTGGTCTTTTTAATATTTAATGTTAACTATTTGTGCAGGTAGCATGAAGTAGAAAAGATCGCCGATGCTAATGTAGCGTTAGCGTTAGCATGTCTCCCCCGGGGCATACAGGCTTAAACTGTGTATTATAGAATGATCACACCGGTGTGACCAACCCACTCTCTTCAGTCTGCGTACAAATGACACGACTTTACACAACGGAAATGCGTGCAATAGATACGCAGAAGTCCGATTTTGCGTGCATATGATACACTAACCATTCCCATTGAGCTCTGAGGCTGAGTTTTGCGTGCATATGATACACCACGTTTTGTCCGTTCGGGTCTTGGAAGACCGGAAGCTGTGTGGTTCATAAAAACATGTTCTTACCATAGACTCAATACCAAGCCACGATTATTATTTTTATTTTAAATCATATAATGTCTGACTTTTTTTGCCGTCTGTGAGGAAAATAAATGGGGCTCAGAGCCTCAGGATACTGAAATCTGTATTTGAAAAAATATTTCTTTCCTTCTAATTTGTTATTTTTTTCTAAATAACACACTGTTATTTACTCGACAATAACACACAATTATCCTTGCTTATATTTATTTGTTTGATTCTATAATCTTGGGCTTTTTAGCCGTTCCTCAGGAACTGAATTTCAAAATAAAGTCACCGGAAACAGACGTAGGCCTATAAGGGACATTTCGAGCATCATTGCGATACGTACACAGTACACACCCATGATACACACCCACTGAACTGATTACCCAAGATCCTCAGCTAGAAGCTCGGTGATTGGATGTTTTAGCCGCAATGCACGTTGGGACATGGTGTTAATGCGATATGAAATCCGAAAAACACTTCAGAGTTTAGGATGGCCGAAGACACTACACTACCCATAATCCTCAGCTATTGTTTGGGACTACAGTCCGGTTGCTTGACAAACCCCGTGATTAATCTTCAAGCTCTGGGATTGGATGTTGGAGTGGCAGTGCGCTAAGGTTACGCCGAGTGTCAAACAGCTGTTTGAAATCGAACGAAACCACGGCAGACTAACCAAAACTGGGTTGCGGTCGGATAATCCAAAAATCAGCTCCTAACGTCTAACCCTATCTCCTATTCCTTGACCTCTGAGTGAAACGTCACGGGGTTAAGGGATAGTGGATAGGAGAATTCAAAAGGACTTAGGAGAAGAGACTGCGGTACTTGAGAGAATCGACTGCACTTTCACTATCCGACGTGTTCATGATGCGCCAGCGGACGTCATGAATGTGCGTCTGCTGCTGTGGGGAAACTATGGAAACTACAGTTTTCTATACAGCGGACTACAACATGGATGTTTAATAAGAACGAGGGACTACTGTAAACTCATCTAGAGACTCTGCACCGTGCTCTGATGCTGTTGCTTTATGCTTTATGAACGTGGACAACAGAGAAACATATTCTTCATGACCAAAGTTGGAATTGAAATAAAAAAGGAAAGTGAAACTTATGCTCGTCACCCTCTCCCTCCGGTCCACATTAATACAAATGATCCCAATACGTATGATTGTATGAAAAGATCTTAAAATCAATACAGATGTATTTATTATAAACGTTAGTCCTTAACATCTATCAGTGTGTATATCACCATTCAAACATCTTTTAAAAGTTGAACAAACTCCACACAGCTCAGTAAAGACTGTGAAATGTTGACTTTATTTGATCATTTCAGTCAAAACTAACGTTCATATTTCTCTTTTTGATTATAATACTGATGAACGTTCAGAACAAAGCACTTTGGCAACTTACCACATACGTTTTAAAATGCTTAATAAGCACCGTAACTTTCATGATATCATTTCTCCGTCATAATCGGTTGTTTCCGTGAACGGCCGACTGTTGAGTGACGGCAAATGCTGCGGCTGCAAGGCATTGTGGGGCAGCATTTTCTCCTCTCCTTTCGGTGAGGGAGGTCCAGTGGTTCCTAAGCTAAAGGAGGTTATAAAGGAAGTTTGAAACCTCCTTTCCTATCCAAACCAGGGGTACTCAACCTTTTTTTAACCGAGAGCTACTTTTAAAGTTGCCAGTCTGCTGAGATCTACCAGTCCAAATAGAGAGGCGTAGCCATTACTGACAGCCTACTACCAGGTAAATACACACTTCTACTTGTATAAAACTGACCTTTGTACGATTAATACTCCATAAAATACTGCAGATCCTTTATCTTACCTCTTTCTAATCTACACACATACAAGTATTTAACTGAAGTTACACAACAGTGTTGTTGATACAGAGTTGGAGTTTATTCACACGTCACTACAGTGGGTAATGTTTTCAAGAAACATTGAACAGTGCTGCCACATATGACACAGGAAGAAAAGAAAAGACTCTGAACCCTTTCTTTGCCATTATATAAAAATAGTGTTGCTACAAAGGTATAAATGAGGCTTACTAATAAGACAACTCAGATCTGAAGCTACAGGAATCTGCTGCCAAAGTGCAATAAAAAAGACAAAATTAATAGAATCAAACCCTTTTTTGTTGCATTTTAGTAGAGTATAAAAAGAAATGCCTTTAAAATAGGATGCAAGCAACACTAGTTTCTTAACCTGAATTGATAATAGACTATAATCAATTTAAGTTTGCATTCTTATACCATTTTGTACAATAATTATAATGAATAAGTTCAAACAAACTAAAACTTACAACTGATTAATAACGGTATCTAACTTGAGTTTTTATTATATCAAAAACCTGTTGAAATGCTACTGTTATTTTTACTGTCCCCAAAAAGCGCGTCGGCAGCCTCCAGGAATGCTTCTTTCACAACTTCGCCGTCTTTGAAAGACTTCATGTGTTTCGCAAGAACGTGACTGACACGATAAGATGCTATGGTAGCAGCCTTGCTCTTGTTAGAGGCTTCTCAATACTCAAATTTCACCTCCTCGACTCCTCGACTCCTCGGTCCTCCGGTAGTGACCCGGAAATGAATTTCAGTGCGCCATTTTGAAGGACATCTCATTTCTCTAAATGCACACCGAGGACCGAGCGTCGAGGAGGCTCTCTGGAGGAGCTCTAACCGAGGAGAGAGGAGAGAGGAGGCTCTCTGGAGGAGCTCTAACCGAGGAGACACTAGCCTCATCCCAATACCCCTCCTCGACTCCTCCTTTCCCTCAGGTATTAATTGGGATGTCCTCCTTCACTCAAACGTCACTTTTAAACGACGTCTGTTAATGATGACATGTGCACAGCTGTATCCCCTCTCATCGGGCTTAACTGAATAACCCCTTAGAACCGGCCCATTTGTGGTTAAATATTTATTTAAATGAATTAATCTTTCTCTTGTTAGTCAAGGAATTCAATGTATGATGGTTGGTCCTGCTTTGGTGTTCCGTTTTGGTGTCAAATGTAGCCTACATTTAAATAAATATATAATGATAGTAATGTGAAAGCCTTTACTCTGAAAATGTGTGTCCTGTAGATCCCCACCTTCACCACAAACCCACATTCAGGACTGTGCATTTTAAATAATTTAACTCCTGAATATCTTAACACAAAACTATACAAATAATTGTTATTTATCAAGATCTAGCCATTTATGAAATAGCTTTCTTAATAGCTATGTTTTAGTGACGTTAAAGATCATTAAACATGACAAAAATTGTTAGTATAACCTTAAGAAATGAATTGCACATAATAATTCCCACGGAGCTGTGAGCACTTATACATTTATGTGACGCTTTTCCACTCATCTTCCAGTTGTCGGTTTTCCTCTGTTGAAATGGACCAGCTGTGAAGGTGGGGGCGGGGCTTTTATACGCGAGAAGTGAAAACACTTCCGCATAGTCTGCTCTCGTGTATCCTCCCTTTCGTCTTCTCCCGCACCCCTCCTCCCTCACCCCTCTTCGACTCCTCCGTGTGCATTTCAGCTATTGGGACGTCCTTCAAAATGGCGTGTCTTGATCGATTTCCTGGTCAAGTCCTGGAGGAGGGGAAGAGAGGAGTCGAGGAGGGGTATTGGGATGAGGCTATAGATGGTTCCTCCACGGCTCCTCCGCGGATGCATTTCCGGGAACGGTGGAGGCGTGACGCACGGCCGGACTTATCTCAGCCAATGACAGCTCTGCATGCATCCCCTGGATATTATTTTAGAAACTGCTTTCATCGCGTCGCGATGTTTACAGAGAGAACAGCTGTGAGGTCCGTGCAGAAAGCAGAGCAGTGTGTATAATATATATCACTCAGTATAACAGGCCTACTCTCTTTATTTGCTTTAGTTTAGTAGATATCTACAAACAAAGAGTCCATATTTTTCTAAGACCATTTAGTGTTTCACATAATAAAATACACAACGGCTGTAGCCTGATTATGCAAAGTTTGGGAGCTGTAGGTGTGTGTGGTACAGTGTGTAGGTGTGTGTGTGGTAGGCCTACAGTGTGTAGGTGTGTGTTGTACAGTGCAGATGCGGCGGACAGACGGGTCTCAGTTGGTTTGGTGTCCTCTGCTTACTTTTAATACTTGTAAATACAACTTTTGGCCCGTAATTTCAATTCCCCATTTCAGCGACCAGAGAGAGGGGGGGGGATATATCCAGTCTCTGATTGTGTTACGTTATTATGAGAGTGCTCTCATACTTTAAATTGTATATATTTATATAAATATATTTGTGTGTGTGTGTCCGCATCTGTAGCCTGTTATTGTCTCATTATACCGCACTCTCAATGAATTCAAAGTAAATATGTGGGGGAACAATGTTCAGCTGATCTAACAGAGATTATAAAATATGACAAAACACTCGACAGCTGATGCAGCTGTTGCCACGTAATAATGAATGGATGTCGCTTTAATATGACTGCTCAGAGGAGAGGAGTTCTCATTTCTTTAAACGTCTGCTGCTTCCCCTCCTCTCTCCTCGGTTCCCCTCCTCGGTCCTCCGCTCGCATCTCCTGTGGGCGGGACTAAGACACGAGGATAGGAGTCGAGGAGGGGAAATTTAAGAATTGAGAAGCCTCTGTTGTTGGGCCTGGTGAAAATGGACTGCTGTGCATTTAGCTGTCCTTTCAGGTCCCTCCCCTTTTGGGAGCGTAGGGCAGAATTAGGAGGGAATTCCGTCTCGTAACGTTTGTGCACTGTTTTGAAATGCCGCTCCTAAATTACCTGTGGTGTTAGCTGTTATGCTTTTATTGTGATAGAGCTAACAGGATGGATGAGACCGGATGTGGACACGACTGGTCATGCGACTACGAAATGACATGGAAAGTACAAGCCTGAATAAAGTAACCACCATGCTCTAAACCGTCTGTATTACTTTACGCTTACCACGACCCTTCTTCGATAAAGCCACGCTCGCATTGCAGATGAGACAGATGGACTTTGAATTGGAATAGATACAAAAATAATCATCCTCCCACTCGGAGTGAAAATTATATATTTTGGGCTTTTTTGCTTCTACTCCTGTTGACACGGACAACGTCAGCGAAATAGTGCCCACTGCCCACCAGCCACGCCCCGACACATGGGGTCACGCCGGCCAATCACAACGCTTTGATGCGTTCAAGTACATTATTCTGGTACAGGAAGTTTATGTTATAGGACATTAATTTCTATTTTTAGACACATCTTGCGATCGACTGGGAATCTGGTCGATCGCGATCGACTGCACCCCTGATCTAGAGAAGTCGAACGGCACTTATCATGGCTGCCACTGAGGGACTTCCGGGTCATTTCACTCGGTTAGGAAGCAAGCCCCCAGGAAGTGCGCCGGACTCAGATGAAAATATTCGTGGTGGCCTAACGGCGGTACTACACTTCCGTTTGGTTGCCAGGCCCGGAAACACTTTTTCCCATTGACTTACATGGGGAAAGAGTGGTCTGTAAATCGTTGGATAATTTTTTTTAAACTAAATAAACTATCCAGTATGAACACTTGTATAGCCCTTATTAAAAACATTTGTTCCTCAAGTTGTAAAAATGTGCTAATAACGTTATTCTGAGTTATTTCCCTCTGCATTATGAACGTGCATCTAACCCACGGGACCGCGCCGCCCGGCACGTTCATGTTACGTGTTCAGCACTACATGCGTTTATCTTTACCCATGGATGCACAATAAGAACGGACCCATATCGCCTTACTGCCCACGGAGCTGTAATAATGGATATATTGCACATGTTTGCTGTAATTCATCATTTGTAAAATATTATACTACATGGGCTGTGTGATTAAATCTTGTACCGTAAATGTTGTATTAAATAAAGTTAATATTACCGACGTAGATTAACGTCCCTGTAGCTTCTTATTGCACTAAGAAGCTTATTGCACTGTATATATCAAATGAAATCAAGTTTTATTTATATAATACATTTATAAACGATTTTTGGTCGAGCCAAAGTGCTGTACATATAATAAAAATAGCCTACAGTAGAGACACTTTACAGCAAATACAACAGCACAGATTGTTCAGAATATCAGTATGAGAAAAAACGACACCCTCTATCCTTAGACCCTCACATCGTACAAGGAAAAACTTCCAGAGAAAAACCCACAGTTTAAAGGGGAAAATGGGAGAAACCTCAGGGAGAGCAACAGAGGAGGGATCCCTCTCCCAGGACGGACAGACGTGCAATAGATGCCGTGTGTAAATCGAAGAGATAATACATTTTACAGCATAGGTAGTCCAAATGTTAGGAAATGCATGTGTCTGTAATAAGAAGATGAATCCACGAGGATGTCAGCTACAATCCTGTGGGAGCCTTCAGGGAAGCAGCAAGACGAGACCCAGGCAGGTCCGCAGAGACAGGTTCAGCCATGACCCGAAGTCCACGACTTAATCCAGAACTCAGGATAGAGGATCCAGGACACAGGACCACAGCAAGAAAATCAGCCTCGACTCCGGATCCCAGCGTAGGTATAGACACAAAACAAGAAAAAAATGTGGCTGGGTTAATCGGAACAAGAGAATACACAGACAGAGAGACGGACAGACGGAAGAACAAGCACTCCCTTAGAATAGGTTGAGGGCAAAGGGGAGCAAGTAAGAGAGTAAGAAACATAGGTGGAGAGGCACACTCAGGGAACAAGGTCCCCAATGGAGCCTTAGTTGGAAATTGATGAGAGATAGTGAGGTACGCTGTGTCTACGAATCGTAACACTCCCCGGCCTGTCTAAGCCACTCTACAAACCGTTTCCCTCTAATAAAACTTGAGAGGTTAGAGAGGGAAAAGGTCTTGGGTAAAAGTTATTCTTGATAAGAGAAGCCTAGAAGGCCAGAGAGAAAAAGTGAGTTTTAAGTGTTGATTTAAAAACCCCCAGGGTCTGGGCCGACCTCACATGGAGGGGCAAAATGTTCCAGAGCCTGGGGCCCGCTGCTGCGAATGCTCGGTGCCCTCTGGTTTTGAGCCTGGTCTTAGGCACTATCAGCAGCAGCTGATCAGCCGACCTTAAGGCTCTGCCTGGGGTGTAGCGATGGAGGAGTTCGGCTACATAGGCCGGAGCCAGCCCATTTAGGGCTTTGAAAACAAATAAAAGGATTTTAAAATCTATTCTGAACCGAACTGGAAGCCAGTGCAATGAGGCCAGAATTGGGGTGATATGGTCACGCTTTTTATGGCCAGTTAGAAGACGTGCAGCTGCGTTCTGCACTAGCTGCATGCGTCTAATTGAGGCCTGGTCCATACCCACATACAGAGCATTGCAGTAATCCAGTCTCGAGATAACAAAGGCGTTAATAACCCTTTCTAGGTCTTTAAAAGATAAAAACGACTTGGTCTTAGCCAATAGTCGTATTTTAAAAAAGCAGGTCTTGACTACGGTGCTGACCTGCTTATCAAATTTAAAAGCGCTATTGAAGGTCACTCCAAGGTTCATGACAGAAGGGAGGATGTTTTTACTGAGGGAGCCCAGAATATCAACCGGAGAGGCTGGAGGTCGGGGTCCAAAAAATATGACATCGGTCTTGCTCTCGTTGAGGGTGAGGAAGTTTTGGCTCAGCCAGGATTTAATCTCTGTTAAGCAGTCCATCAACTGCTGTAGTGAGTTGGCATTTTGAGAGGAAGATAGATCTGTACATCGTCAGCGTAACAATGGAAGGGGATGTTGTGTTTTGTGAGAATTGAGCCTAGGGGCAGTATGTACAGTAGAAAAAGGATGGGGCCCAGAATCGAGCCTTGGGGAACCCCACAGGTAAGAGGGGCTTTGGCAGAGGAGAAGGCACCCAACTGCACTGAGAGGCTACGGTCAGGTAGGACCTGAACCATGCAAGGGCAGAGCCTGTGATGCCTGTGGACTGTTCAAGCCGTGACAACAGGATGCTATGGTCCACAGTGTCGAAGGCAGCTGTCAGGTCCAACAGCACCAAGACAGCTGAGCTACCTGAGTCGGCGGCTAGGAGCAGATCATTAAAAACACTTAAAACGGCTGTTTCAGTACTATGCATGGGTTTAAAGCCAGACTGAAACTTTTCATGGATGCCATGTGTGGTTAAAAACGACTGCAGCTGGACATAGACTACTCGCTCCAGGGCTTTAGATAAAAAAGGTAGCTGTGAGATGGGCCTAAAATTTGCGAGAATGGAAAGGTCGAGATTTTTCTTTTTAAGTAGTGGCTTAACCACAGCATGTTTGAAGGCAGGTGGGACACATCCTGAGCTAAGAGAGGTGTTTACAAGCAATAAAACACTTGCTCCAACTGATTCAAAAACATCTCTAAGGAAGCGAGAGGGAATGCTGTCTGAGGTGCAGTTTGTCGGCCGCAGGTGCTTGACTACATCCGAGATAGAAGAGAGGGATACAGGCTCAAAGTGGTCGAGGACAGCAGGGCACAGAAAAGGAGCAGAATCTGGGGTAGCACTAGTGTGGGCTAGCCTAAGCGCAGATACTTTTTCGATAAAAAATGTAAGAAATGTATCGCAGAGAGTAGTTGATGGCACAATTGGAGAAGCATCACAAGGATTAATGATCGAGTTGAGGACATTAAAAAGAACCTGAGGTTTATGGCTGTTTTTGGAGATTAACAGAGAAATATACTCTGTTTTGGCTGCTTTGACTGCCGTCTGATAATCGGAAAGGCAAGCACGAAGACTTTCTAAGGAGACATGGAGTTTATCCTTTTTCCATTTTCTCTCTGCACGCGCGTCTAAGAGCGCGAGTACAGTCATTAATCCACGGCTCTAAGAGAACTTTGGTGCGTCTAAGCGTAAAAGGAGCAACGGAATCCAGTGTTAGTGTGCATGTCGAGTCAAACATGGAGATAAGCTCATCCGCACTAAGAGCAAAGTTCACCTCTAATTTACAGATCGGAGCATTAAAAGCATCTGAAAACTGTGAGGCAGTCAAGGGGTTAATTGAACGCAGACAACGCGCAGGGGCACGTGATTCGAATCCCGCAGAAGGGATCGAGGTTGTAAACAGAACCGATAAATGGTCTGAGATACGCGTTCCTGCACAGATTTCATCCACAGAGACAGACAGTCCAAACGATAATACTAAGTCTAAGGTGTGTCCTTTATCGTGTGTTGGGCCAGCCACAGACTGAATGAGACCGAAATAATCGAGGAGATTTAAAAAGTCCCTAACCAGAGGTTTAGACTCGCAGCACACATGGACATTAAAGTCTCCGCAGATCAAAACACGATCATATTTCACCATGATCCCGGACAGAAAGTCAGAAAAGTCAGTTATAAAATCATTATTGTACTTTGGTGGACGATACACGACTGCGCAGAGTATAGGCGAGGCCGGGTTCAGTTCAAAAAGCTGCAACTCGAAGCTAGCATAGCTAGTTACTGGGTGAAGCAAACGGCATTGGAGATTAGCTCTAAACACTGATGCTATGCCCCCACCACGGCCGGTGGTACGGGGGGAGCTGAAGAATGTACAGTCGGGAGGAAGAAGTTCAGAAAACGGTACATACTCGCCGGTGTGGACCCAGGTCTCCATCAGGAACATTAAATCCAGATCACGAAAGGTGAAGAAGTCGTTTAACAGGAACGTCTTGTTTGCTATTGACCTAGCGTTTAGCAAAGCCATGCAGAGTTTTCTCTCCGGAGGTGCCGAAGGTGTAGTGCGTCTCAGCTGACGAAGATGTGCGTGTTGAACGCCGCGCGGACCGGGAGCAGTCAGTCGGGCAGGAGGAGCTGCCAGCGGGCCCAGCAGAGGCCGCAGCTCCGGAAAGACAGGGCGAATCCACCGAACCCTCGGATGGCGTGCAGCGGGAGGGCCATGACATCTGATGCGTGGATAAGTCCCAGAAGAAGCAGTCAGGTATGCTTTTTGATGGACAAGCGCGCCACCACGCTTTCCCCGTCGTCTAAAGCGCTTTCGGTGAGGCAGGATGCAGGGCAACCGGCGCAGGTAGGTGGGAATATCTGACAGAAGAGGGGGGGGAGTCGATTTACGGTTGCCAGATGTAGGGTTGGGCAGCAGTATAAACTCCAGTGAGGGTCTTAGGTGGAGGAGAGCTTGGCGATCATAGACGGATTAGAACAAACTCGGAACAGCACCAAAGTTTCCTCGCAGCGAGGCTCCGGTGTTATGCATGCCTGCCAAAAAGGAAATTATACCGTTTCCAACTTTGCCGTACAAATCATTGAAATGTCTGTGAGTTTTGGCTTTACGCTGTGCGCACTCCCGCGAGGTGCAGTGGGCATGCATAACACGGCGCTAACAGTTCACGAGCGTGCGCCCCGCCCCCCGTTGACAGTTCACGACCGTGCTCTCTCCCCCCCCCGGTTGACAGTTCTCTCTCTCTCCCCCCCCCCCACACCACCGTTGACAGTTTACGACCGTGCTCTCTCCCCCCCCCCCCGGTTGACAGTTCTCTCTCCCCCCCCCCGACGGGTAATACTGAATTTTGACGGAAATGTTACGATCCTGTCCGTCAAAATGACGGGCAGCGAAAAAATCTAGTGCAACCTCTGATATATATATATATATATATATATATACATACACACATAAATATACATATACACACATATATATATGTGTGTGTATGTATATATGTATATCAGGGTTCATACACTTTTTCACCAATGATTTTCAATGACTTTTCCATGACTTCTCAATGACCTTCACCTCATTTTCCATGACCAAAAAAAAATTACCACTGAAAATGGTTTATTTTAACATGGAACAGGAAAATAAGGTCTGCATATGAAACATGTTGTGCCTATCTAAAACAAATCAAATAGTTTACTAGCTTCTACACGCTGAAGCAACTGTAGTCAGGGAGGCAAACTCATCAGGTATGAAAAAGGTGACAAGGATCCGAGCCCCCCGACCCCATGGAATATCGGCTTTAAAATTAGGAATAACAGATGATTTTAGCAGTCAGAACAACTAAAGCAGCAGGTAATAATAACAGAAACGCTAAAGAGTCACATCTAGTAGAAATATATAAAAGCATTTATTTTAATTGTGTAGCAGTCAGTTTATAATTTTGGCAGGACTGTTGAGCATTTTGAAAATGTATTTTCATGCCTCTGTGCAAGGCTTAGTCTTTCTATCTTTATAGCCAGTGGTGTTAAGTAACTAAGTTCATAAACTCAACTAGTACTATACTTGGGTACAATTTTGAGATACTTCTACTTTATTTAAGTATTTCAATGTTTTGCTACTTTGTACTTCTACTCCTCTACAGTTCAGAGGTACATGGTGTACTTCTACTCCTCTACAGTTCAGAGGTACATGCACAGGAAATATTGGTGAGTATTTTTTCCAGAGTAATTACTATTTTGCTCTGAAATAGTGATATTTAATCATTTTGGAGTGTATTTATTACTCATAGCTTCTAGAGTGCGATCAAAAATTCAGAGTCAATTCTATTGGAGTCAAACCATGACCACGATGTAACGGAGGTGATCTCTGGGGCCGTAGATCTCGGTCTCTTATATTATATAGCTTCATTATTGGCGAAGTATATTACTTTGTTCCACGCTAAAACATTGCACAGGAAGCATGTGAATCTATGTCATTTATGCATCTATTTGTCACGATCTGTCTATGTTTTAGTTTGTCTGTCTCTGTTTCCTGTTGTAGTTTGAAAAGTGTTCCCCCTCCCGTCTTGTCTGTTGCTGGTGATTGTGTTCACCTGGTGCCCTGTGTTGTCTCCTCCCTCCTCACCTGTGTCTTGTTGGTTTGATTAGTCCTGTGTGTATTTAGGTTCTGTTTTCCTGTTAGTGTGTGTGAGGTCCTTGTTGCTGGTGACTGTGTTCACGGGAGACAGTCATATTGAGGCTGTGTATCATGAACCACAGCGATGAATAAATGCCCACACCGGGTTGTATTTGAACTCTCTGTCTCCTTGCTTGGTCTGGCCGCTCAATGGTCAGCTTCACACACGCCCACTCGTGTTACTTAAGCACTTTGGTTTATTGACCTTTTTTATAATAAAGATCATTATGGTTCATTTATTCTATTCTGAGTAAAATGACATTCGATTGGGAGTAAAATTACCTTCTATTGGGAGTAAAATTACCTTCTATTTGGAGTAAAATTACCTTCTATTGGGAGTAAAATGACATTCGATTGGGAGTAAAATTACCTTCTATTGGGAGTAAAATGACATTCGATTGGGAGTAAAATTACCTTCTAGTTGGAGTGAAATGACGTTCGATTGGGAGTAAAATTACCTTCTATTATGAGTGAAATGACGTTCGATTGGGAGTAAAATTACCTTCTATTATGAGTAAAATTACCTTCTAGTTGGAGTGAAACGACATTCGATTGGGAGTAAAATTACCTTCTATTATGAGTGAAATGACGTTCGATTGGGAGTAAAATTACCTTCTATTTGGAGTGAAATGACGTTCGATTGGGAGTAAAATTACCTTCTATTATGAGTAAAATGGCAGTAGAGTTGTTTTTAATATACACTACATAGAGTACATAACCATTAAGCAGAGTCAAATCTAAGCACATAATAGAGTAAAATGAACTCTAAAAATACAGCTCTGAACAAAGAGTACATTTTACTCTATATAGGTTGGGACCAAATGTAATATTTTTAGAGTAAAATTTTCTTCAATTTGAGTCAATTTTACTCAGAGAAATTTACTGTGTGTTGTACTTCTACTCCACTACAGTTCAGAGGTACATGGTGTACTTTTACTCCACTACATGTATGTAATACCTTTAGTTACTTCACATATGTGGATGAATGATGTGAAATATAATCAAGTGTTAAATCAGACTTTAGTTCCACCTGGAGTAAATCCACAAGCTACCCTGCAGTATACAAAGTCATTCAAACTAGCTGCACCTTCACCAGCTTTGAGAACACTTTCATGATCAATCATTATAAAACATATCATATATATTATTCTGAAATGGACCAATCTGCACAATGACTACTTTTACTGTCGCTACTTTCACTATATTTTGATGAGAATACTTTTCTACTTTTACTTGAGTAACATTTTGAATGCAGGACTTTTACTGTAACAGAGTATTCCTACACTCTGGTACTTCTACTTTTACTCAAGTACAAGATCTGAGTACTTCTACTTTTACTACAAGATCAGAGTACTTCTACTTTTACTCAAGTACAAGACCTGAGTACTTCTACTTTGACTCAAGTACAAGATCTGAGTACTTCTACATTTACTCAAGTACAAGATCTGAGTACTTCTACTTTTACTCAAGTACAAGATCTGAGTACTTCACTTTTATTAAGTACAAGATCTGAGTACTTCCACTTCTACTAAAGTACAAGATCTGAGTACTATACTTTTATTAAGTACAAGATCTGAGTACTTCCACTTCTACTAAAGTACACGATCTGAGTACTTCTACTAAAGTACAAGATCTGAGTTGGCCTACTTCTACTCGAGTACAAGATCTGAGTACTTTTACTTATCTGAGTACTTCTACTTTAACTCAAGTACAAGATCTGAGTACTTCTACTTTTACTCAAGTACAAGACCTGAGTACTTCTACTTTTACTCAAGTACAAGACCTGAGTACTTCTACTCAAGTACAAGATCTGAGTACTTCTACTTTTAAGAACAACATCTGAATACTTCTACTAAAGTACAAGATCTGAGTACTTCTACTTTTACTCTAGCACAATATCTATACTTATACCACCTCCGTTTATAGCCTATGAAAAAAACTATTAGAAAACGAAGGCTAAAGCTAACGTTAGCAGATAGTGACAATGTATGCTAGCTAGCTAGCTCAACGATTCCTTAAATGATATTGCGACAGAAAAACGTTTCAGTTCACATCACGCTCTGCCGCTTGATTTCAGTATTCTGAGGCTCTGAGCCCCATTTCCTTTCCTAACGGACGGCAAAAAAAGTCCGACATTATACGATTTAAAATAAAAACAATAATCGTGGCTTGGTATTGAGTAAGAACATGTTTTTATGAACCACACAGCTTCCGGTCTACCAAGACCCGACCGGACAAAACGTGGTGTATCATATGCACGCATAACTCGGCCTCAGAACTCAATGGGAATGGTTAGTGTATCATATACACGCAAAATCGGACTTCTGCGTATCTATTGCACGCATTTCCGTTGTGTAAAGTTGTGTCATTTGTACACAGACTGAAGAGAGTGGGTTGGTGTGACAGTACTCTTCAAAGGGTTCACGAAATATGACTACTACTCTTACTGTTTAACATGTTGGGTTACTTAATGTTACTTCATGTTAAGGCTAATAAAAATGACAAGGCTGTAATGCTAACTAACGTGCCAGCTACTAGCTAGGTAGCTAACTTGATCCAGCCACTCCTGGTCCTTTCATCAGATGGGAAGCGAAAGAACGAGCAAGACCCATTGCTGGTATGATAACAACCTGGTACTAAGCACACAGGCATCTTCACTTTACGTAGCCATGATGATAATTATGTCTTACCTTTGCTTTTTTGTGATCAAAAGTTGTGTTCAAGGGCATAAAAACGGATAATCCAATGTCTCTGTGTAACTTTGAAATGATTACTGATAATCCATCATTACAATTATAAATAATAAACGCAATAAATGGATTATAATGGTTAGCCGACCGGAGCTCCCGGCTTAGGAGGTGCACACGCAGCGTCTCGTTTTAACTGAATAATTGTCATGACACTGTCAAACACACTCATACCTGCTTGGTATGACATTGAAAAAATTACATTAAATAATAAATACAAATAAATTACAATAAAATGACTGTTGTTTAATCTTCACATCTTGTAATCATGTCTATAATTTTGAGCACAAAATTATTAAAAAGTATCGATAAGAGTATCGAAAAATACCGGTATCGATAAGCAGTATTGGTATCAATAAAATCCTAACGATACCCATCCCTAATAATGACACATTATTATTGTTTTATATGCAGACATCTTTCTCTCATTATGTATAGAATATGTATTTCTTTTTTAGAGAGGGGGAGATTTCTTCTACATCAGGGGCAGCAGAGGGGCCCAGTGTTGAGTGCGGGGTCTGGGGGTAATTCATTGACTTCATTGGGCAGTACAACATACTGTAAAGACAAGAGGATCATGCAGTTCCTCCAAAGAGCCTCTGCTTTCAGCCACATGCAGAGATGGAAGAAGATCTTGTACTTAAGTAAAAGTAAAAGTACCAGTGTGTAGGAATACTCTGTTCCAAGTAAAAGTCTCAAACTGTTACTTAGGTAAAAGTAGAAAAGTATTATCATCAAAATATAGTTAAAGTACCTACAGTAAAAGTAGTCATTGTGCAGATTGGTCCTTGCGCCTGTCGGGGAGGGTCGCCGGTCGTCCCGGCGTCAAGTCGACGCGCACGAGTCCTCCGAAATGAGCCGTTTGTCATTTCTCTCATTTTCGCGTCCTCGACTCCTCGGTCCTCCAGCAGCGACCTGGAAACGGATGTCGGCGCGCCGTCTCGAAGGAAAACACATTTCTCTAAAGGCTCATCGAGGATCGATTATCGAGGAGGCTGTCTGGAGGAGCCGTAACCGAGGATACACTGATTTAGAGGATAGAGGAGAGAGGAGTGTCTCTAGAGGAGCTATAACCGAGGGTACACTGATGTATCCTCCAGAGTCGATTTCAGCCAACAGTGATGTTTAAAAGAGGCGTGACGCATGGCTGGACTTCTGTCAACGAAGCACAGCTCTGCAAACTGTCGTTGTTGTGATAAGTTATTTGAGATGATCAAATGTGCATCAGACTTTCTGCCCTTTACCGTTTGTTTATTCATTAACTAGGGCCACCAGGGTGGGTGGAGGGATCTCGGGCGGACGTCCCGGGGGCAAGGCAGAAGCCGAGAAGGGGGACTCGGGCGGACGTCCCGGGGGCAAGGCAGAGTCCAAGGTGGGGGTCTCGGGCGGACGGCCCGGGGGCAAGGCAGAGTCAATGGGGGGGGTCTCGGGCGGACGGCCCGGGGGCAAGGCAGAGTCCATGGTGGGGGTCTCGGGCGGACGGCCCGGGGGCAAGGCAGAGTCCATGGTGGTGGTCTCGGGAGGACGGCTCGGGTGCAAGGCAGAGACCATGGAGGGGGTCTCGGGCTGACGGCCCGGGGGAAAGGCAGAGTCCATGGAGGGGCGAAGACCACAGCGGGCGAAATCAGGGGGCCGAGCATGAGGGCGAAGGCAGTGGAAGGAAGAGTCAGGGGGCCGGGCCCAAGGGCGAGGACCGCGGCGCGGGAAAGTCAGGGGGCCGGGCTCGAGGGCGAAGACCGCGGCACTCAGGGGGCCGGGCTCGAAGGCGAAGACCGCGGCTCTCAGGGGGCTGGGCTCGAGGGCAAAGACCGCGGCTCTCAGGGGGCCGGGCTCTCAGGGGGCCGGGCTCGAGGGCGAAGACTGCGGCTCCCAGGGGGCCGGGCTCGAGGGCGAAGACCGCGGCTCCCAGGGGGCCGGGCTCGAGGGCAAAGCAGGCGGCGACGGAACAACTCCGGAGGATGGGCAGGAAGGCGCTGACGGGACAGCTCCGGAGGCCGGCAGGAACCGGAGCCGGTGGGACAGGCTTCGGCAGGATCCCCCACGGAAGAGGACCAGGAGTTGGCAGGACCCCCGGCGAGGCATGCGGCGGCGGGACCTCCAACGGAACAGGCAGTGGCGGCTGGTGGAAAATATTTTTGGTGGGGGTATGGAAATAGGGACCAAACCATACTAAGGCGGTCCGGGGGGATCCTCCCCCGAAGAAATCTTTGAGAAATGACCCCTTAAATTATCTGGTGATGTTAGAGGGTGGGGGGGGAGGGAGGACAAATTGAGGCTTAAAAATATGAGATAATCCATAATCTTCAGTGTGGTTAGCTATGAATCTTCCAAAACTGTGCAACAGTACAGTAGGCCCACACAAACTGCAGAACACTGGTGCTTTGGGAACACTCAAATGAATGAGACTAAATACGAACATTATGTGTGTGCGTGTGTGTGTGTGTGTGTGTGGTGTGTGTGTGTGTGTGTGTGTGTGTGTCATACTTGCCAACCCTCCCGATTTTCGCAGGAGACTCCTGATATCATTGCCCTCTCCCCGGTTTCCTCCCGTGGTCATATTTCTCCCGATTTCTGACAAAATCAGATTTACTCACGACTGTTTCCACTCGGACTTTAATACAGCTACACCATTGTTTGGTTTCCATGGTAGCATGTCTCTTTAGCAGCGCGCGCAACTCAAAGTTTGAGAGGGTGAGGAAGATGAAAACTGAACAAGAATCGACAACTCCACCCTCTGCTCACTCCTTTCCTGTAAAACACAGGTCCAGCCCACACATATGCTCCATGGTGCTACATGGCATTGCCCTTACAACTACAATAAGCATGTAAATGTTAATCTACAGCTCCGGCGATCCACTAGCACCGAGACGCAGCCATCCTTGACAACAACTGTAGCGTCACCTTGGATACGAGTCCAAACAACTCACAGACACACAGGCCAGGGCGCCCTTTGAGCATCAGATCTGACGACGCTGATTGGCTGAAATTATGTTTCGGCGGCATAGTATACAGATAGCAACAGTCAGCTTGTTGGCTGCTGCTGCTCTGGCTGAGGGCTCCTTTCTACCGCCCGGACGAGAGAGGGTAATGATACACGCTGCAGCCAGGCAGGAAACATGTGACTTATCAGTAACTTTAGATATCGTAAAACAATTTTAAACGAGATTTTATTGTAGATTATACATTTTACTGATACCAACTATATAATATTTACAACCCGGTATCACGGCAAGACGTGAACATGTGACGATTTACCATGCTGGGAGACGTGAAGATGTCACGATTTAGTCCCTTCAAACGTGACAGTTACACGGTATTGTTAACCCATGTTAACCAGTGGAGAAATAACCGGAAATGCCAAGCAAATGCTACCCCGACGTAATGATTTATTTTTTAATAGTCACACTCGATTTTCTTGTTGCCCCAGCTGGTCGACACCTCTTTTAGCAGAAACAAAGGCTACATTAATGTATTAAATCGATGTGTGTGGATGTGGAACCGGAAACAGACGTAGGCAAGATCCTCAGCTCAATGATTGGATGGTTTAGCCGCAATGCATGCTGGGATTTGGTGTTTATGTGATGTGAAATCTGAAAACGTTTTTTAAAAATAAAATAATACTTTATTCCGAGTGTGCTTGCTTTTCTCTTTGAAAGTCATCACATAACGGCATTGTAATACACGGTTCGGCTGCATTAAATATTACATATCTGCCGTAGTTCTGTATTTATAGAGCCCTGATGAGAAGACTTCTAGACAAACAGGAGAACTGCCGCCAAAATTGAATACGTGACGTGGATCATAAATATATAAGCAATTAAACAACATCTTACATTTCTTTTCACACAATACGTCTCCTTGCAGTATCAACACTAATTCGGCTGACTTTTACATTTGATCCAATTGGTAGATAGGCTGTATTTACACCATAAAGGTGCACAGCTGATAGAAAGGGACACCTGGTGGATAAAGCATGTTATTGAATTGTATTATTTTGGGGGTAGCATTTGCTTGGCATTTCCGGTTATTTCTCCACTGGTTAACATGGGTTAACAATACCGTGTAACTATCACGTTTGAAGGTACGAAATCGTCACATGTTCACGTCTTGCCGTGATACCGGGTTGAATATTTACCTTGTTCATTAAAAATTAAAATTAAAATATTTTCTTTTAAATATATTTTTTTATTTATTTTTTAATGACAATCAAACAGGGAAGAGGGTGGGCGGCGCCCCTAGCGCCCCTATGGGCCGGCCGCCACTGAGAACAGGACATAGGGTTGGCAGGACCCCCGGCAGAAGAGTAGTCGGTGGGACCCCCAACGGGACAGGACATGGAGCTGGCAGGACCCCCAGCGGAACCTCCAACGGCACAGGACATAGGGTTGGCAGGACCCCCGGCATTAGTTGGCGGGGCCTCCAACGGCACAGGACACAGGGTTGGCAGGACCCCCGGCAGAAGAGCAGTCAGCGGTCAGTCAGCACGTTTCAGAGTGGCCTTTTATTGTGGCCAGCCTAAGGCACACCTGTGCAATAATCATGCTGTCTAATCAGCATCTTGATATGCCACACCTGTGAGGTGGGATGGATTATCTCGGCAAAGGAGAAGTGCTCACTATCACAGATTTGTTCAGATTTGTGAACAATATTTGAGAGAAATGGTTATTTTGTGTATAGAGAAAATGTTTTAGATCTTTGAGTTCATCTCATGAAAAATGGGAGCAAAAACAAAAGTGTTTATATTTTTGTTCAGTGTATATATATATACAGTATTTATATAAATATATACAATTTCAGAATCAAACAAGTATGAGAGCACTCTCATAATAACGTAACACTATCAGAGACTGGATATACCCCCCCCCCCTCTGGTCGCTACAATGAGGAAAATAAATTACGGGCCAAAAGTTGTATTTACAAGTATTAAAAGTAAACAGAGGACACCAAACCAACTGAGACCTGTCTGTCCGCCGCATCTACGCACTGTACAACACACACACCTACACTGTACCACGACAGCTCCTAAAGCATAATCAGGCTATGCCGTTGTGTATTTTATTATGTGAAGCACTAAATGGTCTTAGAAAAATATCGACTCTTTGTTTGTAGATATCTACGGAGCCCCCCTGGTGACATGGGTGAGAAAAATATGAATACGTGGCCACGTATTCATAATACGTGGCCACGAGTTAATAATGCGTGGCCACGAGTTAATAATGCGTGGCCACGAGTTAATAATGCGTGGCCACGAATTCGTTATTACGTTCCCACGCATTAGAAATTCGTGGGAACACAATAATTATTACGCAATAACTAAATCCAGATAGTCTATAGAAACTGATAACTGAATGACAACAAGTCGAGTAAAGTTGGAACGATATTG
The DNA here is from genome assembly GCA_028583405.1 of Pogonophryne albipinna. Taxonomy (NCBI): domain Eukaryota; kingdom Metazoa; phylum Chordata; class Actinopteri; order Perciformes; family Artedidraconidae; genus Pogonophryne; species Pogonophryne albipinna. The sequence continues at coordinate 876,407 of CM053245.1, read as the reverse complement.
GCAGATTCAGATTTCACGGATCAATAACTCATGAACAAAACGTTGTTCAGACACAAATGACGTCTCCTAAGTACCGTGGTAAGGTTGACAACGAACTACAATCACATGTTGATCAAAAACAGCCAATACGCGCCGTCCTCCAAACTGGAGGCATTACATTGGTCTCTATCTGCAGCCGGAGAAGAAACGAGTGCTCAGGGACCGTCTGCAAAGTGCAACTCCGAAAGAAGAGAATACAATAATATTCAATCACTTCACTATTATACAGTATATTTCTACCAAACTCATTACACACATCAATAGTCTTTTGAATAATTTTGGTGAATATTTATAGTGTAAAATCTTCAATAACGTTACTATTATACAGTATAAATATTCACCAAAATTATTCCAAACCATATTCTTCCAAACTCTCTGATGTAGTATGAGCAACAGAAGACTATTGATGTGTGTAATGAGTTTGGTAGTAACCTCGGGGTCACAGCGCATTATTTTGACCCACAGTGGGAGCATGAGACCCACAGTCTCATGCTTTGACAGTTATGAAAACAGAGGAGCGACATTTCGCCGACAACTGCACACACACACACACACACACACACACACACACACACACACACACACACACACACACACACACACACACACACACACTTTGTGTTGTATTATTGTATTGTATGAGAGAGGTTCCAGGTTGAATTGAGGCGGATATTTGTAATGTTCAGAGGTTGTTGCGTTTAATATTCATGAGAATTGTTGTCATTGTTCAAATGATGTGCGCGATTTATCGCGCCTTTGCGGTAATCGCTGAGAATCACTGACGCTAGTACAAGAGTAAAATAATGCATGTTTTTTCTGCTTTATTTGCGATACAAATAATTTGTAGGCTACCATAACTTCTTAATAAAACTGACACTGTTTGACTCAGTCCTATAGTTTAACTGCCAAAGTACTTTTAATGTGTACTTTTTGGGTAATACTCTCTCAAAGTCCCCTCCTGAGAACAAAATCAAGCCACTTCTGCTATATTTGATGAGTTCTTAATACAATTGGTATGTTGGACTCAGTACTTGTTAGGCTACTACCACAAATACAATGAGGTACTTTTACTGTGTACTTTTTTAGTAATATTCAGTCAAACTCCCATCCTGAGTACAATAATTCATGTATTGTACTGAACTATGAATTATTGTACTTAGGACAGGAGTTTAACCAAGTAGTACTCAAAAAACACAGAGTAACAACTTGATTGTACTTGTGGGAGTAGTCCAAGTAGTACTGAGTCCAACAGTATCAATTTCATGTAGAACTTATTGCAAAAAATCATTTTATCCCTCAACAAATTTAGCAGAATACATGAATGATTGTACTCAGGAGGGGAGTTTGACAGAGGACTACTCAAAAAGTACACAGTAAAAGTATTTCATTGTATTTGTGGTAGCAGTCTAACAAGTACTGAGTCCAACAGTACCAATTTTATTAAGAACTTATGGCTAAAAATCATTTTATCCCTCATCAAATATAGCAGAAGTGGCTTGAATTTGTTCTCAGGAGGGGAATTTGACAGAATAACTGAAAAAGTACACATTAAAAGTACTTCATTTTATTGTTGGTAGCAGTCAAACTAGTACTGAGTCCAACAGTGTCAGTTAAGAACTTATGGTAAAACATATTTTTATCGCAAATATAGCACAAAAACTTGCATTATTTTACTCTTGTATTGGCCGCTTCTCGGCGATTACCGTAAAGGCACGATTAAAAAAGCGATAAAGACGATAAAGCGCACTCAAAAATGAAGAGCTGCTGATTTGACCAAGCAAACGCGAGAGACGGCTGAGTTGACCGCAGTGTTCTACTGAGGTGTCTTTCACTTATGTGAAACCCGTGCCTATTGCCAAGCACTGATGTTATATCTTTATATTTTAGGCCAAGCTCAAAGTGAAAATCGATTGACTGCTCCATTGTTGTGGTTTCTGTGTTGCCGAACTGACCAGGAAATACATTGAGCTAAATGGAAAGTTTTGCGAGATCTCGCAAAACTTTTCTTTTTTTTTCTTCTTCTCCATATCCCCTGGGGGGCTACGTACATATGCTTTAGGACAGGGGTATTCAACTAAGATTCAACAAGGTCCAGTTAGAGAAAATGTCCCCATGCAAAGGTCCAGAACATCAAAATGTCTAAGTTGCTTTATGAATTAGTGTGATATATATTGAAGTAGCTGCAGCTTTATCAACGTCTGCATGTAATCAACAACTGACTGCCAATCAAATAAAGAAAGTACAATTCAAAAACAACAATATTTATTGTCAATTAACATTGAACTACAGATATACAGTAAATACTGTGGATATGTGTAATGTTCCTCTCGGGCTGCATTTAAAAATAAAATAGAGAAAATAAATAAAATAGCTTTTGAAAATATGTGCATCTTAAAAGTGTTTAATTTTAGATAAATAAAATAAAGTGTAGCAGCAGCTTGAGTTTCCCTTTTTCTTTGTTAACCGTTTCACATCATGACTTAACAGTTTCAGACGATTATAGAACAATATCAGTCTTTACACATCATAACAATTGAACAGTTTTAAAGTTTCTCTTTCTTTCCCTCTTATATTGCAGACCCTCTCTCACTTTGTTTGATTCAGTGAGAGAATTGAGCTGGAGCTTATTGTCCTGCCAGGAGTTTAGATCTGGGCTGAAATGGTGTCAGGGCCATTCTCATACACACATGCAGGTGCTCATTGGTTAGCCTCGGTTAGCTCATTGGTTAGCCTCGGTTAGCTCATTGGTTAGCCTCGGTTAGCCTGCCCTGGAACCATATTTAGTTTTAGTTTTGATCCTGGTGGACTGATCATATTGGGCTCTGAGACTGCTTAGTTTTTGTGACCTCAGTTCTGACTTGAGAGGGAATGTTTGGTCAAACACTTTGTGTTTTGTCTCATAGTGGCGTTTTGACCCACGGTCTCTGAACAAATGAGACACACTGGCTCTGTGCTCCCAGTGGGCAGGATGAACATGAATGAGTCCACTCAGGGTTAAAAGCTCTGTTCTCACTGTCCACTTTCCTCTTCTTGGAGAGCGCCATGTGTAATTATTTGTCTCTCCCTGTCTGCCGCTAACACGCCTGTTCACTCTCCTCTCCGCTTCTCTCCCTGTATCGCTAATTATTCTCTTCACTCACTTTCCTCTCCACTTCTCTCTGCCGCTCTCTCGTCTCTTCTTCTGTGTTTCTCTCCCTGTATCGCTCTCTCGTCTCTTCTTCTGTGTTTCTCTCCCTGTATCTCTCACTCCTCTCTTCTTCTGTGTTTCTCTCCCTGTATCGCTCACTCGTCTCTTCTTCTGTGTTTCTCTCCCTGTATCGCTCTCTCGTCTCTTCTTCTGTGTTTCTCTCCCTGTATCTCTCACTCCTCTCTTCTTCTGTGTTTCTCTCCCTGTATCGCTCACTCGTCTCTTCTTCTGTGTTTCTCTCCCTGTATCGCTCACTCGTCTCTTCTTCTGTGTTTCTCTCCCTGTGTCGCTCACTCGTCTATTCTTCTGTGTTTCTCTCCCTGGTTGCGTTCCAATAGTCCATTTAGCTTAGGAACCTTCCTAACCAAGTGAAATGACCCAGAAGTACGTCAGTGGCAGCCATGTTAAGTGCCGTTCCAATTCTCCAAATGAAAGGAAAGGAGGTTTCAAACTTCCTTTATAACCTCCTTTAGCTTAGGAACCACTGGACCTCCCTTGACGAAAGGAGAGGAGAAAATGCTGCCCCACAATGCATTGCAGCTGCAGCATTTGCCGTCACTCAACAGTCGGCCGTTCACGGAAACAACCGATTATGACGGAGAAATTATATCATGAAAGTTACGGTGCTTATTAAGTGCTTTGTTTTGAACGTTCATCAGTATTATAATCAAAAAGAGAAATATGAACGTTAGTTTTTACTGAAATGATCAAATAAAGTCAACATTTCACAGTCTTTACTGAGCTGTGTGGAGTTTGTTCAACTTTTAAAAGATGTTTGAATGGTGATATACACAGTGATAGATGTTAAGGACTAACGTTTATAATAAATACATCTGTATTGATTTTAAGATCTTTTCATCAATCATACGTATTGGGATCATTTGTATTAATGTGGACCGGAGGGAGAGGGTGACGAGCATAAGTTTCACTTTCCTTTTTTATTTCAATTCCAACTTTGGTCATGAAGAATATGTTTCTCTGTTGTCCACGTTCATAAAGCATAAAGCAACAGCATCAGAGCACGGTGCAGAGTCTCTAGATGAGTTTACAGTAGTCCCTCGTTCTTATTAAACATCCATGTTGTAGTCCGCTGTATAGAAAACTGTAGTTTCCATAGTTTCCCCACAGCAGCAGACGCACATTCATGACGTCCGCTGGCGCATCATGAACACGTCGGATAGTGAAAGTGCAGTCGATTCTCTCAAGTACCGCAGTCTCTTCTCCTAAGTCCTTTTGAATTCTCCTATCCACTATCCCTTAACCCCGTGACGTTTCACTCAGAGGTCAAGGAATAGGAGATAGGGTTAGAATTTAGGAGCTGATTTTTGGATTATCGGAACGCAACCCCTGTATCGCTCACTCGTCTCTTCTTCTGTGTTTCTCTCTCTGTATCGCTCACTCGTCTCTTTCGCCCCCTGTCGGCAGCGGTTAAAATAGAATCGCCCCGTCAAAATTGAAATCCCCTATTAATGTATTGATTATAGGTCCGGGTCCGTATAGGTCCGGACCGCGGTCCGCCTGCTGCCGACCCTGCTTTAGGAGATATCTACAAATAAACCGTAGATATTTTTCATGAAACCATATAGTGCTTCACATAATAGAATATACTGCTTTTCGTTTTGTTTTTTTGTTTACTTACGAGAGTAAGAGACATAGCAGAGCTAATAGCCCAATATTCTTCTCTTTTCGTTTTAGTCCCTTTTTTGTGTTTGAGAGACTCTGCCAGGAGTGCCAGATTAATGAACTGTAGATGCCGACCATGGCCGAAGTGCTTGATATTCCACCACGTTGCTGGTGCAGATAATGATATATCCTCAACATGTTGTTTTACCAAGGGGGCAAGATGAGTGGTGTGGCTGAACAGAGGCTTAAGATTTTGAACAATCATGCAGAAATAGATTGCTGCCACTGCACCTGAACTGCCTGCCGCCATCTTCTTCTACATCATTAATCCAAATCTGTATAGTAACTAAAGGTATTAAATAAATGTAGTGGTGTAAAAGTACACCATTGACCTCTGAACTGTAGTGGAGTAGAAGTCATATGTAGCAAAAATATTGAAATACTCAAGTAAAGTACAAGACCCTTAAAGTTGTAATTAAATATAGTACTTGAGTAAATGTACTTAGTTACTTCACACCACTGCTCCCTGACTGTAGTGCTGTCCTGCTGACAGCAGGAACATTCACACACTCGACTCTCCAGAGTTATTGACAGGCTTCAGGTCTTCACAGGGCCTCAGTATCTGATGGAGCTGTCACTCAGCCGTCCAATGATAAGGCTTATCTGCAGCCCGGTCTGTGCGCAGCTGCAGGGCGACGGGGGGGGGGCTAGAGAGGGTTTTCTCGTCCTGACAGAGACTAACGCGAGACGTCGGCCTGAGTCTGGCCTCAGGTGTAGACAGCAGAGCAGATAATTAGTGAGAGACCTGGCGTCAGACAGTTGACCCCACAACGACCGGGACACACACACGCGCGCCACACACACATCACAGAAGTGTGTCACACACACACACACTCAAATGTCTCAGTCAGCTACAGTGAGCAATGAATGACTATGAATTCAAAATATAATGAAGGTTAATATTATTATATATTCAGTTACTGAAACACGTAGTGTCTCACCGCAGACAAGTTTATATGATACTGAACAATCGGAATGTGGAGCTTAACCTCTGTTTTTACGTTAAAGTAGATGATTATGACTATGTGATTTTTGCAACATTGGTTGCGGAGAGGAGGGGCACACCGTGAATGCCTGTCCGAGGCGCGGCGATCCAGCTCCGCCTGGTCCGGATGATGCGCAGGCGGGGCCATCTAACGAGTTTGCGCCGAGACCACCCGTGGCTGCGCCGAGGCGGTTTGCCGTGCCAGCGGCCGATGCGCCGGTTGCAATTAGGGTTGGGTACCGAGAACCGGTTCCAACATTTTGATTCCAATGGCATCATTTAGACATGTGAATTTCGGTTCCGCTTTTCGATGCCTGATGAAATGTTTCTCGCCGCTCTCCGTAGCCTACTGTATGACTGCGGCGGCGCGGGAAATGTAGCGCCATATATGGCGCTGGTTGTACCTACACTTCCTACAGTGTAACCTGAGACCAGGGCCGGCCTGTAGCACTGGCGTTATAGATGTTCGCCTAGGGCGCCAGATCTGTGGAGACGCTGCGCTGACAGCTCTGGGAGGAAAATAAAGCGTTTTGACCGTTGGTGCTCATCCTAATTTTCGGCCTTGATGTAACAACATTCATAATTAAGTAAATGTAACACCCTTTTCATCCCGGTTACACTTTTCATTTGCCCTGTACAATGGGCGCTGTAAGTGATGAAAATGGGGGATGTTGGCTTATCTGGCACCCGCAGTTCACAGCCAAAGTGCGAGTGAGCGTGGGAGCGAGCGAGGGAGAAAGGGAGGGTGCACCGGTACGCGCTGTTGTTATTAGCATCTGGTGCTAGCTGCTCTAACGGAAGAAGAAGATGTTTCTACAATGATGTGGAGGGAGAGTCCTCTCCAGTCAGACTGAGAGGCTGATAACTACAGCTCAGTGAGGTAAAGGACTCTGAGTGTTTAGATAGTTCACTTTAGTCTAAGTTATCTCAGTGGGTCTCAAACGTTTTGATCACAATTTATGTAAACACATATTTATAAGGCACTCCTTTATAATTACCGACCTGGTCCCACATCAGAGAGAATAGAATTTCATCAGCTAGACTAGATCGTTTTTATTGTTTTAAGCATCATTTTAACACTTTTAAAATGTGCAGTATATCACCTGCTGGTTTTACGGATCACTCTTTGCTTTTATGTAATGTTTTTATTAGAAATGTTTTACCCAGAAGTGCATATTGGCGTTTTAACATTTGATAAACATTTTAAAGAGTGTTTTTAGGCAGAGGAAGGGAGATTTTAGCAGTCTTAGGCAGTGGTGGGACCATGGACTCAGATAAGATTGCTCTGCCAACAGCACCCCCTCAATTTCACACAAGACATCATTAGATCTATGAAAGACCTGGAGAGTGATATAGTGGAAATAGAAACAATAAGTGAGACCACAGTAGATCGAGGATATATTGAAATCCTCAAAGAGAAAAAAATGGCTTTAGCCAACCTGCTGGACGTTAAAGTTCAGGGTGCACTGGTCAGGTCCCGGTTTCTCAACACCAATGAGATGGATGCTCCCACTAGCTTCTTCTTCGGCCTGGAGAAAAAGAATGGGCAGAGGCGAGTGATCCACTTACTGCTGTCAGACACAGGGCAGGAAATAACAGAGCCAAGCCAGATCAGGAGGGGAGCTGTGAGCTTTTATTCCACCCTCTACACAAGCGAGTATGAGGAGGGGGAAACTCTGTCCGAGGGGTTCTGCAATGAACTACCTCAGGTCTCCGAGGAGACCAACTCACAGCTCGAAGGGCCGTTAACGATCCAGGAGTTGCAGACCGCCCTGCAAGGCATGCAGGGACGGCGGGCTCCTGGTATCGATGGCCTCTCCGTAGAGTTTTATAAAGCCTACTGGGACGTCTTGTCACATGACCTTTTAGACGTTTTTAATGAAAGTCTGGCCTCTGGCTCGATGCCGATGTCCTGCAGGAGAGCGGTGATCACGCTGCTACCAAAAAAAGGAAATCAAAAACTGGCGCCCTGCGTCTCTGCTGCATGTGGATTACAAACTTCTGTCCAAGGCTTTGGCCACCAGACCTACTGTGTGCCCGGCAGGTCCATGGTGGACAATGTCCACCTAATTGGAGATGTTTTGGAGGTCTCCAGCTCATTGGGCATTGATACTGGTCTGATTTCTCTAGATCAGGAAAAGGCTTTTGACCGCGTTGAAAACAGCTTCCTCTGGAAAGTAATGGAGAAGTTTGGGTTCAGCGCTGGTTTCATAGCCAAGATTAAGGTGTTGTACAATAATGCTGCGTTCACACCGGACGCGATGCGAATATTCACTTCGCTCTAATCGCTCCTATTGCATCGCTCTAGTCTAATGCTGCGTTCACACCGTCCGGACGCGATGCGAATATTCGCTTCGCTCTAATCGCTCCTATCGCAACGCTCTAGTCTAATGCTGCGTTCACACTGGACGCGAAGCGAATATTCGCTTCGCATTCCAATCGCTCAAGTTTCACCGTGGCTTGCAGTTTGTTTTATCGCGTCATTCAAAACAAACATACCGTTGACAGCCACAACGATCATCTCTTCCATCTTTACAACTGATCAACAGCAGCACGTCACAGGAACGTCAGAGGGAATCCCAAAGCTGATTGGCTTCCGCAAGAACGCGCCACGTGAATTTGATGCTCGAGTTGAAAAAATTGAACTCTCGCGTTTGACGCGGCACCGTTCACCCCGGTTACACTTTTCATTTGCCCTGTACGATGGGCGCTGTAAGTGATGAAAATGGGGGATGTTGGCTTATCTGGCACCCGCAGTTCACAGCCGAAATGCGAGTGAGCGTGGGGGCGAGGGAGGGTTGTTAGGACTGTTGTTATTAGAATCTGGTGCTCGCTAAGAAGAAGATGTTTCTACAATAATGTGGAGGGAGAGTCCTCTCCAGTCAGACTGAGAGGCTGATACTACAGCTCAGTGAGGTAAAGGACTCTGAGTGTTTAGATAGTTCACTTTAGTCTAAGTTCAAACGGTTTGGTCACAATTTATGTAAACACATATTTCCAAGGCACTCCTTTATAATTATTGGGATACACAGGTTTGAAATCATTCCAATGTATACTATAGGACAGTAACCAAAAACATCCTTTAAAACTGGAGAGATAAAAAAAAGATGCATAAATAAATGTTAAGGTAAATATGAATGAACAACACAAATAAAAGAAGTTTCATTTGTTATTGGCTATGGTAGGTTATTGGTTATGTTCACCTAGGCAAGGCAAGGCAAGGCAAGGCAAGGCAAGGCAAGGCAAGGCAAGGCAAGGCAAGGCAAGGCAAGGCAAGGCAAGGCAAGGCAAGGCAAGGCAAGGCAAGGCAAGGCAAGGCAAGGCAAGGCAAGGCAAGGCAAGGCAAGGCAAGGCAAGGCAAGGCAAGGCAAGGCAAGGCAAGGCAAGGCAAGGCAAGGCAAGGCAAGGCAAGGCAAGGCAAGGCAAGGCAAGGCAAGGCAAGGCAAGGCAAGGCAAGGCAAGGCAAGGCAAGGCAAGGCAAGGCAAGGCAAGGCAAGGCAAGGCAAGGCAAGGCAAGGCAAGGCAAGGCAAGGCAAGGCAAGGCAAGGCAAGGCAAGGCAAGGCAAGGCAAGGCAAGGCAAGGCAAGGCAAGGCAAGGCAAGGCAAGGCAAGGCAAGGCAAGGCAAGGCAAGGCAAGGCAAGGCAAGGCAAGGCAAGGCAAGGCAAGGCAAGGCAAGGCAAGGCAAGGCAAGGCAAGGCAAGGCAAGGCAAGGCAAGGCAAGGCAAGGCAAGGCAAGGCAAGGCAAGGCAAGGCAAGGCAAGGCAAGGCAAGGCAAGGCAAGGCAAGGCAAGGCAAGGCAAGGCAAGGCAAGGCAAGGCAAGGCAAGGCAAGGCAAGGCAAGGCAAGGCAAGGCAAGGCAAGGCAAGGCAAGGCAAGGCAAGGCAAGGCAAGGCAAGGCAAGGCAAGGCAAGGCAAGGCAAGGCAAGGCAAGGCAAGGCAAGGCAAGGCAAGGCAAGGCAAGGCAAGGCAAGGCAAGGCAAGGCAAGGCAAGGCAAGGCAAGGCAAGGCAAGGCAAGGCAAGGCAAGGCAAGGCAAACCTTACCTTACCTTACCTTACCTTACCTTACCTTACCTTACCTTACCTTACCTTACCTTACCTTACCTTACCTTACCTTACCTTACCTTACCTTACAGCACCAGGCAATTCAAGGTGCTTTACAAAAATGAAAAACATTCAGACAAAGGCATTTAAAAACAGTAAAATAAACATTAAAAGAAAAACAAAAAATGAAAGACATTAAGAAAATGGCATTTAAAATCAGTCATTAAAAAGAAAAGCTAATAAAATAAACATTAAAAGTTACAGTGCAGTCTAAGATATGAATAGTTCAATTCTTTAGGTTCTTGATTTTTAATTTACTCAAAGAACCTCCCTTTGGAAATCCGAACATTTCCGTCCAGATTTATAATTTTGACAGACTGTTTTCACCATGTTTTGCTCGCATCATCTAAGATGACAACAGAGACTTTCGACCCAGCTGTTGACTTGTGGATGCAAGCATCTAATCGCAGACTCAACCAGAGAGAAAGAAGTAGGCCTACATCATCAGCTACCATGTCTGACAGAGAGGAAGACAGTGAGGAGAACAGTCAGGAGCAGAGGTCGCGTTAGCCGAATATTTTCCGTCTATGACGGATTTTTTTTAACAATGACGGACAAATCTGAAAGCAGTCCGTCATTTTGACAGATTAGAACAAACTCGGAACAGCGCCAAAGTTTCCCCGCAGCGAGGCTCCGGTGTTATGCCGTGTTATGCATGCCCTCCAAAAAGGAAATTATACCGTTTCCAAACCTAACTGTGCCGTACAAATCATTGAAATGTCTGTGAGTTTTGGCTTTACGCTGTGCACGCTCCCACGAGGTGTAGCAGCCATGCATTACACGGCGCATGTGCCCCCCCCCCCGTTGACACGTCACGAGCATGCTCCCCCGCCTCGTCAGAGTTGTGTAAAGGCCGATGGGTAATTCTGGATTTTGACGGAAGTTTTTAGATCCTGTCCGTCAAAATGACGGGCAGCGAAAAAGTCTAGCGCAACCTCTGGTCAGGAGGGTAGTGATGACAGCTGGTAGGATTACTGGTTGTGCTAATGTTGTCTTGTGTTCACCTCTGCATGTGTGTTCTGTGTTCACCTCTGCATGTGTGTCCTGTGTTCACCTCTGCATGTGTGTTCTGTGTTCACCTCTGCATGTGTGTTCTGTGTTCACCTCTGCATGTGTGTTCAGTGCCGTGTGTCTGGCAAATAAAGTCAAGACCCCCTCAAAAGTTACGGTTTATTTCATTTTAAGGATGAGCACCAAGCAACATCTCCAGGTGCTCCTTTGAGAAGCAGGGCAAAAAAGTTATGTGCACCCCTGGTTATAACCCATGCCTATAATGAGAGACGTTCAGCAGTCAGGAGGATGTTTCACCGACGACAGGTGTCACTGATGACACTGTACCACGGCGTTTTTGCTGGACACATGGGACCAGTGAGGTAAGCAGTCACAAAAGCAAATATAGAATAGGTTATGTTTATAGTTGTTCATATATCCGTCAATTAATACATAATTTGAGAAAGAATGGAAGCATAACCCTATAGGCTTCTGTATGCACACCATATATATAAAAAGATGCTAATAAAATAGCTAGATGGAATAGTTATGTTTACACATGTAACTGTATATATTTAAAGCACTTCATTGAACAATCACTTGAAAGTGAGTGGGATTCCGCTTACCCTCTTCTCCCATGGCTCATGAAGCCCTATCCTGAGGGAAGAGGCGTTACTGTTGAATAAGTCCAGTTCAACCACCGGCTTAGTCAGGCGAGGATGACAGTTGAGAGAGCATTTGGAAAACTCAAGGGTAGGTGGAGGTGCCTGCTCAAAAGAAATGACACACACGTCACTTTTGTCAGCAGAACAATAATGGCCTGTTGTGTACTTCATAACTTTTGTGAACTACACAATGAATACATTGATGAGCAAGAGGCAGTTTTTGGAAGGGTTGGGGAGGGTGGTCAGGATGGAGCTGAGGATGCTGCAGCAGCACCAGGCCCATGCTGGCCGAGACATTAGAAATGCTATGTGTGCCTATTTTGCCAGAATTTAGAAACAAGAGGAGGTTAGATAAAAAGAGGTGTCGAGATGAGAAGAAAAAGAAAGTAAGGAGGGGGAGGGACGTGAGGAGGTGAGGTCAGAGGAGGACAGGTCAGGAAAGCAGGAGTGAAGAGATTTGGTTTATTTTGTTCAAGATTTCACTTACAGTATAACTTTGTTATTGTTCTGTTTGTTACTTGTTTTAAATGATGTATAGATATTGGCACATAATATACTGCATAAGCATAGTGTACAATGTGAAAGATACTGCATGTTCTGTAATGATTCTCCATTGAGCTCATTAATGTGACGCTTTCATTACAATAAAAGAAAGTACTTTGAGTTATTGACCATACTTTTTTTTAACATACTGTAAACTCCACACAAATGTACTGTATATAAAATACAATTTTTATTTTGAAGTGCACAAACATTTTGCTCCAAATGCAAGAAATATTTGGGGCCAAGTGCAAAAATATCAGACTTTGCTACAGTATAAAAACAACTGCTATACAGCAAAAAATACTACAAACAGGTAGTAAGATATGTAGCCAATCTTTGACACAAGATATCAAATATATCAAATATATATTTATACAAAAAAAGGCACCACATATTGAGGTAGAACAATGCATAATCATTAAATAAGAATTACTTCTCAATTCAACAAAGTAAAAAGGTGCAGTCACAGTTTCAGTGCTTAGAGGTAACAGTTCAACAGGCAGAATATTTCAATAACACTTTTTTTTTAAGCAGCAGCTTTTCAACTTGGCACAATATTTAGCCACCTAACAATAGTTGCAAACTAGGACGAGTTGCGTTTCTACTCAGTTAAAGGACAGTTTTGGAACATAATTTCCTTCTTCAACAATTATAGTCAGAGGTATGATGTGTTGGCAGTCAGGCTCTTGGTTGACAGGTGGAGATGAGTGGGTAGAAGTGGCAGTAGGCATTGCTGATGGAGTAGTTATGGATGGTGGAGAGGGCCTGAACAGTGGGTTCTGTATGAAAAGAGGAATGAGCATGGATGAGTTGTGGGGCATCGAATTTGGGGACATAGCATGTTGTGTGGGCATCAGGGGCATAGCATGTTGTGTGGGCATCAGGGGCATAGCATGTTGTGTGGGCATCAGGGGCATGGAGTATGCTGTGTGACCTTGCATCCAGTTGGGCATATGTGGTTGTGATGTTGGACATGACATGGTACTTATGACATTGCCAATAAGCTGCATGAACATTCTGTTGTTCTCCTGACTTTACTCCTGCAAGGCCTTGAATCTCCGTTCTTCAGCTTCCTGTTGTGCCCGTAAAAACGTCTCAAAATGTGCTGACTCCTGCCTCTGGTGACTCTGCTCAGCTTCCATCTGTGCATTCACCTCTCTCATTTGCTCAGCCATTACACTGAGAACTGTCCTGTCCAGTCTTTGCTTTTTTCCCCCTGGAATTAGCACCAGGAATAGCCCATCTTGTTCCTGGCTGCTGACTCTGATCCTGGTCTGTGCTCTGCTCAGAGGGCTGTCCACTGTCATTGGGGTTGTCTCCAGTTCCAACTGTTAACAGTGAGATATTAGGATCATTAGTTCAGAGGATTCGTTAGTTGAGGAGTTGGGCATATGTCTGATGTAGGTAATGTTCATAGGATTTCATAATTGCACTTCACACACTTTTCTAGTAATTATTTCATAAGCAGCTTTATAGCCTTCACAATGGCTTGCCTATTAGTATGTATTTTTTTTATAGTGGGTTTACCAGTCAGCTCATCCCCCAAGTCAAAAGGACAGATAACAAGGCATGTACACCGGCAGCATAAATAACAGTTTACAGTAAACGTACCATTGTTATCAGAGTCCTCGGCATCAGCGGAGTAACTGCGGCTAGTATCCGCCTTAGCAGCCCCGGCATCGGCAGTGGAGCTTAGGCTCCCCTCGTCAGACGACTTATCCACCTCTTCCTCCGCATAGGACTCAACTACATCTACGGGGCTCACTATGGGTCTTGTGTTCAAGATACTGTCGAGATCCTCATACCAAATAAATGTTTCTTTGATACTTGGGGAGCTGCCGCTCTTCTGCAGCGCGTCGCGCACTTTTGTGTCTTGTTGTCATAGTTTCTTCACCTTTATGCGACACTGTTCAACACTCCGGTTAAATCCAAGTTGCTTCAGTCTGTCGCTAAAGATTTTGAACACCTCCGCGTTTTTATGAACCTTCTCCAACAGTTGAGAAATGTTCTCCTCTGCCCAGATATCCAGAAGGCATCTGTGTTCCTCATAGCTCCACGTTTGTCCCCTGCCGCTCATTTTTCCACCATTTGCAATCCTCTCCTCCACAACAGGAAATACTACGCTTCCTATGTTTTGGTGCGGACTGCGTTCACACCAGCAATGAACCGCTCCAGAGTTCGCAAGCAAGCTTTCCGAGACCACCTATTTTAGCGGACCAGAGTCCGGTTGTTTAGTTCACTTCAGAGGTCTCGGTCTGTGTTCACACCGACCCAAATGAACCGCACCAAGCGGCTAAACGCACCAGGGTTCGATTCAACCGGACTATACAAGGCAGGTGTGAACGCACCCTTAAAGTACCTGGGTGTGTTCTTGGGGGGGAAAAGTGTTGGTTTTAAACAACCTTGTAGCATCCCAACTGTGGCACCGTCTTACTTGTGTAGACCCTCCCTCAGGCTTACTAGCCCAGATACAAAAACAATTGGTCGATTTTCTTTTTGGGAGGGTCTACACTGGGTGCCACGGGGGGTGCTGTTTTTATCTAGAGAGGAGGGGGGACAGGGCCTTATCTGGCCAGCCGAACAGCCACTTTTAGAATACAGTTCTTACAGAGGTATCTGACCGGCCCGGCTGATTTGGTGTGGAGAGATGTGAGCAGCTGCATTGTCCGACCTGGGGCTGGATGCTGCTCTGTTTTTAACTGATTTAAACCTTTTTAAAGTTAAGTTGGCTACCTCCTTTTAATCAGGGTGTTTTTCAATCTTGGGCCCTTTTTAACCATAAAAGGTGTCCAAAGACTGACTCTCTGTACTGGTTGTTGAAGGAGCCTCTGATTCACAAAGCCAGGTTGGACGTCAGCAGCAGCGAAACGCCCGGCCTGACGGTGGCGCTGCGCCGATCCAATACCCTGTGCCTTCAGCAGCTGGTGGATGCAGTGGGGCCGGAGCTGAGCGATGCCCGGGCCTTGGGCTCTCTGCTGGGTCTGCACTCTGTCCGGGTGGCCGAGAGGATCCTACAACTCTGGAGCCGGATCCTCTCCCCTGATGAAAAAAGTCTGTTAAGGAGCTACGGACAGGGAAGAGCCAAGCCGGACCCAGCAGACCCTTTCCCGGAGATCTACCTGAGCCCAGGGCTCGGAGAACTGACCGGCCCCCTGCTCAAGGTCGCAAACCAAGGACAAATGACTATCCACAAAGCTGACAAGAAAACACTTCACATGAACATTGTAAAGGCAACAAACAAAAATGCACTGAAGGACAGGGCCTCCACTGTGTGGAGCACCAGACTGGGTGCAGGACGTGGACCAGGCCCACAGTGGAGGGTTTTATACATTAAAAAACGTACTGCCGACCTCCAGTGGAGAATTTTAAACGGTGCCATCGCCTGTAATTCTTTTATCTCCATTATTAATCCTGCTGTTTTTAACAAGTGTCCATTTTGTGGTTTTAGAGAGACTGTTTTCCATGTTCTCACAGAGTGCAAGAGACTCACAGGTTTCTTCTCTCTTTTAACATTGGTTTTTAGTCTTTTTAGTATAGTTTTTACCAAGAGTGTTTTTGTCATGGGGGCTCCATACAAAAAGACAAATAAAGAAAAGTGGCAGCTCCTGAGCTCTTGAGCTCTTGAGCTCTTGAGCTCTCTGGCGAAGCAAAAATGGCCATTTTTTTAAGTAGGAGAAACAGAGTTGAGAAAAAGAAAGGAGAAGAATCAAAAGCGATCTGGCTGGAGCATCGTTTTTATAAGCACATTGGGGACTTTTTTAAACAACGTTGGTGTTATAAAGATATTGTGTGTTCTGTTGTTGATGAGGATTTGCACTTTGCACAAGTTTTTATTGCACAATGAAGCACTTTATTTGAAATATATGTATAATTGATGGTATGTAAATAAAGTGTTTTTGCAAAAGTTAAAGTCTTCTTCTTCTTCACAGCTAAAGAAGAAAAATAAAACACCTAATATCTTGCAAACCTGTAAAATACCACCTATAACAACTAACACTAAACAATCTGCTGTTAGTCAAGTTTATCTGCAAATGAAATACTGCAGATGTTCTCTTTGCTCACAATACCTCTTTTCACTAACATCGTCAAACAACACATTTAATTAAACCGCATGCACTGCACATATAATTCATGATTAACATAATGTGAAAATGCAATGCAACAAAGACTTTTATCAATATTACAAAAAGTACATCACGCTACAAAACAAAGGAGGCTGAATAAAATGACAAGTGAGGCAAAGGCTGACAAAGCCTCAGCCAAGACATATGGTTGGCTATTTGTTTCTGTTCATTCCAACCTGTTCTTTCTCTGGCAGTTGTTCTCCTTTACAGAGCATAGAACATGTGCCAAATGCAATAAATATAATGGATCCAAATATTTTACTCAATTAATAAAGAGGTTCCTGTCCTACACTTTTGCATCTTGTCTCATACCTACAGTAGTGATGGACCTGAGGTCATTGGGGTATGTTTGGCATTTCACCATGGATCCTGCCCGGTAGGTCCATGGTGAACAATGTCCACCTAATTCGAGATGTCTCCAGCTCATTGGGCATTAATACTGGTCTGATTTCTCTAGATCAGGTATTTCACCATGGATCCCTTAAGACGGTAACCTAGCTGAGGCAGGAACTTTACCTCCTGCCATGCAAACCCTAAGCAAAGAACCCCTTTAAGTGTGTTACACGTAAAGCCGCCATCTTTGGTGACAAGCCACACGTTCTAAAACACCTCATCCTGCAGAGGCTCCTCCACTGGACTCTGATTAGTTTGAGCAGCTGGAGGGGTCTGAAGCCCTCAGACCCCTCCAGCTGGGCCCTGTGTTGGCCTGCCCAGCACTGATCTTACTTCCTGGGTTTTAACCCTACAGCTGGCGGGCTCTACAGTGGTCTCGCCCCTTGGATTCCTTTTCTGACAAACAGGCCAGATGGAATATCTATATATATGTCTCAGTAGTAAGAAATGTGAGGTTAGGGAGGAAATCAAAAATAGCCAGCACCAGAAACGTGATTCAGTGTCCTGCTCCTATATGTCCAGTCCATATTTAATTGTTCCCAGGGAATTGCTCCCATCTACATCTTCTGCTACAGAACTGGTTCTGATCATCGACAGCTGCTATCACCTTGCTCAGGACCAGCAGCATTTAGCTCTGTCGTCTCGAGGGGGGTGCATTAGATCGGACCTGGCTATTCCCTGGTCTCCACACCCAGCAGGACTTCCTGTTGCAGCCTTGACTCCACATGAACATTTGCCTTCTATCCTTGCTATTTGCCATAAGCAGACATCAGGGTCATATTTTCAGCAACTTATTGCAGCACACAACACTTACACACCTTCTGAACTTGTTTCCAGGTCCGGTGGATTCTCTGCCCTGCTGGGATTCTGAAAAACTCAAACTCCTCAGGTAGCAAGGATGACATTTCCTTCAATCATCTACTATACAGGTACACATACAGTACCACCACAGCTGAAAGCACAACACAGATGGAGCAGTAACCAGAGGCAGCCCCTGTTCCCTATGAGCCAGCACCACCTTTGGGCCGGTCTCTGACAGGGACAAGATGGGACTAGATGGGACTGTGTAGTCCACTGTGACTGGTTGGGTCATGTTTCTGCCTGGGGCTGAGCCATGGCTCTGTAAGCCTCTAAGTCTTCTTTAAGGCTAAACATGTTGTGAGTGCTTAGGTATCAAGGCTTTGTCTAGGCACTCTTTCAAAAATGTGTACTTCCCCTACCAGAGATCAAGAAATACATGTAATGCCATCCCTACTGATAATAGCAGAAAAAAGATTACACGTCAGATAGAGTACTTTTTTAAATTATTCTACCTGCAGAAACAAAGGAAACAAAACATATTTTCCTCTTCGGGGGCCGGCAGGTAACATGTTGGGTTAAATGGGACCCACCAGCTTCTTTCAGTCTGCTTGGGAGTGCATGTTTAAATCCATGCAATGGATGGAGGATCGTGTAGTGGCTGTTGAACACAATTGCTTGCGCTCTGTACCACACTATTCATTCTTTAATGTTCTCAAATTGTTTTATTATTGGTTCTGATGGAGCACCTGAAAGTATATGCAGGTTACTTGAACTGTTATGGTGAACAAAAGCCATGAATCTAGCAAACCTCTAAATATTTCATAAACGTGTTATTTCAACTTCTTTTGATGAAAAGTGTTAATATTTCCATGTTTGTACTTTTTTCCACAATCCAGACTGTATATTTTTCTATACACATTTTTTTCTTTTTTTTCTATACCTAAACAATACATTTTCTGAAAGAAGGTTTTAAATTGGCACTACTTCATCTATCGTTAGCAGCACTTTTGTTACTACCTTTCAGGAGTTTTCAAAGCATTTTCTTTGGGGGGTTCAAAGTTGGCTGCAGTAAACATGCATGAATGTTCCTGCCTTTAACTTTAAACTCAGTAAATTGCTGCAGTTAAGGCAGTAACACATTAAGTACTCAACAGCACATAACAATATCTACGTTTATATTGACATTCCATATTTCCATACCAGACAACACACACACACACACACTTACACACTTATCTCTCTTCATGTCTCCTGTCGGTCCATCTGCTGGCCTCTAAGTGCAGTCGACTGGGAACTTGATAGATGACTACGGCTGGAATAAAAATGTTCCCTGCCAAAATACCAAAACATCTGGCAGCCATTACTTCATGCAGACCCCTCCCTTCTCGCTCTCCCCCCTCCTCCTTGGTTGCGGTCGGATAATCCAAAAATCAGCTCTTAACGTCTAACCCTATCTCCTATTCCTTGACCTCTGAGTGGAACGTCACGGGGTTAAGGGATAGTGGATAGGAGAATTCAAAAGGACTTAGGAGAAGAGACTGCGGTACTTTAGAGAATCGACTGCACTTTCACTATCCGACGTGTTTATGATGCGCCAGCGGACGTCATTTTGTGCGTCTGCTGCTGTGGGGAAACTATGGAAACTACAGTTTTCTATAGCGGACTACAACATGGATGTTTAATAAGAACGAGGGACTACTGTAAACTCATCTAGAGACTCTGCACCGTGCTCTGATGCTGTTGCTTTATGCTTTATGAACGTGGACAACAGAGAAACATATTCTTCATGACCAAAGTTGGAATTGAAATAAAAAAGGAAAGTGAAACTTATGCTCCTCACCCTCTCCCTCCGGTCCACATTAATACAAATGATCCCAATACGTATGATTGTATGAACTATGAAAAGATCTTAAAATCAATACAGATGTATTTATTATAAATGTTAGTCCTTAACATCTATCACTGTGTATATCACCATTCAAACATCTTTTAAAAGTTGAACAAACTCCACACAGCTCAGTAAAGACTGTGAAATGTTGACTTTCTTTGATCATTTCAGTAAAAACTAACGTTCATATTTCTCTTTATGATTATAATACTGATGAACGTTCAAAACAAAGCACTTTGGCAACTTACCACATTTCTCCTCTCCTTTCGTCAAGGGAGGTCCAGTGGTTCCTAAGCTAAAGGAGGTTATAAAGGAAGTTTGAAACCTCCTTTCCTATCATCTAGAGAATTCTAACGGCACTTATCATGGCTGCCACTGAGGGACTTCCGGGTCATTTCACTCCGTTAGGAAGGTTCTAAGCTAAATGGACTATTCGACCGCAGCCCTTGTCTTTTTCCCACCTCTCCACTATTTCCTGAGTTTCCTTCCACCAGGGGGCCCCATTTCTACAAAGTGACCTGGATGATTTGTATTCTTTTAAGGTCCACTTCGCCCTGAAAAAGAAAGATAAAGATGATTCTAAAGCAGCTGTGCATAAGTGCAAAGAGAGTTGAATGTTGGCACCCTGATGTTTCACACATAGTGACTACAGACCAGGCTTTGCTACCTACTTTTGACACTTAAAAAGCCAACGAGTGTTCGCTTGCTTCAAAAGTGCATCATTGGCCGTAACACATGATTTAAAGAATCTGAATATTTGAATAAATAGGGAGTACATTTGTGTTGAAGGTCAAATGGAAAAGGATTAAGAAGCAGTGGAGAGGAGAGGGAAACAGAGAGAGGGTGGTGCTTTGGCAGCCTTTGAAACTAACCCCCAGGTCACTGTATTCACCCCATAACTGCTATGACGTAACACACACACACACACACACACACACACACACACACACACACACACACACACACACACACACACACACACACACACACACACACACACACACACACAGAGAGATAGGGCTCTCCATCAAAGGAGACTATGACAAAATGTGTTTTTTCTTCTTCTAATCAGCCCTGCCATAAGGGGGAAGTATTGGATTCATTAGCAGCCAAACTACAGACAGCCAGCCCATTGTTCCCTTTTTATAGACGGTTAAAAAAACTGAAGAAAGAAAAAGGAAAGAACCAGGACAGAATTTATAGCGTCTTACCATATGGAGCCTTCTTTCAATTAGGCCTTTGGAGAGCAAACATCAGCACAGTATGTCCTCCGATCCCCCCCCCTCCCCCCCTCGGGGGACACTGCATGTCACGATGGACACAAAGTCATGTACTCCTGTAACTCGTGATTATCTGTGTTACATTCTTTTTATTCCCCTTATTGTTTCATAGTTGAGAATGAGTAGCGTAGATTTCAGTTTGCAGCGATTAAAAGGACCATTATGAAGATAAGCTCCAACATATACACACTATGTGTCCTAAATGTGAAGTTAATCATGTGAAACTCAAGCACCGACACCATTTTTCTCAGAATGACTTTCCAAAAAAATGCATCTTCCAGTAATACATATACAAAATTAAAACAAAGCAATCAGTGATCAAATAATAGGTAGTGAAATATTTTTCAAATAGAAGCTCAGTGTTAGTGCAGGATCTGTATTTATAAATTGGCTTTCTGTTTTTATCTTCCTTTGAAAAAAAGTTGTGTGATAAAACATATCACACATATCATATCAAAAAATCTGCTACTTCATTATCCATAAAAAAATTAATGTATTTTATTATATGCAGCCCACTGTTTTTTCCTTTTCAGCCTGCTCCTCTCCTTATCAAATAAGTTGTTTTATAACTGACACATGTTCCAGTTATTCATTTCCACATGGCTGTGGCTTATCGGACTTTTGTCAACTTTTAGCAACACATGAAAAGATGAACACTATGCAATTATTTACAATGTATTATGTTTGTATTCATCTATCATATGTGTACATACTGAGTGTGACTGACATGGTTTTCCTGATCACGTTGTACAGTGTAGAAGCATTAGCTTACATCCTTGCTGCCACATGAGCTCCACTCTCTGGGGGGGGGGCATGGACCAGACTGTACAGAGGCACTGCAACACAACACAATGCTAACTGTGGGGCTTTAACTCTCTGTGGTTGCGGTTTAACCCCCAACAGGAGGGCCCTTTTACTGCCTGAATGTTTCATGAAATGAAGACCAACATTTATCAAACAATAGACTAGGCAGATTGTGTACTTCATCAACATACATAGGTACGGAGGTGGAAGAAGTATACTCAAATATTTTACTTTGGTAAAAGCAGCAATACTACAGTTTAAAAATGCTCTATAACAAGTAAAAGCTGTGCATTTAAAATGTTACTCAAGTAAGGGTACAAAAGTATCGGGGTCCCATTCAGCCTGTAATGATGTTTTTACAGCTCTGAATTATTTGTTTTACATCCTAGACATCCACAGAAAATAATGTTCAAATTAAATTAAAGAACATTTAGGACTTTGGAAGATGCTTTGTGAATCTGTTCATATATTTTTCTTCGAGCTAAACAATTGTTTTAGAAAAGCAACATAAAATAAAGTGAGTGATGAGTATCCACTTCAAAATAACTGCTGGACACACACACACACACACACACACACACACACACACACACACACACACACACACACACACACACACACACACACACACACAGTATTATTTATCAATGATGTTTGGTACCATCTGATAGTGACTTTTCCCAGAATGGATTTCTAAAAGGTGACAGTTAGAACACACCTCTGGGATTTGGATTCATGTTTACTACAGGAAAACAAACATATGTGTGTGTGTGTGTGTGTGTGTGTGTTTGTGTGCTAGGGAAATGGTTTACCCAATGTTGTTTGTCATTTACGCCTGCAAATGGGACACATTTTTGCTTTTACATTTTTGTATATAATGATTTACCACTGTCTTTCTTCTCTCCTTGATATGGTTCTTCATTTGTATACCAGACAAATCATATGGGTTGTGGTTAATTATATTGAAATGTGTTTCCAATGTTTTCCCCCTTCATGTATGTTAATGAGGTGGACAACAAAATAGGAACAACTTTCAATATAATTCTCTGTAAAAAAAAACGCCTTCAAAATGTACTTGCTGCGTTTGGACATAATTGCAAAAGAAGTGACTGTAAAGATGTGTATATCTTAATGAATCTCTGTAAAGAAAGCCATGACATGAATTCATTAGCACCTTGCTCTCCCTCTCTTCTCCCCGCCTCACCTTTCTTCTGGGTGATTTACTGCAGTGTGAGCAGGTCAGTGCGCTGGCTCTTTATTGGTCGTTAGTTGTGATGTTGGCAGGTCTCACACCTCTGGATCCTGGGTGGCCCTCCGCCTGCTTCAAAGTCCAACCAGGTTTGTCTGGGGGGGAAAGATCCTCTCAGCTGCTCGTTTTCTATCATTTCAAACTTGTTAAAATCAGTTCATTTAAAAAAAAAAGATGAAAATATGTCTCAAACTTAGTGGCACAAGTCAAGTCAAAAGTATTAGTGTGCAGACAAAAATAAATACATTTTTTGTCACAAAATGTAGAACGTTGATTTCTGATATACTTCTATCACTGCTCTCTATCAGCAGCCGATGAAGACTGCTGTCCAACAAACATAACCAACAACAAGGTTAATATTTAAATAAATACGATTGTACTTCTTTATTTATAAGGGGATTGGTCAGCAGCTCCTATCATACCTTATACTTTATCTTGATGTAGACGCACAGCTCCTTCCTGTAGCGAGCCAGCAGCGTTCATCACACAGTCTGTGCCTCTGTGGATATTAACACTTAACATTGTTTTAAACAGAAGTCTTGAACATTTCAAAGAGTAAAATTGGTTATGTGTAATTGTTCAAAATATAAATGTACTTCAAGATATTGTTTTTACGTGTTATCCTCTTTCTATATTCAATTGTAATCTCAAGTTGGTTGCATAAAAGTAAAATGCTAAAACAATATTACAGATATGACTAAATGAAGAGAAAGTGTTAGTGGTGTTACACACAGTATACACCTGACCTGCTCTGAGGGAATAACATTAGACACACACCTATCCTGTGAGATCACTGAGTATAAAAACAGAGATAACGACACAAATAATGCAGAAATACATATGATTCAGTAGAAAAGCTAAGCCATCCAAAGGATTCTTTTCTTATTTGTGCATTTTCTTTAGACCATTTATTTTATGCTAGTATTTAGTAATGACAATGGCCACGTTTTGTTTTGGAAGTTTGTCCACAACAGCTACTTTGCACAATTGTAATGTATATATAATATAATGCCAACATGTGTCTGTAGTATATTTCTATATATTTCTGTTGCTTAGTGAGATTGTATATTGTAGAGCACGTGTCAAACTCAAGGCCTGGGGGCCAAATCAGGCCCTTGGTGGATTTAATTTCGGCCCGCAGGATAATTTCGAATGACTATTAGATCGGGCCCTCCGGTATATTGCACGCACACCTTCACTCCATCCTGAGGGTCTCCTCAGCTCAGAGCCTGAGCCCAAACATTGATGACCTTGCACCCAAGATGAGATGCCAAGTATCTGGCTTAGTGTGCATCACAGAGCAGCACACTGAGTTTAATGGATGTTTCCTTCTGCACTTTGTTTCTTGAGACAACACGGCATGTTTGGTTTTCTCTTTGAGGGGAATAGTTTTCTTGAAGCTGTTGTTGGCCTGTGGAAAAATGTACTCATAAGAAATGACTCTGGAAAAGCAGCAGATAGAGCCATAAGAAATTAATGCAACTGATTATTTAATGTTTAATGTTGTTTTTATAGGCAATCATTTAAACTTTGTTAGTTCCAGGTTTAATATGTGCAATAAGTTCATTTCAATACGTTCTGCAATAAACATTGAACCAGTCCGGCCCTCCACTAGTACCCATTTTTTATTTTGGCCCACTGTATATTTGAGTTTGACACCCCTGTTGTAGAGCATTCAATTTATTCACTATTTTCATTATATTGTTTATTATTTAGATACCCAAGTGATATACATTATGTCCTTTCTTTACAAATTGTGGATTTGTAAACTTGCTGCTAATGTTATCATCTGGACTGATGATATATAGCCAGGTATAACTATGTGTAGCACTGATCTTCTCCCTGGAGGCAGACAGTACTGGACTGAGTCTCACTACGAGGAAACAACACTGTTGTGTTGCTTTGACTTGAAATGGAGAAAGACATAATCATGATAGCCGTCCAGCACACCTCAGCTGGAAATTAGACTGATGTGAATAGAGATGCAAGTTACCCACTTTACTGTTAACCCCCCAGAACACACACGCACACGCACACACACACACAGACACACACATACAAACACACACAGACAAACACACACACCTTGCTTTAAATCCTAGGACCACCCGGCCTGGGCAGACCACCAGGCCGACCAGTCCACCGCGCTGCATGTTTTTGATCAGCAGGTCTGGGAACACACATAAAACCTGGTAAAAGGTGGACACTAACACACACATATGCTGGGCCATAACATTGCCACACACACAGCTACACACATGGACAATAATGGAGCCATGGGTTTTATGTTTATAGTAATGTCTGGTAGTGTGTGTGTGTGTGTGTGTGTGTGTGTGTGTGTGTGTGTGTGTGTGTGTGTGTGTGTGTGTGTGTGTGTGTGTGTGTGTGTGTGTGTGTGTGTGTGTGTGTGTGTGTGTGTGTGTGTGTGTGTGTGTGTGTGTGTGTGTGCGCGTGTGTGTGCGCGTGTGTGTGTGTGTGTGTGTGTGTGTGTGTGTGTGTGTGTGTGTGTGTGTGTGTGTGTGTGTGTGTGTGTGTGTGTGTGTGTGTGTGTGTGTGTGTGTGTGTGGGTGTGTGTGTGGGTGTGTGTGTGTGTGTGACATGATGAGAGCTAATGGGCTGACAGGTAGAGGCACACACAGTAGGGGAGAGTGTGTGTGTGTGTGTGTGTGTGTGTGTGTGTGTGTGTGTGTGTGTGTGTGTGTGTGTGTGTGTGTGTGTGTGTGTGTGTGTGTGTGTGTGTGTGTGTGTGTGTGTGTGTGTGTGTGTGTGTGACATGATGAGAGCTAATGGGCTGACAGGTAGAGGCACACACAGTAGGGGAGAGTGTGTGTGTGTGTGTGTGTGTGTGTGTGTGTGTGTGTGTGTGTGTGTGTGTGTGTGTGTGTGTGTGTGTGTGTGTGTGTGTGTGTGTGTGTGTGTGTGTGTGTGTGTGTGTGTGTGTGTGTGTGTGTGTGTGTGTGTGTGTGTGTGTGTGTGTGTGTGTGATAACATGGGGGACAGCAGAAACAAGTCAGAGGCTAATTCATTAGAGTTCAGCTGCTACAGCCGCAGGCTCAGGGACGGATAGATGTGTGTTCATGCTGCTCCTTAAACTGTCACTGTGGTGCAGTCATGACAAATGGGAGGAAGAGTCTCATAAACAAGGTTCACTCAGTCACCATCTTTACTCCCGGTGAACAACAAAACATGCTTACTGTCTTTATAATGAGGATTCACCTGTATCTTTTTTTTAATATATTTTTGGAACATTGGTCAATTCCAGACATGTTTCTAGATCACTGCAGTCTAAGGTTAAATCAAATCAAAACCAATATCATAAAACACGTTTGTGTTAATAAAAATCCAAAATCGAATGTAAAATAAATAATATAGATACAAATATAATGAAATACAACAAAAAGACAATACAACATAATACGGGTCTCGGGGGACAATCTTAAGCCAGCTCTAACTATAGGCTTTATTAAAAAGGAAAGTCTTCAGCACACTCTTAAAACCCCATCCGCCCGCCGGCGGGGGGGAAAACGCATCATCTGCAGGAAACACCATCTGAGGGCTTCTTAATATTTAATAAACTATGAATGTTTCATATCCATGTAACGGGAAGAAACTCAGCTAACTGATGATATGAACCATTTCTATCAAAAAAAAACACAAGACTAACGCTGAGCCTCTGAATTAGCCCTGAGCGAAAAAATGCTAATGCCGTTGGCACAGAACTCACGGTATAAAACCCTTATTACTTATCGTAAATGCAAATCCAACCCATCGATTAGCATCGTGAGATAATACAGATTCGATAGGTATCTGTTAGGGGTGTAATGGTATCCGTATACGCGCAGTCACACGACGAATACACCTTTTTTTACGAGTGGGAAAAAAGTCTGTCATTCAGGGCAGTATCCACTACACTATATATAATCCAGGGGGCAATATTGCGCCTAAAAGCTGTTTGCCAGCCGCCTCTTAAACAACAAATGAAGAACAAGAAGAAACACAACAACAAAACGAACAAAATATAAGAAGAAGAAAAGTTAGTATGGCGATTTCAGATAACACACAGGAGCTAGAACACCTGTTTCTTTTAAATCAGCTGTGTGGGAACATTTCGGGTTCCCTGTGGACTACAATAACGATGGAGAGTGCGAGTGGTGGATCGGACGAATGGTGGATTGGACGAGGACGGTGTGTCAACGTTGTTCGATAGCGTTGCGGTATGCTAATGAAAACACACGCCAAACATGCTAAATCATATCAGAAGGCATCACCCAGATTTGCCAATCACCGGAGCCCGGCAAAAGGCAAGTTCAACAGCTTATCCCCGCTGTTTTTAAGAAGCCAGAGAGACCAAAATAAATAACGGAAGCTTTTGGCATATGTTTTTCAACGACTTTGCGCTCTTGAAACACTTTCTTATTATTTATGATGTAATATTTTCAAGACATTCTTTTTAGTTTTACAGCTTGATGAAACCTTTTTGTTTGACATCAGCCATTATAGATAATATGGCCATCTGAGTGTGTGGTACTGTTTGTGTGTTCCTTATTTTTAAACTGAAACTTGCACTACTGTTCAAACATAAATAACAACAAACCTGGAATTATGCATTTGGGACTTTTTTTTTGCTTTTTCTTGTTGTACGCCCATTTCCACCCAAATGACCCCAGAGTTGGAGTTTCTTTTTCTAAACCTCTCTAAAAAGGTCAAATGTCACTTGTTTTGCATCAATCTTGATACAGGGTACTTATTATATGTTGTACTTTGGATTCCTAAAGCTTTTAGTCTACTAACCCATCATCCAAGGGTGGTCTTCACTATAAGTAAAAAATAATTGTTCAATCTGAATTTTCTTTCAAATAAAAAACATCTATACTGATTCTGACTCTTCTACATCCAACTCACAGGTTTATCATTACTTTGAGAAAAAAGATTATTAATTTTCCCCTTTTAGAAGGGAAGATATGGTCATTTGTTCTGGAAATGTCATTTTTGAGCCTGAAACCTGAAAAACAGGCTTGGGGTTTAACAGGTTAAATGTTTAGACATTGTCTGCCTCCATAATAAAAACAGGAAGTTGGTTCCAGAGAATGAGAGCTTGGTAGATGCTATTTACAGCATTCCACTCTAGTTCTTTGAGTCTTTAATCTTCTTATTATTTCAACCAAATACTTTGGCTCTCAATAACTTCAGCATACTTTCAGCTACAGAAACCATTCAAATATCAAAATATTCAGCCTTTTCAGCACATGATGGGAAACTTTCAACTTTTTCAAAATATTTGATACTTTTTGAAATATTGAGCTTTTTAAACTTTTTAACATGTAACTCAATGGGAGGAACCTTCAAATCCTTACAATTTTTTGCGATATTTAACTTAGTTTGGAGCTTGGTAAAGAGGCTTTCTTCAGATTTTAACATTAGTGTGTATTGCGCAGCTCGATAAGGTTAGAGTGCGTGATGTCACAGCTAGAGTGGGGGACAGCTTGAAATTCGCCTTCATACTTTTAATTCCCAAACCCTACACTCCTGAGACATCATCTTTCATGAAAAACATAGAAAAACCTCTCCTACGTTGACATTTTTTTAAAAATTAAGCAAAAATATTAAACAAAATGCCTCTTGAGGGCATGAAGAGGCAAAAACTTGTCAAAAAGTCCACCTAGCTCCCAATAGACTCCCATGTTAAATTTGTCCGGTTCTTTCTTCAGAACAGAGAGAAGTAAACTTTAAAGAAACTGCTCCCATCTCCACATTCTACACACAAAACCCTCCAAAGAAAGCATATATCAGTTCATCTGGGTTCCCTAATGCTCACGGTCTGTTAATTTTTTGAAAGGAGCCATAGTTTTTGAACAGGTAGCAAAATTGTCAGATATAATCATCAATGCATTCTTAATAAAACTTAGTTCTGCAGTTGGTTACCATGGTGTTGCTGGGCAGATTGGGGCCACACACCTGAGTGACATCATCTAATCAGAGCAGACACGCCCACAGACAGGCTGGTATACACACACACACAGACAGACACACACACAGACCCACAGACAAACACTGAACGTCTCTACCACACACAATACACACACAACACAACCACACACACACTCTCTCACACACGCACGCACGCACACGCACGCACGCACGCACACACACATACAAACATACACACACACACACACACACACTCTAATGGCGCATTTCCACTGCAGGGCCTCACGCGGCTTAGTAAGGTATAGTTAGGCCTTTGTAGGCCAGGCTCACTTTATGCTGCGTTTCCATTACAATTTAGGAACTGGGGTAGTAACTATAGTAACACAGTGTAGGCGGAGCCGTGACATCATCTTCAATGCGAAACACAAAACCAACATCAGCTGTTAGCTGTTAGCCCTCAGAGCTCACAGCTCCTCATATCTGTTCAGAAACTAGACAAAAGTTAAACAAGTACAAACCACAGACTTCCTGTGTCATGGTGAATACAGTCGCTGGTTTATTTATGTCTGTAGGCCGTTGTTGTGAGTGTGGACGGTCAGAGCATATACAACGTTAGCTTAGCCAAGCTCCATTTAGAAAACACGCATTTTAAAAGGTTTTTCGCCTGCCGTCTGTCTGCAGACTTGTCAAAGCATTAATTCATGGTTTTTACTAACCGGTATCAGTATGTTGTTACTTCGGCATCATTTTGAAACGTGTATTACAATTAAATCACGGTAAAATATGTTCATTTTGTTGTAGTTGCCAGCGATTCTCTCACTAGTTTAGCATACTCAGCCCGGTTGTTGGCCCGGAAAGAACCTCGATTTTGGAGAGCCAGAAAACTGTGCAAAAGTACCCGCTAGCCGGAACTACGCCTAGTGGAAACGCAACCAAAAATGGGCCGGGCACGGCACACTTAAACCGCGCTGTAGTGGAAATGCGCCATAACAGGCCTAAGGCCTTTGCCCCCCTAACCATTGTTTTTATGGGATAACCTCCAATTTAATGACGTCAGACATCTCATTTTGTTTTTCTACACCTCGCACTCCCCAAGACCACACACCCCTTCAAAATAAAAGCCCTATACTGTAGATGTAATGCTACTTGAACTCATACTACTACGTACATCTGATATATGTAACTCCTTCAACCTACTTTCAGCTACAGAAACCATTCAACTATTACATTATTCAGCTATTTCAGGATATTGAGGCTATACATTTTGTTGTTTATACCTTTTTTAAACCTTTTCTTTAAGATATTAAGCTTCTTCTCTATTTACTGTGAATGCTGTGCTGTTCAACAGCATTCCACTATTGAGTGTTCAACTTTTTCAAAATATTTTATACTTTTTGATATATTCAACTTTTTTAACTCTTTTTTTAACATGGAACTCAATGGAAGGAACCTTCAAATCCTCTTTTAACTACACTATGCGCCAAATGCTACTTCTTCCACATACTTTCAGCTAGAGACTTCATTCGAACTTTAAAATGATCACAAGACATTCAGCTATAAAACTTGATATTCAGATTGTTCATATCTTTTACACTTTTTAAGATATTTAACTTAGTTTGGAGCTTGGTAAAGAGGCCTTCTTCAGATTTTAACATTAGTGTGCATTGAGCAGCTCATTTAGTCTAGAGTGCTTTGATCTCAAAACAGAGTGGAGGACAGCTTGAAATTCGCCCAAAATATTTTTTTAAGCCTGCCATAATTCCCAAACCCTACTCTCCTTGGAAATCATTTTTCATGAAAAACGTAGGAAAGCCTCTCCTACGTTGAAAAATGAGAAAAAATATTAAACAAAATGTCTCTTGAGGGCATGAAGAGACAAAAACCTAGCTCCCAATAGACTCCCATGTAAACATTTTCCGGATCTTTCTTCAGACTAGAGAGAAGTACACTTTAAACAAACTGCTCCCTTCTCCACATTTTAGACACAAAACCTAAAAAAAAAACATATATCAGTTCATCGGGGTTCCCTGATGCTCACGGTCTGGTCATTCTTTTATAGGAGGCATAGTTTTTGAACAGGTGGTAAAATTGTCAGATATAATCCTCAATGCATTCTTAATGGGACTCAGTGCTGCAGTTGGTTGCCATGGTGTTGCTGGACAGATTGGGGCCACACACCTGAGTGACATCATCTAATCAGAGCAGACAAGCCCACAGACAGACTGGTACACACACACACACACACACACACACACACACTGAACGTCTCTACCACACACACAACACAACCACACACTCACTCTCTCTCACACACACACACACTAGGGGTGTAACGGTATCCGTATTCGTCCCGTACCGTCACGGTTCGGACGTCACGGTTCGGCACATGCAGTCACACGGCGAATACACCTTTTTTTTACGAGTGGGAAAAAAGTCTTTCATTCAGGGCAGTATCCACGACACTATATATAATCCAGGGGGCGGTATTGCGCCTAAAAGCTGTTTGTCAGCCGCCCTTAAATGACAAATGAAGAACAAGAAGAAACACAACAACAAAACGAACTAAATACAAGAAGAAGAAAAGTTAGTATGGCGATTTCAGATATCACACAGGAGCTAGAACCCACCTGCTTCTTTTAAATCAGCTGTGTGGGAGCATTTCGGGTTCCCTGTGGACTACAATAACGATTAAGTGTGCGAGTGGTGGATCAGACGAGGACGGTGTGTCGCCGTTTTTCTACAGTGGTGCGGTATGCTAATGGTAACACACGCCAAACATGCTAAATCATATCAGAAGGCATCACCCAGGTTTGCCGGAGCCCGGCAAAAGACAACAGCAGTTCAACAGCTTATCCCCGCTGTTTTTAAGAAGCCAATAGACATGTGAGCCGAGATACCAAAATAAATAACGGAAGCTTTTGGCATATGTTTTTCAACGACTTTGCGCTCTTGAAACACTTTCTTATTATTTATGATGTAATATTTTCAAGACATTCTTTTTAGTTTTACAGCTTGATGAAACTGTTTGTTTTGTTTGACATCAGCCATTATAGATAATATGGCCATCTGAGTGTACTGTGTATGGTTTGTTTTTAACTGTTTAATACAGTTCATTATTAAAAATGTCAGAGTTCTTTATTTTTAAACTGAAACTTGCACTACTGTTCAAACATAAATAACAACACACCTGGAATTATGCATTTGGGACTTTTTTTTGCTTTTTCTTGTTGTACCGAACCGTACCGAACCGTGACCTCCAAACCGAGGTACGAACCGAACCGTGACTTCTGTGAACCGTTACACCCCTAACACACACTGAACGTCTCTACCACACACACACACAACACAACCACACACTCGCTCTCTCTCTCTCTCACGCACACACACTTTGATATTTTTCCAAAAGCAGCTACCGTTTTTAAACTATAGTTAGAAATGTAAGAGGTTTATTTCTCCTTCAGAACAATTGAAAGGCTCTCCTTTCACAGCACATCTCCATGGAAACCTTTGATCTCTGGGCTCACGTAAACACGTGTTTGATAACGTCGTCACCATGGTAACCTTTGATCTCTGGGCTTAGACACACAGGTGTTTGTAAACATTAATTCACTACTACTTACATTTAATATCTAACTCTTTCAGCCTACTTCCAGCTACAGAAACCATTCAACTATTACATTATTCAGCTATTTCAGGACATTGAGGCTATACATGTTGTTGTTTATACCTTTTTTAAACCTTTTCTTTTAAATATTAAGCTTCTTCACTATTTTTCCTACTCTTCCAGTTTAACATTTGACTTTCAAGTTTTCAACAAAGTTCACAAATTGATTTATGTTTACTCAATAACAATTTGATTAACCTCTTAAGCCCCACGGACCCGAGCTCGGGTCCGAAAATGTTATATATGTAGCAACAGTGCTATATCTGAAGTGTCATTCATGAAACTATTAATATTCCATACCCATCTGACCGGAGGAAACTTGGCTAACTGACGATACGAAAAAAAAAATGTTTTTCGAAAAAAAAGTCTCACAAGAAGCCTCTAAATGAGCCCATGGCAAAAACGGGCAATTGCTATTTCTGCTCATAGCATAACTCACAAAAACGATCATTTATAATTCATACTTTCTGCACAAACAACACATTTTCTGAAAGCTGAGAATCCACAGATTCCATGGGTATACACCCCATCACTACAGGCACAACATTAACCGAGCTAGCAGCCAGAACATAGCAAGTAAACAATATCAGTTTTCAAATCCATGACAATAATTAGGTCTTACCTTGGCTGTTTTGTGATCAAAAGTTGTGTTCAAAGGAATAAAAACGCTGCTCAAGGTTAATCCAATGTCTCTTGTCACTTTAAAATGATTACTGATAATCAATCCTTTCATTCACGGCAGAAGAGTAGGTCCAACGATTAACAGTCCGTGGCTTCAGCTGCGGGAGATGCAGTTTACGCATAGCTCCCCCTCCGCAGGCGTAACTATTTACGTATTTTGAAACTGCCACTCGATTCGATTGGCTCTAACAATTCAAAAAAGGTGTCAATCACCCAAATCGACCAATGGGTTCCAGAGATAGGATCTTGCGTAAGTATAAATAAAGGCAGTAGCTATAGCTGGTTTACGCACAGCCCACTCTTTTTATGCAGAATAGCATAGCATAGCATAGCATGTCTCGTCCCGTCCCGCGGCGACAGGAGAGCAGAGAACGGCAGATCGAACAGCGAAACAGCGAAACAGCGAAACAGCAGGATTTGTTTTCTTTGTCTTCATTGTAACAATGGCAGCCAGAAAGAAGACTTTTTTGTCCGTAAAGGAGGCAGGAGGGAAAAAAACTTTTTTGACCGTTGGCGCTCATCCTAATTTTCGGCCTTGATGTAACAACATTCATAATTAAGTAAATGTAACACCCTTTTCACCCCGGTTACAAGTTTCATTTGCCCTGTACGATGGGCGCTGTAAGTGATGAAAATGGGGGATGTTGGCTTATCTGGCGCCCGCAGCTCACAGCCAAAGTGTGAGTGAGCGAGGGAGAGAGTGAGAGAGGGAGGGTGCACCGGTACCAACGCTGTTGTTATTAGAATCTGGTGCTAGCTGCTCTAACGGATATAAGAAGAAGATGTTTCTACAATAATGTGGAGGGAGAGTCCTCTCCAGTCCAGTCAGACTGAGTGGCTGATAACTACAGCTCAGTGAGGTAAAGGACTCTGAGTGTTTAGATAGTTCACTTTAGTCTAAGTTACCTCAGTGGGTCTCAAACGGTTTGGTCACAATTTATGTAAACACATATTTCCAAGGCACTCCTTTATAATTATTGGGATAAACAGGTTTGAAATCATTTCAATATGACAGTAACCAAAAATATCATTTAAATCTGGAGATAAAAAAATATGCATAAATAAATAAATGTTAAGGTAAAATAAGATATGAATGAACAACACAAATAAAATAAGTTACATTCATTTGTTATTGACTATGGTAGGTTATTGGTTATGTTCACATACTTGATTACATCCTCTTGTCTAAGATGACAACAGAGACTTTCGACCCAAAACCAGCTGTTGACTTGTGGATGCAAGCAGCGAATCGCAGACTCAACCAGAGAGAAAGTAGTAGGCCTACATCATCAGCTACCATGTCTGACAGAGAGGAAGACAGTGAGGAGAACAGTCAGGAGGGTAGTGATGACAGCTTGTAGGATTACTGGTCGTGCTAATGTTGTCTTGTGTTCACCTCTGCATGTGTGTTCTGTGTTCACCTCTGCATGTGTGTTCAGTGCCGTGTGTCTGGCTAATAAAGACTCCCTCAAAAGGTACGGTGTATTTCATTTTAAGGATGAGCACCAAGCAACATCTCCAGGTACTCCTTTGAGAACCAGGGCAAAAAAGTTATGTGCACCCCTGGATATAATGTTATTTCACACACTCAAAATTGATGTTCTGCTGTTGTTGTAGAGAAATTATTTCTGATTTGAGTTACATTTTTGAAAGTACAAGCCAGAGAATTAATCTATTTGTTTTTTCCACATTTGTTTTCACAGTGACGGAGCGTCCACACAGCAGCGTGCGTTGACGCTTGGAGGTGGGCGTATCTGAAGCTTGGGGATTTTTTGCGAGCAACGCGACCAACAACCAATCACATGAATCTCCCGCCCCCGACATACAAAGCAATAGCAATGTTAAAACGAAGTAAACTGGATATAAAATCCCCAAACAGGCGAAAACCTACCAGTTTCATCCACTGTCTCTGCCACCTCCCTCCATGCCTCGCTCCTCCGGTTTGTATCCCGGTAGATGAACAGAGACTGATCATACAGCACCGGGTGATTCACTACCGCTATAATGAATTTTCCCTCCATTTTTTGGAATATGAGGAAATGACCTGCGTAGTCTCTCCCAGCATACACGCGGTTTGATTGGCTAGCGTTTGTACTGGCAGATTTGCATAAACGGGATTTCATTGGCTGACGCCTCCGTCGAGGCGTCAAAAGTTGAACATTGCTCAACTTTTGACGCCAGCAACGCCAGCAACGCTCCACGTCGCTTCCCAAAATGCAGTTCGGCTAAAAGTGACGTCACCCCATTCAAAGTGAATGGGCAGAAGCGTTGGAAGCTTCAATGCACGCCGCTGTGTGGACGGGCCGTGAGGAAGGCGATGAGGATATGGCTTCTGGATGTCCGAGTATTATGGGGAAGATGCCACCAAGGTCAGGAGGTACTGCAGGAGGTGCTCTGATGCTGGCAACAGAAGGGTGAAGACACCTGTGTACTGCAGGAAGTGTCAGGTCCCTCTGTGCTTCACTACCAAAAAGAACTGTTACAGGGCATGGCATGACTTACTGGAGTAATACTGTAACATTCAGGGTTTGTATAAGGTTTTTTTTTTTTTACCCAAAAAATGCTTGTTGTATAGTGTGTTGTTAATTTTTTTACATAAATCTGCTCCAGTTGGAGTCAAATGTTTCCTAAGTTTCCTAATTTTTATTGTGCAAGTAACATGCATCTCATGCAAAGAGGGAACTTCCCACACACTTCACACACACACACACACACACACACACACACACACACACACACACACACACACACACACACACTTAATTATTTTATTTTTTTTACAATATTTTTATTTTTTTTATTTTATAAGGAATGAATACCTATAGTGATAATTAAATGTTATACAATGATTTTTACAGTCTGGTACCTGAAAAAGGTTAAATGGCACTGATGGAACCAAATGTACCCAAATGTGCCCAAAGCTTAGTCCGCTTGGACTTTTTCTTTGCTAAATCTCTCTAAAAAGGTCAATTCTCACTTGTTTTGCCTCAATCTTGAGGGTACTTATTATATGTTATACTTTGGATTCCTAAAGCTTTTAGGCTACTAACCCATCATCCAAGGGTGGTTTTCACTATAAGTAATGGGTTTTATTTGGGCGGAGATAAACATTTACACTTTTTGACTATGTTCCATCTGGATTTACTCTGACACTGAAACATCTTTATTGATTCTGACACTTCTACATCCAACTCACAGATGTGACCTTACTTTGATAAAAGAAATTATTCATATAACCCTTTTACAAGTTAAGTTATAGTCCTTTGTTTTGGGCATGTCATTTTCGAGCCTGAAACCTGAAAAACAGGCTTGGGGCTTAAGAGGTTAATCTAGTCAATTAATGCGAATACCATGCGATAGCCATCTCACATCATTCTCCCACCTCGTTTGACATGAATTTCCCTCTTGGTATGTCCCCCCCCTCCATTATGGAAATGTAATTCTCCCCTGCTGTCAGATAGTGAATTTAGAGACTATCTTTCCACTCAGATTTCTTCCTACATTGAAATGAATGACACTTCCGACATTAGTAGCGGTATTCTTTGGGAGGCTCTTAAAGCCACTGTGCAGGGACAGATCATTTCGTACACTTCACGTAAGAGAAAAGATGAAAAGGCTTTCAGAAATCTGTGTTGAGCTTCGCTTACTCGATGAAATATACTCCTCCTCTCCCTCTCCTTCTCTCTATAAAAACCGCCTCCTGCTACATTCATAACACGACCTTCTTATGACAGGCATTGTTGAGAGACAACTGAGACAGTGTAGGCAGCGTTACTTTGAGCAGGGTGACAAAGCTGGTAGACTTCTAGCTCAACAAGCTCGTGCGGCCAGTGCGTCCAGATTGATTCCCCAAATCAGATTGTCCGATGGCAACCTTACTTCTAACCCAGCTGATATTAACAGGGCTTTCTCGGAATTTTACACCAATCTCTACACTTCGGATTGTCCCCCGATCCCTGCCACAACCCCCAATTCTCTTGACTCCTTAACATACCCCAAAATTAACGAGAACATCGCTAGCGAATTGGGCGGCCCCATCTCCACCCTGGAGATACATGATGCAATAAAATCTATGCAAAGTGGGAAGTCTCCTGGGCCTGACGGCTATACAGTTGAATTCTATAAGGCATATTCTTCCAAGTTAGCGCCGATTTTGGCTAGGATGTACAATGATTCTCTCCAGACAGGCCGATTACCAGAAACGTTGTTCATTGCGTCTATCTCCTTGCTTCTCAAGAAAGACAAATATCCTACTTCATGTGGCAGTTACAGACCAATCTCATTGTTAAATGTGGAAAGTAAGATACTGGCCAAAATACTGGCTATCTAACTCCAAAGTGTACTGCCAGATATAATTTCGCTCGACCAAACAGGCTTTATGGTGGGGAGACACTCTTTTTTTAACACAAGGAGGTTGCTCAATATAATTTTCTCTCCTTCCTCGAACACCCCCGAAGTCATAGTGACACTTGACGCAGAGAAGGCCTTCGATAGTGTTGAGTGGGGTTTCCTATTTTCTAGTCTTGATAAATTTGGTTTCGATTCCCAATTTATTTCCTGGATTAAACTCCTATATGCCTCTCCATCTGCCTCTGTACACACTAATGGCATTCGATCTCCCCCTTTCTCTCTCCAACGTGGTACTCGCCAGGGGTGTCCTCTTTCGGTTGTTCAATATAGCCATTGAACCTCTCGCTATCTGGCTCAGAAGCCATGATAGGTTTGAGGGCATTGTTATGTATGTGTCACATCAGGTGTGACTATGCCTTTAAGATGGCACCGGGTGTTTGGGGATGTGTGAACCGGATACAATTAGTTGTTGTTGTTGTTGTTGTGTTGTCATGGAAGCGTGTGCAATAACGTGTGCAATAACGTGTTCAATAAACGGTCAACCTAAATGTCGTAGTCCATAGTATTATATACAACATTGGCGACGAGGATTATGGATTCTCTACTCTCACCTCTCTCCCCGTTCCTCGCACTGCCGAGTGAACCGCCGATTCCGTGGGTTCGCTGGCTTGAGTCCTTCGAAACGTTCATAGTAGCCGCGGGGCTAGCTGAAGCTAACGACGACAGGAAGAAAGCCCTGCTGATACACACGCTGGGCAGCGAGGGACAGTGGATTTTTCGGACTCTCGGACTCGCTCCGAAATATGCGGACGGTGTTACACTGCTCACTGGACACTTTGCTGCTCCACAAAATGTTATGCTCCGGCGGATTGTTTTTCGGCAATGCCGGCAACAGGCGGGTGAGTCCGTCCACCATTACGTGGCTGATCTGAGGGGGCTAGCCAGCCTCTGTAAATTCGGGGCGCTGGAAGATGAACTAATACGGGATCAGCTGGCTGAGCACACTAACAGCTCGACGCTCAGAGAAAAGTTGCTAATGACAGACAAGCTCACTTTAACAAGAGCAGTGGAGGTAGCTTTCCAGCTTGAGTCAGCAGCAGCCTTAGCATCACAGCTAGCTCCCTCCTCCAGTTCTTTTCCCCACAGACCCATGCTACTAACTCAAATGGTGGCGCTACCCATGGAGCCTCCCGGGGAGGTTTTCCCTGAGGACAACTTTAATGTGAACTTTGCAGCACGCCAGGGTACAGCAGCACGCCGTGCCTGTGGTAATTGTGGCTCATCATCGC
The DNA here is from genome assembly GCA_028583405.1 of Pogonophryne albipinna. Lineage (NCBI taxonomy): Eukaryota > Metazoa > Chordata > Actinopteri > Perciformes > Artedidraconidae > Pogonophryne > Pogonophryne albipinna. Next base: position 837,761 of record CM053245.1, on the reverse strand, counting down.
ACCAGAGTCGAGCTCCAAACTGCCCTGCCAAGGGACAGAGGTGTCAACGCTGTGGCAGACAGAACCATTTTGCACGGGTCTGTCGCTCTGTTCCTGCAACCGACAGCCCACCTCCACGTAGGCCTGGGCCGCAAGCACCAACGACCATTCACTCAGTGGCCACCATCTCCCGACCGCTAAAGTGCTGCACGGTGGAGCTGGACGGGGTCTGTCTCCCACTGCTGCTGGATACGGGGGCCTCCAAGTCGCTCCTGAATGTTTCCACGGTCCGGCGTCTCTTTCCGCTCCGAACACTCACCGCCGACGCCAAGGATCTGTACGGGTATGGACACTCTAAAATTGGAATGGCGGGCACAATCACCTTTGCTGTGCGTTACGGGACTAAGGCTCTCCCCGCATTCACCTTTCAAGTGTCTCACCAGGGACCAACCTCATGGGTTTTGGTGCCAATATATACTATACTTATCCATCAAGCCTGATGAAACCAATCACCTAAATAAAATTCAAGACTGCCTCAAGGACTTAAAAACGTGGATGACCTTAAACTTTTTGATGTTAAACACGACCAAAACTGAAGTTATTGTACTCGGCCCAAAGAATCTACGAAACAAACTATCTAAAGATATACTAATTATGGATGGCATTCATTTGGCCTCCAGTGAGACTGTAAGGAATCTTGGTGTTATATTTGATCAGGATTTATCCTTTAACGCCCACATAAAATCAATCTCAAGGACCGCCTACTTCCATCTACGCAACATTGCAAAAATCAGGCATATCTTGCCTCAAAACGATGCAGAGAAACTAGTCCATGCATTTGTTACTTCAAGGCTGGATTATTGTAACTCCTTATTATCAGGGTGTACCAAGAAGTCAGTCAAGTCGCTTCAGCTGATTCAAAATACTGCAGCTCGTGTACTAACCAGAGTTAGGAAAAGGGACCACATTACTCCTGTTCTGGCTGCCTTACACTGGCTCCCTATAGAAAGAACTCATTATACCCTACTGTCCTACTAGGGCATTGCGTTCCAAGTAGTGTTAATTTCGTTGACTAAAACTATGACGAAATATGTTCGTCAACGACCTTTTTTTCCATGACGAAAACGAGACGATGACGAGACGGCACCGACGGCAGTAAACAATAACTGTAACGAAATCATCATGCAATATCGTTGACGAAAAGTGACGAGACGAAAATGTAGTTTACTAAATAAAAACTATGCCAAAATCTCTCTTTACTTTCGTTGACGAAAAATGAGGAGACGAAATATTATCAAAGATAATGTTACATCTCTGATAGTCAGTTTTTCTCCCAACAGTTTCATTTCCGGTGCTGCGGCAGGGCAGCAGCTGTGTGTCTGTGCTGCGCGCGGCGGTAGATTTGAATTACACCGGGCAGCGGCACAATATGAACTGTCAGGAAGACTCGGGTCTAGCTCATGGTCTAACTAACCTAATTTAACAGAAAATAAAATGGCAACAACAGGGCTTGGGAGCAGTGGTCGCACTCGCGTTAACCGAATACCCCCCTGTCAGCGCGAGTGAGTGATAAATTGTGCTCTCGACGGGTAATAATGGATTATGACGGAAATGATACGATCCTGTCCGTCAAAATGACTGACAACGAAAAAGTCTAAAGCCACCACTGCTTGGGAGAAAGAAACAATGTGATATTTGGGCCCATTTTCGCTACAATGAGGCGGAGAAAAAAAGCGAATGCATTGTTTTATCTGAAGGGAAGCAATGTGGCACAGCTGGTAAAAACACCACAAACCTGACCAGATACTCTCTGCAAAGCTGCATTCTTAATCATTCAACCTGTGTTTTTCATCAAATAAGGACAAGATATAATCTTATTTATTTATATATACTAAAATGACAAATGATTGGTTTTGGCTAGACTAGTTTGACTGAAATGTTCTATATAATCTGATGACTAAAAAAGACTCAACAGTTTTCATTGACAAAAAGTAGACTAAAATAATTAGTTTTCTTTGACTAAAATAAGACTAAAATGCTCAGACTTTTAGTCGACTAAATCTTGACTAAAATGTTTACTGTTTTAGTCGACTAAAATAAGACTAAAATGCTCAGACTTTTAGTCGACTAAAACTTGACTAAATAAAAACAGGATGAAGGTGACTAAATATGACTAAAACTAAAAAGAAAATTTAACACAGGACTAAAATTAAAACTAAATAAAAAATAGCTGACGAAATTAACACTAGTTCCAAGAATGCAGGGTTGTTGGTTGTTCCTAGAGTCTCTAAAAGTACAATGGGAGCCAGAGCCTTTTCTTATCAAGCTCCACATTTGTGGAATCAGCTTCCAGTTTGTGTTCGGGCGGCAGACAGCCTATCCATTTTTAAGAGTGCGCTTAAGACCTTCCTTTTTGATAAAGCTTATAGTGATAAAATAAAATAATCTAATAAGAGTGCATTGACGTAGATACGTTGTGCCTTTTCACCTATACATTTTAGTTCTTACTCTTTCACTTAAATCCTAAAAACTTAGATCTTATATTTAAAACTTTATCCAAAACCTTTCCCCTCTCTGACCTCTCGAGGTTCTATTAGAGGGTAACAGGTTGCAGAGAAGGCCTAGCCCGTCCCGGGAGTGTGGAACGTAGCCACAGACCTACTCCTTACCTCTAACCAATTCAGGATCCAGTGGGGACCTCTCTCCCTGCGTGTGCCTCTCCACCTCTGTTTCCTACTTCTTACTTGCTACCCTTTTCCCTCAACCTATCCTAAGGGAGTGCATGTATGTAGACACGTTAGTTTAGCTGCTATAGGCTTGGACTGTTGGGGGGGGGGGCACCTTACTCCGTCTTTCTGTCTGTTTGTACCTGTGTACTCTCATGTTCCGATTAACCCAGCTTCCCCCAAATCTCTTTTTTGTGTCCATATATACGCCGGGATCCTGAGTCGAGGCTAATCCTGTTGCTGTGGTCGTGTGTCCTGGATCCTCTATCCTGAGCACTGGATCTGAGTCCTGGACTTCGAGTCGTGGCTGAACCTGTCTCTGCGGTCCACAAGATTGCTGACATCCTCGTGGATTCATCTTCCTATTATACACACATGCATGTCCAAACATTTGGTCTACCTATGTTGTAAATGTATTATCTTTTCAATTTACACACGGCATCTATTGCACGTCTGTCCGTCCTGGGAAGGGGATCCCTCCTCTGTTGCTCTCCGTGAGGTTTCTCCCATTTTTCCCTTTAAACTGTGGGGTTTTCTCTGGAAGTTTTTCCTTGTACGATGTGAGGGTCAAGACGAACGCCTGGCGAGGGTGCTGGACGTCCTCGCCAGTCACAACCTCACACTCAATGGGGAAAATTGCACCTTCGCCGTTCCAGCCATCGAGTTCGTGGGGTTCCGTCTGACCGCCGACGGCCTCAGCCCGCTACACTCCAACGTAGAGGCGGTGCTGCGCCTGCCTGAGCCGTCCTGTCCAGCTCAGATCTCTTCGTTTCTGGGGATGACGGCCTACTACTTGCGCTTCCTTCCTCAGTACTCCTCGACCACCTCCCCAGTACACGAACTCCTGAAACAGGTCTGGGAGTGGACCCCGGCCTGCTCTGCCGCTATTCGCCAGCTCAAGACGCAGCTCACCTCAACGCCGGTGCTCGCATTCTTTGACCTGGTGAGCCCCGCGTTCGTGACCTGTGACGCGTTCAATACGGCAATAGGGGCGGTGCTGTCCCAGATCCAGGGGGGCACAGAACTGCCGGTGGCGTTCGCCTCTCGGTCCCTCAACTCGGCCGAACAGAAATACTTGTGCGAGCGGTGGCACATGTACGTGTATGGGCGACATTTTACGTTGCGTACTGACCATCAGCCTCTCACAGCCCTGCTTGCTACATCGGGGTCGGGGCACAAACCGCTGAGGATCTACCGCTGGTCAGAGAGACTCCTGGACTGGAATACAATATATATATATATCAAAACAAAAATATCTCATTTCAATTATACATTTCAAACACAATATTTTCCCACATATTTAAGTTGTATTCATTTGGATTGAGGCATTCATGTTGAGAATGTTCCATTCAAAAATGTTATTATTAAAAAGGCATTTACACCATAAAAGATGACTATTGAGTAGGGGTGTAACGGTATCCGTATTCGTCCCATACCGTCACGGTTCGGCACATGCAGTCACACGGCGAATACGCCTTTTTTTTTACGAGTGGGAAAAAAGTCTGTCACTCAGGGCAGTATTACACTATATATAATCCAGGGGGGCGGTATTGCGCCTAAAAGCCAGCCGTCCGTAAATAACAAATGAAGAACAAGAACAAAACACAACAAAACGAACACAATACATGAAGAAGAAAAGTTAGTAGCTATGGCGAGTTCACACAACACACAGGAGCTAGAAGACCCACCTGCTTCTTTTAAATCAGCTGTGTGGGAACATTTCGGGTTCCCTGTGGACTACAACAAGGATGGGGTGCGAGTTGTGGATCGGACGAGGACGGTGTGTCGGCGTTGTTCGACAGCGGTGCGGTATGCTAGTGGTAACACGTCAAACATGCTCAATCACATCCGAGTCAGTCTCAGTCCCCAGTGAGAGGGTTTTCTCGACGGCAGGTGACATAGTTACCGCCAACAGATTTGCCCTCACTACTGACAACGTAGACAAACTCATCTTTTTGAAGAACAACTTGAAAATAGAGTAAAGCTTGAGTACCTTTATTTAGGTATAATGGCCTCACACACTCACAAGTTAATTACACATGTTAGACATTGCTCCTAAAGGTACAGATTTTCTTTTGTTTTATATTTATCATTGTATTTATTTTAGATTTTGACATCAGGAGATGTTATACAGTTCTGTATTGCCTTTTATTGATTGTGATTGAAACACTTTCTTATTATTTATTTTAATATTTTCAAGACATTCTTTTTAGTTGTACAGCTTATTTAACCTTTTTGTTTGACATCAGCCATTATAGATAATATGGCCATCTGAGTGTGTGTGTGATACTGTTTGTGGTTTGTTTTTAACTGTGTAATACAGTTAATGATTCCAAATGTTAGAGTTCCTTATTTTCATACCCAAACTTGCACTACTGTTAAAAAACAGCAACAAAAAATTATGCATTTGGGACTTTTTTTTGCTTTTCCTTGTTGTACCGAACCCGTACCGAACCGTGACCCCCAAACCGAGGTATGAACCGAACCGTGACTTCTGTGAACCGTTACACCCCTACTATTGAGATCTATTGTCAGGAATGTAAGTCTTATATGTATGGCCAGAGGGCAGGACCTATGAACACATTTACTACCCAATAGCATTGTGAGGCTGAACAAAAGGACCTTTTGACTATGTTGATAATCGGGGGTTCCATAATTAGAAACATCAGATTCTTCAACGCGGCCACGCGCTGCATCCCTGGAGCCTCAGTCCCGGTTATCCAGGAGAGACTCCCGGGGCTGCTGCACTCACTCCCGTCCTCTGTCAATCGACTAATTGTCCACGTTGGCTCTAATGACACAGCCCGCCAGCAGTCGGAGCTGACAAATAAAGATTTTAAGAAACTTTTTATTCTTTTACGGGGCTGTGAAAAGTCATTTTTTATCTCAGGTCCGATCCCAACACTGGCCCGCGGAGCAGGGCGGTTCAGTAGGATCCTCAGCCTCCACACTTGGCTCCAATCCGCCTGCAGAGCTCACAATTTAGGTTTTATTGATAATTTTAATCTATTCTGGGACCGACCCGCACTCTTCGGCACTGATGGAATCCACCCCAGCAGGCTGGGGGGCCGCATGCTAGCGGCTAACATGCAGCACGCTGTTCAGACGTCTCCCTGACTTTTCGCGCTCCACGTTTACACACACCCCTTTCCGGTGGTGTCATCTCAAGCCACTGCTTCCCCTACAAACCACACTAGCTCCCCCTTGTGGCTTGGTCGGTCCCCTACAACTATACCCCAACCTGTGCGTATTTCAGCTCCCACTTTAATGCCGAGCGACATCCCGGTTAGAATCACTGACCGGCGGTCACGCCCTTGCTGTAATAACAACTGTGGTGGTGCGAGAGTGATCAGTCCAGTTGTACAAATAGTCAAAGCTCCCTGTGCTGATGGTGATACAGTGGCTTCCTCAGCTAAAAATAGAAAGAATACAATTAATTTGGCCTTACTTAATGTTAGGTCCTTAGCGGGTAAGTCATTTTTAATCAATGATCTTATAATAGAACAGCAAGTAGATTTTATGTTTCTTACTGAAACTTGGCTAGATACAAACAATAGTGCTGCAGTTCTTATTGAAACAGCACCACCTAATTACAGCTTTATGAGTGAGGTCAGAGCTGAGAAGAAAGGTGGTGGAGTGGCTTCCTTGTACAAGGATGTTCTAAATTGCAAGCAAATATCGTTTGGAACATTCACCACTTTCGAATGTCTTGCAATAATACTGAAATCTTCATCACGTGTTTTATTAATAACCATATACAGGCCCCCCCGATACTCAGCAAACTTTCTAGATGAGTTCACACAGCTGCTTTCTGTCATATGTATTGATTTTAACTCATTAATTATTGCTGGAGATTTTAACATTCATGTGGATAACACCAATGATAAAAATGCTAGAGAATTGCTCCATACTGTGGAGAATTTTGGTCTGACTCAGCATGTCTCAGGGCCCACTCATTCTAAAGGCCATACACTGGATTTACTTATGTCCAAAGGTCTCGATATCTGTAAAGTGTTTGTTTCTGATGTCGCTCTCTCTGACCATTACTGTATCTCCTTTGAGATGTCTGTCACTGATGTGATCCACACTAGGTCAGATGTAACTTTGAGAAGGTATATAAATGAAAATACCTGTACATCATTTATCCAAGCCTTTTTAGCTGCGCCGGCTCTCACACCAAACCCTGTTAGTAATCTGGTCGATACATTTAACGCAAAACTGACGAATATCATTGACGCCATTGCGCCCGTGAAAGTTAAAAAAATCTTTGGAAAAGAGAAAGCACCATGGAGAAATTCGCCATCAGTGAAACTTCAAAAAACAGAATGCCGGAAACCTGAACGCAGATGGCGGACAAACAAAACTCAAGATACATCATGATATTTACAAAGAAAAACTATTCACCTACGGTCTTGAACTGAAGAAAGCTAGACAATCATTTTTCTCTGATCTTATCAACAAAAATATTAATAACTCTCGTTTATTATTTTCCACTATTGATAGGTTAACTAACCCCAGAATGGAAATAGCCCCTGAACTAATCTCCACTCAGAAATGTAATGAGTTTGCTTTATTCTTCACAGAAAAGATCTTAAAGATCAGGCAAGATATCAATTCCTCAATTCCGAGTCTTGACCCTATGTTCCCATTGCAAGGACAAATAATTAATGAAGCAAACATGTCAGAGTTTGTTCCAGTCAACCATAAAACACTTGAAGACGTTATATTCCATCTAAAAACAACTACATGTAGTCTTGATAGTCTTCCGACAAACTTCTTTAAAAATGTCTATTGCTATATTGCCTCAGATGTACTGCAGATTGTGAACATGTCGCTCCATTCAGGTGACTTCCCTAAGGGCTTGAAAACTGCAGTTATTAAGCCACTGCTAAAAAAAAGAACACCCTCGATACACTGACAATCAGTAATTACAGGCCAATTTCAAATTTACCATTTTTAAGCAAAATAATTGAAAAGGTTGTCTACCTTCAACTTAACAGTTTTTTGACCTCCAATAAAATTTTAGACACCTTCCAATCTGGTTTTAGGTCTCTTCATAGCACAGAGACGGTTTTATTAAAGATTTTAAATGACATTCATTGTAATACCGACTGTAGGAAATCCACAGTTTTAGTTCTATTAGACCTCAGTGCGGCGTTTGACACCGTAGATCACAACATTTTAATAGAAAGACTAGAGAAATGGGTGGGTCTGTCTGACACTGTCCTACAATGGTTTACATCCTATGTTGAAAACAAACATGATGAGTATTTTGTTTCAATTGGTAGCTGTACATCGGACAGAACCAAAATGACATGTGGAGTTCCCCAGGGGTCGATCCTCGGGCCCCTTCTATTCAATTTGTACATGCTGCCACTTGCTCAAATAATTAGAAATAACAACATTTCTTATCATAATTACGCGGATGACACCCAAATCTACATATCACTTTCCATAGATGAATACGGTCCTACTGATTTATTGATCACATGTCTAAAACAAATACATGACTGGATGTGCCGTAATTTCTTACAGCTCAACACACAAAAAACCGAAGTAATTGTTTTTGGAACCAAAGAAGAAAGAATTAAAGTCTCTGCACACCTGGAATCACTATTACTCGAACCGAAAAGTCAAGCAAGAAACTTAGGTATCATTTTAGACTCTGACCTCAATTTTAACAGCCACATCAGGGCAATCAACAGATCAGCCTACTACCATCTAAAAAATATCTCGCGTATTAAAGACCTTATGTCCAATCAAGACCTTGAAAAACTTGTCCATGCATTTGTTTTTAGCAAGCTTGACTACTGCAACAGCATCTTCACAGGCCTCACAAAAAAATCACTCCGTAAACTCCAACTAATTCAAAATGCTGCTGCCAGAATCTTAACCCGGACAAAGAAAACAGATCACATCACTCCAGTGCTGAGATCGCTGCATTGGCTTCCAGTTAGTGAGAGAATTGACTTTAAGATTTTAATGCACACATATAAAGCACTAAACGGGCTAGGACCCAAATATATCAAGGACCTCCTTCAGTGGTATGAACCCAGCAGATCCCTTAGGTCTTCAGGCGCAGGCCAGCTCACTGTTCCATTTGCATCTATGCTCCTAATGCATGGAACAAACTCCCAGAACATCTGAGAATGGCTAGCACTTTAGAATCATTCAAATCAGGTCTAAAAACATTTCTTTTTAATATGGCTTTTCAAATTTAAATGTTCTAATTTTCGAACTGTTAAACATGGTTTTCTTGCTTTTAATTAATTATTTTGTGTGTTTTGTATTTCTTCTCAATGTATTGTGTTATCACTGTTTGATCCTGTAAAGCACTTTGAATTGCATTACTGTATGAATTGTGCTATACAAATAAATTGCCTTGCCTTGCCTTGCCTATGTAAATGTAGTCTTTTAAAAAAACAAAAGCATTTACTGACTTTTTTGGATAGCTTAAAGTAATGTTGTAAAATTACAACCGGGGGCCTTACAGGGTTAAGTGCTATTGTTTATTGTTATTTACTTTAAGATGTTTATTCTTAACCTATCATTTAATTTAAAAACTCTTATTTAAATGATGTGTGTGTGTCTCTGTATTCCTGATGATACACTGAGAGAATGAGCTCATAATCAGGGCATGCGCACCTGCGCACCAGTTATGTGTACAGAGAGAGAGAGAGAGAGAGAGAGAGAGAGAGAGAGAGAGAGAGAGAGAGAGAGAGAGAGAGAGAGAGAGAGAGAGAGAGAGAGAGAGAGAGAGAGAATGATAGAATGATATGAACTCAGGGCCGGCCCGTAGCACTGGCGTTATAGATGTTCGCCTAGGGCTCCAGATCTGGGGAGGCGCTGCGCTGGCAGCTCTGGGAGGGAAAAAAACATTTTTCATCGTTGGTGCTCATCCTAATTTTCGGCCTTGATGTAACAATATTCACAATTAAGTCAATTTAACACCCTTTACACCCCGGTTACACGTTTCATTTGACCTGTATGATGGGCGCTGTAAGTGATGAAAATGGGGGATGTTGGCTTATCTGGCGCCCGCAGCTCACAGCCGAAATGCGAGTGAGCGAGGGAGAGAGGGTGGGTGCACCGGTACCGGCGCTGTTGTTATTAGAATCTGGTGCTAGCTGCTTTAACGGATATAAGAAGAAGATGTTTCTACAATAATGTGGAGGGAGAGTCCTCTCCAGTCAGACTGAGAGGCTGATACTACAGCTCAGTGAGGTAAAGGACTCTGAGTGTTTAGATAGTTCACTTTAGTCTAAGTTCAAACGGTTTGGTCACAATTTATGTAAACACATATTTCCAAGGCACTCCTTTATAATTATTGGGATAAACAGGTTTGAAATCATTCCAATGTATACTATAGGACAGTAACCAAAAATATCCTTTAAAAGAGATTAAAAAAAAAGCATAAATAAATAAATGTTAAGGTAAAATAAGATATGAATGAACAACATAAATAAAATAAGTTACATTAATTTGTTATTGGCTATGGTAGGTTATTGGTTATGTTCACATACTTATTTGATTACATCCACTTGTCTAAGATGACAGAGACTTTCGACCCAAAACCAGCTGTTGACTTGTGGGTGCAAGCATCTAATCGAAGACTCAACCAGAGAGAAAGAAGTAGGCCTACATCATCAGCTACCATGTCTGACAGAGAGGAAGACAGTGAGGAGAACAGTCAGGAGGGTAGTGATGACAGTTTGTAGGATTACTGGTCGTGCTAATGTTGTCTTGTGTTCACCTCTGCATGTGTGTTCAGTGCCGTGTGTCTGGCAAATAAAGTCAAGACCCCCTCAAAAGTTACGGTTTATTTCATTTTAAGGATGAGCACCAAGCAACATCTCCAGGTGCTCCTTTGAGAACCAGGGCAAAAAAGTTATGTGCACCCCTGCTCATAATGCTGCTGATCATCATAAGCTAAACATAATAACATCAACCCTTAATATATTAAATAACCCCTTATTTTATATTGCATTACATTTGTATAATGTAAGCTTCGTTGATACATTGCCTGTGGGTATAAGAAAAAAATAGTTAGATATACTGAATATTATTTGATCTATTCCACCACTAGCTTAATCCCAAATAATGTAGAGGTGTGTTGTAGGTTCCTAAATAACCCCTTATTTTAAAGTGAGATGTATTTTTATGTTCATATAATAGCGATTTCAATGCCACCCCAAAATGATCAGTGGTTCCATCCTGGCCATCCCACTGAAAATGTCCTGGCTCCGCCACTGTCGCCACAGGGTCCGTAACGGCTCGGGTGGTCACAGACTTCCTCTCCTCTCTGTTTGCTCGGTGGGGCAGTCCTAATGCCATCACTAAAGATAACGGCCCACAGTTTGTCTCAGCTGAGTTTGCCACCTTTGTGGAAGAGAGGGGGATTAAACACATCCGTACAGCTTTCTACCACCCGCAAGCAAATGGGGGGGTGGAAAGGTTCAACCAAACCCTAAAGAACGGGATCAGAGCACACCTGGCAGATGTTCTTCCGTTCTCAGCCGCGCTGCTCCGCACCCTGCTTCACTACTGGGCAACGCCACATTCAACTACCGGCAGCTCCCCAGCCCTCTTGATGATGGGCCATGAGCTGCAGCTCCCTTTGGATCGGCTACGGGCCCCGGCGGCCGTCACGCCAACAGCCGCACCCTTCCAGAGCGCCAGGGTCGCAGAGGCTCAGCGTTGCATTAAGCAGCGGTTCGACAAGAGACGGAGGGTGAGAGCGCCTCCCTTCACAGTGGGGGACTGGATCAGGATTCACCGTCCTAACCGGGACCACAAGCTGCTATCCTTCTGGACGGCGCCGATGAAGGTCACCGCTCAACTGGGGTCAGCCACCTTTCGTCTGGCCGACGGATCACGGTGGCATGCAAGCCGGCTTCGGAAGGTGGCACCGCCCCCCATCGTGGACCCAGGGCCCAAGGAGGACGGGGACTTTGCTTTTCCTGATGAGCAGTTGCAGGGTCCAGCTGGGTTCCCACCTGAGCCGGTTGAGCCAGTGGTTCGTCCTGAAGCTCATCCGGCCCGTGTCCGGGTTAGACCAAGATACTTGGAAGACTATATTGTGAGCTTGTAACTCTCAGGGGTAATGTTCAGAGCATAGTCTGTTGCGCGGCAGAATAATCCACATGGCTATGCTGGTGACTGGCAGTCTACCCAGTTCATCTAGAGTAGATAGCTAAAAGTTAATTGGGTTCCTTGTGGGGGGGTGGGGGGTAAATGTTATGTATGTGTCAGATCAAGTGTGACTGTGCCTTTAAGATGGAACCGGGAGTTTGGGGATGTGTGAACCGGATACAGTTAGTTGTTGTTGTGTTGTCATGGCAGCGTGTGCAATAACGTGTTCAATAAACGGTCAACCTAAATGTCGTTGTCCATAGTGTTATATATACCACAGGCATTACGCGTCATGGCATGATTAATAAACTGTCTCTATGCTGATGACCTTCTTCTTATGATCTCGAACCCCTTATCCTCTCTCCCCCCCATACTGTCGATTTTAGTATTTTTTGTAAATAAAATGGCAGAGGCACTTCCCCAATCCCTATGCCCCTTTAAAAGGGCTGTGGAGGGGTTGAAATACTTGGGGGTGTTTGTTGCAAAATCTTTTAAAGACCTGTTCCCTAAAAACGTTCAACCTCTACTAGATAAATGCAAAGCTGATATGTCTAGGTGGGCCTCCCTTCCCCTGTCTCTTGCGGGTCGCGTCAACCTTATAAAGATGGTCATCCTGCCAAAGTTTCTTTACCTTTTCCAACACATCCCAGTGCGCATCAATACATATTTGTTCACTGATCTTGATAAGCAGTTGAATGCATTCATCTGGAACAACAAGCCTGCGCGTATTAGAAGGTTGTGTCTCCAACTCCCTATATCAGAAGGGGACCTGGCGCTCCCCAACTTTCGCCACTATTACTGGGCCACTAATATTAACAAACTCCTCTATTGGGCTAACTATAAACTTGCAGACCCCTGCCCACCTTGGGTACATATCAAGCTGTCATCTTCTGCTCCTTTGCACTCTATAATCTGTTCTCAGCTCCCTGTAGCGACCCATAAACATTTGAGTAACCCAATTGTTACTAGCACCTTAAGCATTTGGCTCCAATTCAGGAAACAGCACGGCTTACATAGAGCTTCGGTTCACGCCCCAATTTCAAACAATCACCTATTCTCCCCATCGTGTACTGACCCGGCCTTCCGCGTTTGGTCGAACAATGGTCTCGCAACGCTTAATGACCTTTATGAGCATGGAGTCTTTTCATCCTTTGAGTCCCTGTCAGTCAAATTCAACCTGCCCAACAGTCATCTCTTCCGTTTTTTCCAAATCAGGCACTTCATCCAAAAGCAATTTCCACATTTTCCTAACCGCCCCCCCGAATCGCCAATTGATACATTTCTCACACTCAACCCTGATCAAAAGCGCTTGGTTTCAGTTCTCTATGGTCAGATTGGTTACCTGAGTCCGGACCCTATGGTGCCTCTTAAGGAGCTCTGGGAGCGTGATCTAGGTAGCAACATTTCCGAGGATCAATGGAGTAACATTCTCAACCTAGTCCATACATCATCTATCTGTGCTAGACATGGCCTACTTCAGTGCACGGTGCTCCACAGAGCTCACTTTACTAATGCTAAGCTGGCTAAAATATTCCCAGATCGGAGTGATGCCTGTAACAGATGCAATCAATCCCCAGCTGACCATCTGCACATGTTCTGGACTTGCCCGAGGCTGGACACATTTTGGTCTGACATATTTGGAACCATTGAGCAGGCCTTTAACACAAAGATAGACTCTAATCCTATGACTGCACTGTTCGGCCTTCCTCCATCTGAGAATATGCCCATTACTATACGCCGTGTCATTGCCTTCACCACTATTAGCTAGACGCTCTATTCTCTTCAAATGGATACATGCTTCCCCACCAACACATGATCAGTGGATACGTGATGTCTTACAATGCCTTCAGATGGAGAAGTTAAGATTCTCATTAAAAGGATCTCTGAAATCCTTCCATACTACCTGGGACCCACTATTAGGCCTTATCAAAGAACTCCCTATCACTTCTGACGCTGAGTCGCAGGTAGCTCTCTGAAAGGAAATAGATAAAATAAAAGTGACCATTCATATTACTGCTCTTCCGCCATGACCCTTTGTCTTTTGCCCTTGACTACTCATCTATATTTCCTTTTCCCTCTTAATGAAACCCTTTTTCCTCACCAAGACGACAATGTTTACTATTATTTTCTTCCCTTATACCGGATTCTTACAGACTGTTTTCGCTCTCGACTGTCTTTTTATTTTATTTTTTATTTGTATTAGTATTATTATTATTATTTATGTTTTACTTATCTGACTTATTAAGTTATTTTACTATGTGGGGCCATCCATACCTGTGGGTGGGGGGTGGGGGGGTTAAATGAAAAATAAAATAAAACTGTAAACAAGGACTATACGAACCCTGAAGTGAATATGGAGCAATACATCACTTTATTTTATCTTCAAGGAGGTCCTTTGTAATGATCCCTCTTGTCTTCATTTGCTAATTGTAACATCTGTACTGTTTTGTATTGATTATTACTGTTCTTACTTCTTGTCATTTGCTGGATTATGACTTGTTTGCAATAAAAAGATTTGTAAAAAAAAAGTTTTCAACAAAGTCATTGCAATGCTTTTGAGCTGTAACAATTTTGATTCAAATCATTTCACTTTTCTGCGTTTCTCTGCTAAGTTCAGCAACACACTTACCCCTAGTTTCCACTGGGTCCGTCTGCGGCGCGTTACGGGCGCGTTGCGGCTGCGCCGCGGCTTCCGCAAGGATCGCGGCCACTCTAGTCAATGGGTGCTATTGCACCAGACGCGCCGCGTTACGGCTCAGAAGCGTCCCAGAAGCGTCTCGCCGCTGGGCTCCGCTCGAAATAGGATTGAAGTCTATTTTTCGACGCGACGCAGCCGTAAGGTAATGTCGGAACAGTGACAACATCCGGGCCACCCCCCAAAACCGGTTCCTTCTCCTCCCCCCATCCCTCCTCTGTAGTCTTTCCAGTAGGAGAATAAAGGCCAGCGTTCTCCTTCGGTTTACAGGCACTGTGTGTAAATTATATAGAATAATTATGATGATGAATGCTTTTTATTTACCTCTAAAATACAGCAACCCATCTTTGATTCATGTTATTTTTAACTGGACTATTACAATTATTATTAATTATGTCTGCAGTCTACAACACAACAAAATAGGAAATAACAACAATAAACACGATTTAAACAGACACAAAAATAAACCATTTAACTACGTAGCCTACTTACTTTCTTGTAGAAGTACAAATGTCCAGGAAATATGCCCAAATCAACAAGAACTACGAGCCGGCAAGCAGCTACCATTAATCTAATAACATATTCAGCTTTTTCTGCATTTTCAGCTAAATTCAGCCACAAATGTTCACAGTTTACAGCATTCGCACGCATTTTCTGCAGGAAATGCATTTTCTAGTTCTTCAACTTCCGCTTCTTATTATTTCAACCAAATATTTTGGCTCTCAATAACTTCAGCATACTTTCAGCTACAGAAACCATTAAAATATCAAAATGTTCAGCCTTTTCAGCACATGATGGGAAACTTTCAACTTTTTAAAAATATGTTATACTTTTTGAAATATTCAGCTTTTTAAACTATTTTCTTAACTTGGAACTCAATGGGAGGAACCTTCAAATCCTCTTTTATCTACACCTTGCGCCACATGCTACTCCTTCCACATACTTTCAGCTAGAGACTTTATTCCAACTTTAAAACGGTCACAAGTGATTCAGCTATTGAACTTGTATTCAGATTTTTGATATTTTTTACACCTTTTGAGATATTTAACTTAGTTTGGAGCTTGGTAAAGAGGCTTTCTTCAGAGTTTAACATTAGGACGCGATGCAAATATTCGCTTCGCTCTAATCGCTCCTATCGCATCGCTCTAATGTATTAGTTGCATGTTGTATTTTGATAAAAATCACTGTAGTTTTTCAAAAATATAATGGAAAAAGGAGAGAAAAACAAAAACAATTAAAACTGCGGTCGCACTTGTGCGCGCAGTGATGAGCGGGCCCTCGCGTCCGTGCGCCTGTCGGGGAGGGCAGCCGGTCGTCCCGGCGTCAAGCAGACGCGCGCGAGTCCTGGGAAATGAGCCGTTTCTCATTTCTATAATTTTCGCGTCCCAGACTCCCAGGTCAGTGTGTGTGTGTTTGTGTGTCTGTTTGTTTGTGTGTGTGTGTGTGTGTGTGAGAGTTGATGTGCCAGGCAGACAGGCAGGTCTCAGTAGCTTATCTGACATATAATTGGTCAAAAATTGTACATTCTCCGTTAGCCTACGAGCTCCCCGTTTGAGCGAAGGACTATTCCTTCTCAATGTAGCATGACATTGGATATGCGCTGAAGTTGTCCTGGATTGGAATTTTTCCGATCATTCCCCTATGAGGAGTTTGCAGAAATGTCCTTAAAATGCATGAAAAACGCACATTTTTCAAAATGGCCGACTTTGTCGGGGGCGGGGCTAATAAAAGCCAATTTGAAATATGTCCGCAATCATAAGAGCAATGTGTATACAGTGTTTCGTGAATATCGGAATAACTATATCCGAGTAGTTTGGAGTAATTTGCGACATGTAAATCGTCAAAAATGGTGTATTCGCTGTTAGCTTACGACCTCCACGATTGAGCTATCAAAAATATTCTTCTCAATTTAGCATCATATTGGATATGCGCTGAAGTTGTCCTGGATTGGAATTTTTCCAATCATTCCCCTAGGAGCAGTTTGCAAGAATGTGCTTAAAATGCATGAAAAACGCACATTTTTCAAAATGGCCGACTTTCTGGGGGGCGGGGCTAATGGAAGGCAATTTGAAATATGTGTGCAATTATAATAGCAATATGTATACAGCGTTTCGTGAATATTGGAAAAACTATACGCGAGTAGTTTGGAGTCATTTGGAGTAATTTGTGACATGAATATCGTAAAAAATGGAAAGTTCTCCGTTCGCTTACGAAGTCCTCGTTTGAGTGATCAACTATTCCTTCGCAATTTCGCATCACATTGGAAATGGGCTGAACTTGTCCTGGATTGGAATTTTTCCGATCATTCCCCTAGGAGGAGTCCGCAGAAATGTGCTTAAAATGGCTGAAAAACGCACATATTACAAAATGGCCGACTTTCTGGGGGGCGGGGCTTATGGAAGGCAATTTGAAATATGTGTGCAATCATAATAGCAATATGTATACAGCGTTTCGTGAATATCGGAATAACTATATCCGAGTAGTTTGGAGTAATTTGCGACATGTAAATCGTCAAAAATGGTGTATTCGCTGTTAGCTTACGACCTCCACGATTGAGCTATCAAAAATGTTCTTCTCAATTAAGTATCATATTGGATAGGGGCTGAACGTGTCCTGGATTGGAATTTTTCCGATCATTCCCCTAGGAGGAGTTCGCAAGAATGTGCTTAAAATGGCTGAAAAACGCACATTTTTCAAAATGGCTGACTTCCTGGGGGGCGGGGCTAATGGAATCTATCTACAAATATGTCCGCAATTCCATGAGGAATGTCTGTGCCAAAATTCGTGAAGTTCTGAGAAACTATATATGACTACCACACAATAGGGGGCGCTAGTGAGCAGTTTTTTTGAAAATGTACGTTTTTTTTTTACATTCTCGAAAAGGTCGTTGGCTCTGACGTGTGTCCCTAGTTTTGTGTCCGAAGCTCATTTTATGCTATCGCAATTTAAAAAAAAATGATAGGCCACGCCCACATTCTGAATTTGTTGCGACACGTTAAATCTGAGTTCGTAGTCACCCCGAGAGTATGTGTACAAAAAAAAAAAAATATTCGTCCATCCGCTCTTGAGTTATAAATTGGTAGTGTTTTTGGCGCCCCCTATAGTCCAAAATGAAAATGGTGTGCCTATTTCCCAAGACAGACTGAACCTTTCCACCAAAATCTGTGGTGAATGGATACATTGTTGATGAGTTATGAGCATTTCTTTCTAAGCCCCGCCTTTTTGCGAGTACGTTTTAATTCATGGCGGAAATATTTATCGTTTGAACATACTCATCTCCTAGGGTAATGTGTCTGACCCTCCACCGATGCTGTATACAAAGTTTGGTGTTGAAAAACTGAAAATTGAAATTTAAGTGAATATTTAACTGTTTTGAACATTATGCCAATGAAAAAAAAAGATGTAGGCGGAGCTTAGGGTTCCAAGAGGATTATTTGTAGAGCAGGTCCACCCAGATATGTGTGCAAAATTTCAGGTCATTTGGAGTTACGGTGCGACTTTGTACATTTATTCCGAAATGGGTTTTTCATAGGTGGCGCTAGCGAGCACGTTGGAATATTTAACCCATTGACTACAGAATAAGGTAGTTTTCACCAGTCCTGGCGTCCGTGCAAAATTATACAACTTTGTCAGCGTCCTAAAGGCCTCAAAAACAGGAAACGCCAGCAGAAAAATAATAATTCCACCAATAACAATAGGTTCCTCGCACTTCGTGCTAGGACACCGTTGGGTCTTAGCACTCCGTGCTCGGGCCCTAAATATCACAAAATATGAAAAACAGCAAGTTGAAAAAAGTAATGTTATGTTAAAATAACATGAAAGAAATCAAAGTAGAGCATCTAAAAAATGTTTTGGAAAAAAGTAATGTTAGTCAAGTCAAGTTATCAAAACTGCATTGTTTCATCGAAACAGTGCTAAAATCACAAACTTTCCATTTAGAGTCACAGTCAATAAGAAAATAAATGTGTTACAAAGTGATTGACATTCTACCAGTTGTAAAGGTTTCAGACAACAAACTGTATCTAAAAGTATCTTGATAGCAGAATAAAATCAGTAAAGTCATCAAAAACTACATTGTTTAACTGGATTGTCTTACTTAAGGCGAGACACCCCAGGTGAATAGGGTACTTTTTTTTAACTTAAAGGTATCAGCTAGAAATCTCTCCAGTTAATTACTTACAATAAGGCAATTGTCTTTTGTATTACAAGTTTTCTGAAATAGCATGTTTAAATATGCAAATTATCCATTATCTCATTAAATATGCACATATTTTAACACATTTCAGGAATCGAAATCTGAACTTTAGATAAAGCCAGGTTCAAAATTATTGTTTCATTTTGATGTCATATTAGTATCTAAGGCTTTTACAGAAGGGATATTGGATATCTCTTTTTATCACTCCATAAATCAGAAAATACTGTCAACAGCCCTAAAATATCAATTTTCGCCATGTTTTTAGGTATACAATGTTGTATAATTCAGGCTATGAATGATATATGAACAAACCCTTCTGTAAAAGCCTTCATAATATTGATAGGAATATAACTGGAAGGTTTGGTGTATGTACTTGCTACTGAAGTTGAAATTTCGAACTCAGAGTAGGAGAAAAAACTCATTTTGAGAAAACGACCTTTAAAGATTGCAGTGAGGTGCTAGCTAAACCCTCCTGTTCTCTGGATGATAGCTTGCGCATCGACGCACTCCGTGAAGGTATTTCATGTTCGGGGTCATTTGTTTTTTGTATAACCTTGCTTCGTGCAAGTGACAATTGTTGTCGTCTTCTCTGTGAACGTTTTTTTCGCCGTTCTTTTGCCATTTTGAGATTTCAATTTCTAGCGGAAAGCTAACCAGGAAGTGTTTTAGCACACCACGTGACGCATCTGAACGAATCACGTTGTCAGAAATTGACACCAGCCAATGAGATTTTGTTTCTTGGTTTAAGACCCCTTTGTGCTTTCACGATTGGTTGCTGATACAAAGGAAATGACCATATTTGGATCCAATGAGATTGTGCAGGAGAGACACAGCTTTCCAACGATATCTCTGTTGACATGGTGCACACAGCGGTCGCGGTACTTTATGTTACGTTAGAATGCTAACTTTTGGTGAATTTAGGAGAAATCTACAGACGCAAATAGACAAACTATAGTAAAATAAATATTAAAATGTGTATTTTGTACGTTTTCCTTCCAAAATCCTGAAAGAAAACATGTTATAGAATCAAAATAGCACAAAATCTCAAAATTGACCAGTACTGGAAAAACGATGTTTTTGCCTGCCGTGTCTCGCCTTAAATCAAAAACTGCCATTAAGAGTCACATTCTTAAATAACATCTATTTAGACAAAGTATTTCATTTTTCTAGTTTTAACTTTTTGCATACATAAACGTGTATCTAACAGTACCTTTGTGAGAGAATTATGCACAAATCTGTCATCTCAAAACATTCTATTGCAGTATTTCATCTGTTTGATGTCCTCTATATATATATATATATATATATATATATATGTGTGACCTACGTTTTTCATTGACATATCTACACTGTAGCTAATGGGCAGATGACATAAAGCCTTGAAACTTGAAACTTAAAATTAACAAAACTGCATTGTCTCACTGAAACAGCCCTAAAAATCACAAACTGCCTTTAAAGAAACCCAATTGCTTACAAAGTACTTCATATTCTACCAAGAAACCAAATTCCTTACAAAGTACTTCATATTCTACTAGTTGTAAAGTGTTGCCCACTTCAAAGTGTATCTAAAAGTATCTTAGTAACACAAACAAAAGCAAAAAGCATTAATGTTAACAAAACGTCGGGTTACGTATTGTAACCCTTGTTATATTAGCACAGGCGGAGCCCTCTACTGGACTCTATGGGTACTACCTTATCATGCAAGCATTCACCTACTGAGATTTCTATAGACGTAGCCGGCCCCGGGGCGGGCCTACCTGAATGCGTGCGCATCTCACTTCCATATAAAAAGGAGGCCTCGCCTCCTGACCACCATCCTACACCACTCTTCAGCGAGCGGTATAGGACAGACAGTGCCCCAAGGTAGAGGGCTCCGCCTGTGCTAATATAAAAAGGGTTACAATACGTAACCCAACGTTATATCTCTCACAGGCTGCACGCACTGTCGTCCAGCACACCATTCCACCTCACTGTCCCTGACCGGCTTTAGCAGCCACTGCGCCTCACTCACCTCTCCCTCGGTTGTAACCGTGGAGAAGTCTGGGCTGCGGCCGATAGAGCACACCCTGACGCGCTTGCCTCGCGAAAAAAGTGTGCTCGAAAAAAACAGTGCTGAGGGCTCCCCTGCGTCCGCTTATAGGCAGACAGGGAAAAACCCCCAGCCCTGTATGGGTTCACTATGCACTCTCCCTCCTGAGTCCCTAAAGAGCACGGGGAGAATGCAAGTGCCCCCTATGTCCCCACACTCAAACACTGACCCTGTGCAGAGTGTGTATCGGGACTATAGTATGGAGGGCTCTCCCCCTCCTGCCCCCAGGTAGACGAGGGGAGCCCTCCAGCCCTGAAAAGGGCCCAGAGCACCCCACGTCCCCCGCGACCCTCCAGGGGTCCGGAGAAACGTAAGGGCATTTTACGCCCGGGGAGAGGGTCAGATGCCCACTGACCAACAGCCCCCCCCCTCCTCACCAGTCCTGTGTTGCCCCAGCAAGCACAGACGCTGAGAAAGAGCCAGACATATCCAAGAGATAACACTTCATGAAGGGGCCTGGCGTTGACCAAGACGCCGCCGTGCATATATCCCCCACACTCGCACCGTTGAATAAGGCTGTTGATGCAGCCACAGCTCGTGTGGAGTGCGCACGGACCCCCGTGGGACAGGCTCTCCCTAACTGCTCGTAGGCGTGTGCAATGCCTTCGCAAAGCCAACCTGCGAGGCGTTTCTTGGACAGAGCTTTTCCACCCCGCCCCCGAAGCACACAAACAGCTGTTCAGTGCGTCTCAGGGTAGCTGTGCGCTCTACATAACATGCTAACGCTCGCACCGGCAGAGGAAGTGTAATTTAGCTTCCCTGGCCCCACCATGGGGTGGAAGACTAAATCCCCCCAACTGAATAACCCTCGACCTGAACGCACTCCTTAGGTTCTTGGGCACAAAGGAGGGGTTTGGTCTGAGTGTCGCGCCGCTCCGGTCACCCCGAATCAGTAAACAGCTCGGGTGCACCGACAGAGCGGTTAACTCGGACACTCTTTTGGCTGACGTTAAGGCAAGAAGCAAAGCTGTCTTCCACGACAGTGCTTTCAGGGAGGAGAGCTCCAGAGGCTCAAATGGTTCTGTGACCAAAGCCTCGAGCACCAGCGGCAGGTCCCACTGTGGGGTGGAGGCGCGCCCTACTGGGCGCAGCCTCCTGACCCCCTGTAAAAACCGCAACATCAGTGGATGAGAAAAGGCTGACCTGCCGTTGAATCCCTCATGACAGGACGAGATGGCTGCTGCATACACCTTTATAGTAGAATGAGCTAGTCCTCTGTCCACCAATAACTGTAAGAAGGACAAAATAGAGCCCAACTCACAAGATAGGGGCTCTATTTTCCGCTCCTCATACCATCGCTGGAATCCCAGCCACTTCAGCCTGTAACAGGCTGTGGTGGATCCTGCTCTAGCTGCCTGGATAGACTGAATAACATTATCAGACAATCCACCCTGTCTCAGCCTGTCCCTCTCAGGAGCCAAGCCTGGAGAGGTTGGCCGAGAGTGGGTAACGCCCCGATTGCACCTGCCTCTTGAGACATCGCCCCCCAGAACTGGGGAATCGCCCAGGGCTGGCCCACCTTCATCTGCGTCATTTCTGAGTACCACGGACGCCCGACGCGATCCGGTGCTACCAGGATGACTGTCAAACGTTCTCGCCTCACTCTCCCCAGGAGAGGGAGAATGAGACGCAACGGTGGAAAGACGTAGAGCAGCTCTCTTGGCCATGGCTCGTGTGCAAACGCGTCCACCCCCAAAGGCGGGTCGTCGCTCAGGGCCATGGAAAACCACAGGGCACAGTGGCCGTTGCGTCGGCTGGCGAACAGATCCACTTCCGCTCTCCCGAATTGGGCCCAGATCTGCTTCACCACCTCTGGGTGAAGCACCCACTCGCCTGGCAGGGGGCCGCCCCTCGACATGAGGTCGGCTCCCTGTCCTCCAGTCCCGGGATATGGAGGGCTCTCAGAGATAACACCACCTCTGATGCCCACAACCACAGCCTCTCCGCTGTGGCCAACAAGGTGGCGGAGCGGACTCCGCCCTGCCTGTTGATATAAGCCACTGTGGTGCTGTTGTCGCTCCTGACCAAGACATGTCTCCCTTGAATTAGGGGCATGAAATGCTGGAGGACTAACACTACCGCCCGTAGCTCTAGGAGGTTGCTGTGTCGTGTTTCTGTTAGAGACCAGCGCCCACCTATAGCCCTCTTCAGGCAGGTCCCTCCCCATCCTGTTCCCGTGAACACTGTGATGTAGGAGGTTACCCGTCCCAGTGGAGACCCCCTCCGGAGGCGCCCGGGAGACCCCCAGAACCGGAGGTTGCCCTCCACTGAGGGGGGGGATGGTCACCAGCCGCTGTTTGTGCCTCTTGGGATCCAAACGCAGGCTGGAGAACCACCTCTGCAGGCGGCGCATATGCAGTAACCCCTGCGGGACCACAATGTGAGCAGCCGTCATGAAACTCAAAGTCTGCATGACAGTTAAAGCTGTCACTGTCGTCCCCTGTCGCAGCCTGTGAACCGCCCGGAGAAGGGACGCACTTCTGCCCTCTGACAGGGTGGCACGTAGCACGCCTGCGTCAAACACCACTCCCGCCTGTTGGTGAGGTATGGGGGTGCTCCTTTTTCAATTGATCGCAAAGCCTAATTTGGTTAGGTGTGTGATCAATTGTGCTGTGCAAAGCATTGCCTGTTCCCTGGACCCGGCCATGACTATGAGGTCGTCTGGGTAAAAGAAAAACTCTCATGCCGTGGACGCGCAGCGGTTGAAGCGCAGTGGCCACACATTCACTGAACGTGCGTGGGGATAGGTAGTAGCCGAACGGTACTCTGTTGTACACGGGGGCTATCACATGGAAGGCAAAACGCAGACACTTTCTGTGCTCCGGAGCAATTTCCACATGAAAGTATGCGTCTTTCAGGTCGATGGTGGTCAACCAATCGCCCGGTTTGCACAAGCCCCATTAACTGTTTATATAGTTAAAGGTGGGGTAGGTAAGTTTGAGAAACTGGCTCGAGATCGCTAGAATTTGAAAATACACAACCGGAGAAAATCTGCCACTTCCTTACAGAGCCCCTCCTCCAACACACACGAACGCGCACATGACCAATGAGGGCACGAGATAAGTTTGTGCCCCGGTGGAAGGCTGACAGGCAGGTAGGCCATCCAGTTATTTTAGCCGGGCCGGCTACACGGATTGGTCGTGTTTTTTACAGTACTACGGCTTCCACATATGAAATTTTTTTATGGATTTTTTGTCAAAGCACTTAAGATATTCATTGCTATCGGGATGTTAAGAGCATTCCATGGAATATAACAAAAAGTGTATCTCGAGCCGGTTTCTGAAACTTACCTACCCCACCTTTAACATGCAGAATTTTCTGCAGGCAATGTAGCGATTCGGGCTGCTGAGATCTAGAATAGATCTGAATTCCCCTGTCTTCCTGAGAACCAGGAAGTACATGGAATAAAGACCATTTTCTCTGTGCTGAGGGTGCACAACAGACACAGCCTGTTTCTGCACCAGAGCCTGAATCTCTGCTGAGAGGAAACCAATCTCCTCCTGGGAAGACAGATTTCCTCTCGCATGCCCATAAAAGGAGGTGGGACGCTGCAAAACTGGAGTGAATAGCCCCGTTTCAGCGTCCTGTCCATCCACTTTGTTAGTACACAGCTGAGTTTCAATTCCCCATAACATTGTGTTAATGGAAGCCCTCAGCTGTGGGGCCGCAGCTACTGTGGTACTCTCTGGTGACCCGTTCCGCCGCAAAACTCCCCGTGAAGGGAAGATTTGCCCATGGAGGGTCGACACAGAAAGGGCCGATTATTTACTGAGGTCCCTGAACGCACCGCTGCGCGCTCCACCATAATGCTGTTTTTACCACTACGGCAAACAGCATTTAATCGGAGTCTTTATAGGCGTAGCTGTAGTGTGTTCTACTGAGGTCCCTGAACGCACCGCCACGCGCTCTTGTGTGAGTGCGGGCTCCGCCATAATGTAGCCTTTACCACTATGGAAAACTGCATTAATTGGAGTCTTTGCTCTAAGCGTAGTGTGTTCTCTGACAGCAATACGCCGGCCATAATGTCCCTGCACCAGAGTCCTGCATCGGGTCGGGTGACCCGCAAAAAAGGTGATTCGCGGGTGGTATTTTTTTTTCCGGGTTCGGTTCTGGGTAAAACAAAGATAATGCGGGTCGGGTCGCGGGTATTGCATAATAAATATATTAAAATAATAATAATTTAGTTTAATGTTTAAAATCCTCAGACGTCTCCCCCGCGGGACCGCGCATAATCATAACCTCTGCAGCGCATCAATCTGCTGCTGTGCATGCGCGCCACATTCGAAATGGCTGAGGTGAAGCTCTCTTGCGGAGAATACAGCATTTTCAATAACACTTCCTCAAGAGCGAAATTCAACGTCTGGGAGGCTGTTGGTGTCATCCTAGATGGAGAAAATAACCAACATCCCACGCTTTTTGAGACAAATATGCAACTGCGTGTGTTAGTAATTGCGCGTTTTGACTGCTCATATATAGGCGGGTTCGGGTCGGGTTGCGGATCTTGTGCTGACGGGTCGGGTCGGGTTGCGGAACTAATTGGCAATATGTGCGGGTAGCGGGGCGGGTTCGGTATTGCACGTCGCGGGTGCGGGGCGGGAGCGGGTCTTGAAAATCAGACCCGTGCAGGACTCTGCCCTGCACCGCATAGCGCTCTCCTTTAGATATCACTCCCTGCGGTTCATCCCTCTCATCTGCGCATGCCCACTAGCCACCTCCTTTACAGGAGCTACAGCTGGGGCAGCGAATGGGGAATTTGTACGGTTAACATTGTGTGTAAGTGTAGCATTTGTGGAAACAAAAGACACTCAGATTTGGATACAGATCAACCTCATTCTTGTTAGAAAACGTAGCTGTGCATTATACAGGGAGGAGGCGAGATTCGCCCTCTCGTCCCGGGCGGAGAGATTTTCTCCCCCCGCCAGGCCAGTCAGATCCGTGAAGACGGGCAGCCCGTCCCCGTGAGTGCCGGCACGCCGGTTCCACGGGGTGGGCTGAAGAGGTGGAGGGGGCCGCGGGCACGAGATCTTCTCGTGCCCGCGACGGTGAGACCTCTCCCTTCGTCTCACCGTCGCGCCCCGCTCCCTCGTCTGCAGAAAAGCCTGTGGAGGAGCGCGCGCTGCGGTGACTCTTCTCTCTACTGAGGTCTTTGAACGCACCGCGGCCCGCCCTCAGGGGAGGGGGCAGCGCGCGCCGTCACAATGCCGTCTCTTTGAAACGGACATTATGGGAAAAAGTGGAATTGTGGAGAGATATTACTCTTACTCTGGGATAAATGCACTCGTTCTCACTGAATGCATTTTTCCCACACACACACATCACTCTAGAACTAGAGTTTACAAACGTAAACCACCGTTCCCCTGCGGAGGTCCCCGAACGCACCGCGGCCACTCTCACGAGGGCCGCGCGCCCACGTATTAACGCTGTATTTCCCATTCAACGGTGAAATGCATTAATCGGAGCTATTATACCAGGCAAGGTGTGTTTTCTGACAGCAGCACGCCGGCAATAGCGTCTCTTGAACCCGCACAGTGCTTTGACAGCACACGGTTTATTCCACTCACGTGCACACGCCCACCTGCTGGCTCCCTATACTGGGGTTTACAGCGGGGAGTGTAAGAGAGTGTTTCTTCCGCTGGGGATGGGCAAGAATCAGCCACGCTGCGATTACTCCTTATCCCGTGAGTAAGGAGATCGATCCATAGAGCCCTTCCGTAAAGACGGGGGCTCCCAGGAGATCAACACGGTCCTCTTTGGAAAAAATGCCATGCGACGTGATATCCCAGGGACATCACAAGGCAGGCAGCGGCGGCGGCCTCTGATGAAGTAGGGTCGACCCTATATCATGTGAAGCTACCGAGAACCGGGCCTGGGGCCAGGCTCGTGGACCAAGCTATGCGGCCTTGCGGCCCAATAATCGCTCCCTGGTGAGGCGGGGGCATCTCTAGCAATGAGCGAGTAGCCCACACACCCGCCGCCATGATCATCATCCAGGGAGAGTACAGCCCTGGGCGGTGGACTTCCATGGGCGCCGGACTCGGAAGGAATGGCGAACGTGAAATGGCACCGCCTCGGCCATATCCTGGTCCCCTAAACACTCGAAGCAGAGGTGGTGGGGGTCGGCGCCCGCTATCTTTCTTTCTCTTTCTTCCTTCCTCTCAAAAAATACGTCTCGGACTCAGTGCGAGGCTATCACCTCCGCTCGCTGAAGAGTAACGGAGCCTACACACGGCGGCGTGCGTTGCCGCTTCAACGCTTCTGCCCATTCACTTTGAATGGGGTGACGTCACGATTCGCCGAACTGCATTGTGGGAGCAAAGCGTAGCTTCTCTCGCGGTGCTCGCTGCAAAAGTAGAGCAATGTTCTACTTTTGCCGCCTCGACGGAGGCGTCAGCCAATCAAATCCCGTTTATGCAAATCTGCCAGTACAAACGCTAGCCAATCAAACCACGTGTATGCTGGGAGAGCCAGAGCCAGACCGCAGTTCATTTCCTCATATGCCAAAAAATGGAGGAGAAAATAATCGTAGCGGTAGGGAATCACCCGGTGCTTTATGATCAGTCCCTGTTCACCTACCGGGATACAAACCGGAGGAGCCAGGCATGGAGGGAGGAGGCAGAGACAGTGGGTGAAACTGGTAGGTTTTCGCCTGTTTGGGGAGTTTATATCCAGTGTACTTCGTTTGAATGGACAGCTAGCAGACAGACAGTATTTAGCCAGCATGGAATGTTGCGTAAAATAGCACCATAGATATTAATGTCATAAATGTTCATCATATAAAGTGTGACATGTAAAACCTTTTATGCAATTGACAGGAGAGATTCATGTGATTGGTTGTTGGTCGCGTTGCTCGCGTAAACTCCCCAAGCTCAAGACACGCCCACCGCCAAGCGGCAACGCACGCCGCCGTGTGTAGGGGCCGTAACGGAGCCTACACACGGCGGCGTGCGTTGCCGCTTCAACGCTTCTGCCCATTCACTTTGAATGGGGTGACGTCACGATTCGCCGAACTGCATTGTGGGAGCAAAGCGTAGCTTCTCTCGCGGTGCTCGCTGCAAAAGTAGAGCAATGTTCTACTTTTGCCGCCTCGACGGAGGCGTCAGCCAATCGAATCATATGCCAGTGCAAGCTCTAGCCAATCAAACCGCGTGCTTGTGTGTCTGGGGCGGGAGATTCATGTGATTGGTTGTTGGTCGAGTTTCAGTCCCCCCCGCCGGCAGGCGACAACGCACATTGTGGGAGCAAAGCGTAGCTTTTCTCGCGGTGCTCGCTGCAAAAGTAGAGCAATGTTCTACTTTTGACGCCTCGATGGAGGCGTCAGCCAATCAAATCCCGTTTATGCAAATCTGCCAGTACAAACGCTAGCCAATCAAACCGCGTGTATGCTGGGAGAGCCAGACCGCAGTTCATTTCCTCATATGCCAAAAAATGGAGGAGAAAATAATCGTAGCGGTAGGGAATCACCCGGTGCTTTATGATCAGTCTCTGTTCACATACCGGGACCTAAACCGGAGGAGCCAGGCATGGAGGGAGGTGGCAGAGACAGTGGGTGAAACTGGTAGGTTTTCGCCTGTTTGGGGAGTTTATATCCAGTGTACTTCGTTTGAATGGACAGCTAGCAGGCATAGACAGTATTTAGCCAGCATGGAATGTTGCGTAAAATAGCACCATAGGTATTAATGTCATAAATGTTCATCATATAAAGTGTGACATGTAAAACCTTTTATGCAATTGACAGGAGAGATTCATATGATTGGTTGTTGGTCGCGTTGCTCGCGTAAACTCCCCAAGCTCAAGACACGCCCACCGCCAAGCGCCTGCCGGCGGGGGGGGGGTGAAGCTCGACCAACAACCAATCACATGAATCTCCCGCCCCAGACACACAAGCACGCGGTTTGATTGGCTAGAGCTTGCACTGGCATATGATTCGATTGGCTGACGCCTCCGTCGAGGCGGCAAAAGTAGAACATTGCTCTACTTTTGCAGCGAGCACCGCGAGAGAAGCTACGCTTTGCACCCACAATGCAGTTCGGCGAATCGTGACGTCACCCCATTCAAAGTGAATGGGCAGAAGCGTTGAAGCGGCAACGCACGGCGCCGTGTGTAGGCTCCGTTACGGTACGTCCACACAGCAGCTTTAGACGAATCTTCCACCGCTTCCAACGCTTCTCTGCCCATTGACTTTGAAATGGGATGACGTCACTTTGCCTCGCTTTTCGCCGAACTGCATTGTGGGGGAGCGAAGCGAAGATTTCCAGGATTTCCAGGATTCAAAAGTTGAGCAATGTTCAACTTTTGAAGCTGAGCTGGAAGCATCAGCCAATCAAACCGCGTGTAAGCAGGGAGAACCAGACCGCAGTTCATTTCCTCATATTCCAAACGAGAAATTACGGTAGCAAATCACCCGGTTCTTTACGACCAGAACTATTAACGGGATACAAACCGGAGGAACCAGGCATGGAGGGAGGTGGCAGAGACAGTGGGTGAAACTGGTAGGTTTTCGCCTGTTTGGGGATTTTATATATATATATATATTGCTCGCATAAAATCCCCGGGGTTTTTTGCTTTGTATGTCGGGGGCGGGAGATTCATGTGATTGGTTGTTGGTCGCGTTGCTCGCAAAAAATCCCCAAGCTTTCAGACACGCCCAGCTCCAAGATTTTCAAGATTTTTGAAAAGCTGCTGTGTGGACGTACCGTAAAGGATGGTGGTCAGGAGGCGAGGCCTCCTTTTATACGGAAGTGAGATGCGCACGCATTCAGGTAGGCCCGCCCCGGGGTGGCTACGTCCATAGAAATC
Organism: Pogonophryne albipinna; assembly: GCA_028583405.1. Classification (NCBI taxonomy): domain Eukaryota; kingdom Metazoa; phylum Chordata; class Actinopteri; order Perciformes; family Artedidraconidae; genus Pogonophryne; species Pogonophryne albipinna. Next base: position 808,149 of record CM053245.1, on the reverse strand, counting down.
TCAGTAGGTGAATGCTTGCATGATAAGGTAGTACCCATAGAGTCCAGTAGAGGGCGGAGCCTGTAAGAGATATAACTGGATTGTCTTACTAAAATCATAAAGTGCCTTTAAGAGTCACAGTCTTAAAGAAAATCTATTTTAGACAAAGTATTTCATTTTTCTAGTTTTAACTTTTTGCATACATAAAAGTGTATCTTACAGTACCTTGGTGAGAGAAAAAAGCTACATCTGTTTTATGTGTTCTATGTCCTATATATGTTGCACTGTTGGAGGAGCCTGTGACCTTTGTTTTTCATTGACATACTGTATCTGCAACACTGTAGCTAATGTGCAGATGACAATAAGGGTGCGTTCACACCTGCCTTGTATAGTCCGGTTGAATCGAACCCTGGTGCGTTTAGCCGCTTGGTGCGGTTCATTTCGGTCGGTGTGAACACAATCCGAGACCTCTTAAGTGAACTAAACAACCGGACTCTGGTCCGCTAAAATAGGTGGTCTCGGAGCGCTTGCTAGTGAACTCTGGAGCGGTTCATTGCTGGTGTGAACGCGATCCGCATCAAAACATAGGAAGCGTAGTATTTACGTGTCACAAGAACGCGGATATCTTCAAAATATTTTGCGAAAGAGTCTTTCAAGACATCCGCGGTTGTTTAGTTAAAGAGTGAAGCAGAATGAAGTGTTGAACAGTGTCGTGTAAAGTAAACATTCTCCGTCAACTACATAAAAGTAAGAACACCTGTCGTCGGTGAAACGCCCCTCCTTACTGCAGAACGTCTCTCATGGATAATGTGAAGCGGCGCGGTCATTATGGTGAAAAGAACACCGACAGGCTGATCAGGAGCCCGAAGCGGAGGGATCTAGATCGGCATGAAGGCATGCACATTATCCCGCTTATTACATGGCCACATTCTCAACAAAGTAACGACATGACTCCCAATATTAATTGAAATACTTTTGTGGATTTAGAAAATGATTTTATTGATTTAAAAAATAGTTGTACAGTATGTATCGATTTCAATTGACATGCATCCGCTAAGAAAAATAATCCGTTGTTACCGTTTGAACTAACGTAGCAACGGCAGGAACTGCTTCAATAGCGTTTTTGAGGAGCTTTTTGATTACAGATTTGAAAACATCGTTGCTTGCTTTAAAAGTAGCACAATTCATTATGTCAAACCTTGGAAAGTATCTAGATATCCCTGCCCTAATGCCAAAGGAACTGCACACTGAATATGTTTTGCCGTTTGATGTCTATGTCTGGACCGCTGCGTAAAAAGGAGGGTTTCTGCCCGTTACTTCTCCGCTGTTTTCTTGTCGCTCTTGTCTTGTCAGTTAGAAAAGCAAACTGCATGCAGTTTGCTTTTCAGCCAAACTGTATACAGTTAAATCGAACGGACTTCTTTGTGCAGATGTGAGCGTCCTTAACAATTAAGCAATAGCTCACGACAGGCCGTATTGCTTCGCGTCGGGCCGAACCACGCCCCTTAGCTGTGATATAATGAGCATATATCACGGCCTGAAGTGAGCTATTGCTTTTATAAAACGGTTACCAAGTGTGGCAATATGAAAACAAAATACACACTCTAATTTAAATAGTTGTTATTATTAAATAATGATGTTCAAAATAAAATAGTCCCTCCGTTGCCTTCTGCACGAAACATAGTGCGAGGTGGTTGCTATGCAACAACACTAACAGCTAGCGAACATATTAGACAGAGAGCGTTGATCCATTATTTGGCTATTTATTTACATTCATTTGTATGTTGCCGTTTATTGTGCACCCACTGAAAACCTGTCCAGCATCAGTAGCATGGCTTACGAGGTTACTTGTATAGGTTGAGGTTGTTCTAGGCTGTTGCTTGGCGTGGCGAGAATATTGCTCCACTTTCTCCGGTCCCCGAGATTTGGCTTCCAGTAGCTCTAGAGAGAGCTTTCGCACCTGTGGCCACTAACGGTCATCATTTATCTGCTTTGTTTCAAGACGCGCATCAGAAAGCTTTTGAATGGTGGTAATTTTCCAGTTCGTCTACCTGCTCTTCACGGAGCTCTGCTTGTCGTCGTTTAGGTGCTTTTTTTTCCGGGAGATAGGCACTCCTCAATCCACTCCTCCATAGTAAGACCCCCCCCGGAGGTCGAAGTTAATCTTAAATGTTTCCATCTTATGCTTTGTAAGTTTGTTTCGTAACGGAAGAAATGTAAATATATTTCTAAAACTGACAAGTCAAATCAAGCAATCTGATTGGTCGATAGCGTTTTTGCGGACCTCTTTGATTACAGATTTGAAAACATCGTTGCTTGCTTTAAAAGTAGCACAATTCATTATGTCAAACCTTGGAAAGTATCTAGATATCCCTGCCCTAATGCCAAAGGAAAAAAAAGCAGGCAGTTTGCTTTTCAGCCCAACTGTATACTGTTTTTCTCAGGCGCGGAGGGATACTGACTTGTTGTGAAAAGTAACTTACAATTCTACCCGTGTTATACGCTCAATATATCACGGCTAAGAACCAATCAGATTGCTTGATTTGACTTGTCCGTTTTATAACGGTATAGCGCGTTTACGTTTGTGCTTTCAAATTTTTATTTAATTTTTGGATTGATCCCGCTGCTGGCCAGGGAACTGCTGCGTGCAGTTCCCTCGCCCCTCCCCCCTCCGAGGGAACTCCGCCACGTCAATCAAATGCGCGCAGCGGAATAAATCACAGAGTGATCCAAAAGTAACAGGGAGTCATGTCTACATCAAAACGTTCAGGGAAAAGAAAGTCGATGATGACCACAGAAGATTTCAGGAGAAGTGGGAGACTGAATATTTTTTTGTCGAGTACAGGGGAAACGCAACGTGCCTTATATGCACAGAGAAAATCGCTGTATACAAGGAGTATAACGTCAAACGTCACTACTCAACTAAACATGCAGAGTAAAATACCTGGGAGACGAGAGAGAGAAAAGAGTAACAGAGTTAAAAAAAAATCTATGGAAGCAACAAAATCTCTTCAAGAAAGGAAGCAATGAGGCTGATTTAGCAGTCGAAGCTAGCTATGTGGCGAGTGAGATGATTGCTAAGGCGGGAAAGCCGTTTACGGAAGGCGAGTTTGTAAAAAAGTGCATGTTGCAGACTGCAAGTAGTCTGTCCGGAAAAGAAGGGTCAGTTTAACAACATCAGCCTGTCAGCTAACACAGTGGCAGAGCGCATTTCTGACTTATCAAGTGACATATATGATCAGCTGTGCGACAAAGCCAAACTTTTCCGTGCATACTCTGTGGCTCTTGATGAGAGCACGGACATCACTGACACCGCTCAGCTCGCAATGTATGTCCGTGGTGTTGATGACAAGTTTGAAGTGACAGAGGAGTTGCTTACAGTGAAACCAATGCATGGCCAGACCACCGCTCAGGAGATATTCCAGCAACTGTGTGATGCCATTGCGGATATTGGTCTGCCATGGAAGAGTTTTGTTGGAATTACGACCGACGGAGCGCCATCAATGACGGGGAGGAAAAATGGGCTGGTGGCACTTGTTCAAAGAAAACTGGAGGAGGAGGCTATTGCTCTGCACTGCATTATCCATCAGCAGGCCCTTTGCAGCAAATGCTTGAAGTTTGACAATGTGATGTCTGTCGTTGTGAAATGCATCAACCATATCAGATCCAGGGGCTTAAAACACCGCCAGGTCCGTGCTTTTTTGGAGGAAATTGAGTCAGAATATGAGGATGTGCTCTACTTCACAGAGGTGAGTTGGCTCAGCAGGGGACACGTCCTGAAGAGGTTTTTTGAGTTGAGAACAGAACTGAAAGTATTCATGCTGGAGAAGGGTGGGATGGCTGTTCCCGAGCTGAGTGATCCAAAATGGCTCATGGACTTAGCTTTTCTTGTTGACATCACACAGGAGCTGAATGCACTGAATAAGAAGTTGCAGGGCCAGGGCCAGCTTGTCAGTGCAGCATATGACAATGTCAAAGCATTCTCTTCAAAACTGGTGTTATGGAAAGCCCAGCTCCCTCAGAAAAACCTCTGCCATTTCCCAGCATGCAAGGCTCTCATTGACAAGGGCACAGCATTCAGTGGTGAGAAGTATGTTGATGCCATTGTGAAGCTACAGGAGGAATTTGATCAGCGGTTTGCAGACTTCAAGACACACAGAGCCACTTTCCAATGTTTGCAGACCCCTTCTCCTTTGATGTGGAAAATGCCCCTGGTGTGCTTCAAATGGAGCTCATTGACCTGCAGTGCAATTCTGACCTCAAAGCCAAGTTCAGGGAAGTGAATGGGAAAGCAGACAAGCTTGGACACTTCATGAGAGAATTGCCCCCCTCCTTCCCTGAGCTTTCCAGGATGTTCAAGCGGACCATGTGCCTTTTTGGGAGCACATATATGTGTGAACAGCTCTTCTCCACCATGAACTTCAATAAGTCAAAGTACAGGTCCAGACTTACTGATGAACATCTTCAAGTCATACTAAGGGTTTCAACTGCTTCCTCCCTCAAACCAAATGTGGCTCAGCTGTGTGAGAGGAAGCGCTGCCAGGTCTCTACCAGCAAGGAGTAGGCAAGAGCAACTGTAAATAGTTATGTTGTGAAGAACCGTTCATGTTAAGAAGATGTTGAAGAACTGTTAATGTTGTATTTTTTAATACATTTTTTGTGGAATACTTGAAGCGGCCCAGACTTGCCCAGACTCTACGTCGAGCGGCCCCCAGGTAAATGGAGTCTGAGACCCCTGACTCACAGTGTCACATAGCCTACTGTATGCAGAAGTATTATTTTAAGCAACACATTAAGTTGACGAAACATTCAATTCAAATGTAATTATTTAATTATTAAGTCAGATCACTCGTGTCTTAGATGAGGCAGTGATATCATAAACCTGTTAATGTAGCCTACGCATTCAAACACTTGGTAGTTTATTTATTTTTAAACAGCTATGTTGCTTTTATCTTGGATAAAGTGTTTATAATGGATGTTTAAAGTTTAACTTCTTCATATTTGTCTAATATTATAGTTTCATTTTCATTAATGAAGTATGACGCTGCGCTGACAGTACGCTTGTCCATGTTTGTGATTGGTCAAATGTTGCTAGCCCCGCCCTTTGAACGCGCTCTCAGCCGGACAGAGAAACCATGGCTTGATTTACCGAGTTGATAACCAGCGTCGTAGGACCGCTTAGCGAGATCTCGTTTGTTAGGGTTAGTTAAGATAACTCAAACATATCCAGGGTCTGTTGAACTGGCTTCGTAGTACAGTTTACTGGTGGCTGCATAGCAGCGCTAATGTCAAAGACACAAACATTATACATTATATTTTAATTTCACCAGGATGCAGTGACAAACATATTTGGGAAGGCTTAGCCTTCCCTAGCCTACAGTACCCGCCGCCCCTGCTCAAAGGGCTGACTCCTGAGCTCCGTAATGTCTCCCTAACATGGCACTTAGCTATTTACATCATCCAGGGAAACACACCAGTAAATGCACCTCTCTTTGTCCGCTCTTCAAGCCTCAAAGGGCGGACTCCTGAGCTCTGTAATGTCCCCCTAACATGGCACTAAAGCCCTGGCTACACGAGGACCATAACGCAAACAGACCGCAATCGTTATCAAATAAGTCTTCCGTCCACACGCAACAGGCACCAGAAACGTGTCCGTTCACACGAGACCGCTCGAAAGCGTTGGAGATGCTGCAGAACAGGAGTGGCCAACCCACGGCTCTCGAGCCGCATGCGGCTCTTTGCCCACCCAGTCTCATGCGGCTCCTCAGTTCATATCGAAGTTTAATTGTGTGTTTTGTTTTTTTAGCGCATATGTATCCCAGTTCACAAAGGGTTAACAACACACAAGTTCCAGCCCAATCGTTTCACAGAGTTTTCTACAAATAAGTGCTTGAGCCAATCAGAATTCAGATCCTGCAGTACTGGAGGCGGGCTTTACTGCACTCGCGATGTGACAGTGAAGGGAGAGATCTGCTTGTTAATGAAATATTCAGCTTTTTCTGCATTTTCAGCTAAATTCAGCAACAAATGTACACAGTTTACAGCATTCGCACACATTTTCAGCAGGAAATGCATTTCTTTCTATCATAATAAAATAGTTTTTAACCACAGCAAATGTATTATTGGTCGTTAAGCTAATGTTAAACATTTAAAAATGTACTTTGTTAGTATTTCCATTTCATGGTACTTTATAATTCTACTCCACTACATTTAAAAGGGAAATAATACGATTTTACTCCACTACATTTATTTAACAGCTTCAGCTACTTTTATCAAAATGCATCTCTCAAAATCAAACTATAGTGGACAAACTCTTTAAGTCACAAAAGAGTCAAATTATTCAAATAATTTACAAAAAGTCAATCAGTACTTTGTTTGTCTCCAGCAGTAAAATGCTACTTGATGCAACAATATTAGGCATGTCAGATATATAATTATGTATACACACAAAAGCAATGCACAAATATGACTCTTCTACATTCTGCAGATAATACTTTTGTACTTTTACTTAAGTAAGAATTTGATTGCAGGATTTTCCAACTCAGTCAAAGCCACTCTAGCACCCCCTAGCGGCCATGCGGCTCCTAACATATAACTCATGTAAAGAAAGAAACACCACCTGCAGTCACACATTTGTTATTTTCATAAGAGCACCCCCATTTGAATAGTTTTAAACAGTAGGTAAGTAAGACATGAATGAAATGAGTCAGTCACTCATTATCTATTACATTTAGCAATTGTATGGATTAATAGTAAAAGCTTAAGAAAACACACTGTGCAGGTTTAGGAGATGTGTGTGTGTGTGTGTGTGTGTGTGGGGGGGGGGGGTGTTATCGTCCTGCACTGTTGTCCTAATCCGTTCTTAGAGGATAGAGGCTTAGTGGACCTGAGGGTAGGTGGACAACAAATACTGAGAGAGAGGAGCGTCCAGACCAACCAGCAGCTTCTCCTCATGAATAACTCTCCTCACTCCTTCCTCTGACTCCTCCATGACTGCGGGTTCTCCTCCATGACTGCGGGTTCTCCTCCATGTCTGCCGGTTCTCTTCTTACAACTCCTCCCGCCAACTCTCCAGCATCCACTGAAGCAGCTAATCACTTCCACTGGGCTAATTTGGATGCCATCTTGACATCCTGTAGGCTAGGGAAGGAATAGTCGTCCGAGACCTTTGGGGTAGTGGTTTTATCCATCTATATATTGATTTATTTGTTAAAGTGTGAATTAAACACAGAGCTTTGAAGATGAAGGACCGCCTGGCCCAGCTGAAGGAGGTAGGAAGCGTTAATATGTCCGGCTGTGTGATGAGCTGCAGGTCTCAGGCCTCCTGCTGTAATCAGTGTGTGTGTGTGTGTGTGCGTGCGTGTGTGTACTGTCGCTGTGTCTGTTATTCATGAGTTTATTTTCCACTTGTTCAATTTAGCACAAAATAATAGAAAAACAAATGTGAAAACCGCATTTAGAAATAATATTAAAGCAGGTTCTAGCCGAATATTTGAAACATGAAGGAAAACACAAGGTGACTCAAACTAGCACGTCTTGTAATATGTATTACTTTGATGTTTTAGAGTAAATATTCTTATAGTCCTAAAGCGTGTTGTAAGGCTGAGGATTTCAAATGAGTTTACTCTTTAGTTTGGAGCGTGCAGAAGGCAGCAGCGCGTGCGACTCAAGCGTGGGTGTGAGTGTGCCTGACGTCACAGAGGCACACTGTACAGATGTGTCTGTCAAACTGCTGATTAGACGGTTTATAACGAGACAGGAAATACATCAATATTTAGAGGTGACCATGTATCTAATGTATCAGGACTTTTAAAGATGTTGAATATAAGATTTTTTTGCTGCTGTACAATCAATATTTGTATTTATTCTGTGCTTCCGGGGAGTTTTCCACTCTTCCTAATTTGTGTGTGTGTGTGTGTGTGTGTGTGTTTAACAGAAGAGTGACGCAGGAAGCGATGACGTTGAGATTCCAGTGGAGAATCAGGCTTTTATGGATGATTTCTTTGCTCAGGTATTCAATTTGTGTTTATCTGTTGCTCACATTGCTAGAAGAGAACGTATTCTGTCCTAATGTTGTATCTCTTTCAGATAGAAGATATCCGCACCAGCATTGACAAGATTGATGAGAGTGTCACAGAAATCAAAAAACTCTACTCCGCCATCCTGTCAGCTGCTTCATCTGAACAGAGTAACAAACACACACGCTCTCAGGCTCAAATCAAATCAAGTTTTATTTAAATAGCACATTTATAAACGATTTTTGGTGGAGCCAAAGAGCTGTACATATAATAAAAATAGCCTACAGTAGAGACACTTTACAGCAAATACAACAGCACAGATTGTTCAGAATATCAGTATGACAATACAACACCCTCTATCCTTAGACCCTCTGTCCTTAGACCCTCACATCGTACAAGGAAAAACCTCCAGAGAAAACCCACAGTTTAAAGGGAAACATGGGAGAAACCTCAGGGAGAGCAACAGAGGAGGGATCCCTCTCCCAGGACGGACAGACGTGCAATAGATGCCGTGTGTAAATCGAAGAGATAATACATTTTACAGCATATAGACCGAATGTTAGGAAATGCATGTGTCTGTAATAAGAAGATGAATCCACGAGGATGTCAGCTACAATCCTGAGGAAGCCATCAGGGAAGCAGCATGACGAGACCCAAGGCAGGACCGCAGAGACAGGTTCAGCCACGACCCGAAGTCCACAACTTAATCCAGAACTCAGGATAGAGGATCCAAGACACAGGACTACAGCAAGAGGATCAGCCTCGACTCCCGGCGTAGATATACATACAAAACAAGAACAAAGATTTGGCTGGGTTAATCGGAACAAGAGAATACACAGACACAGACAGAGAGGGAAAAGGTCATTGGATAAAAGTTATTCTTGATAACCCTCTAGAAAGATCTCATGAACTTCCCCAATCTATCAAGACCCGAGCAGTTCTATTAGATATAGGATAAGAAACAGAGATAGGGAGCACAACAACCTATCGCTCACACACACACACACACACACACACACACACACACTTCTTGCTGTTTGTGAACTCCCTCGCCTCTCACTCTATTTCAGAAACACAGGATGAAGTTGAAGCCGTCACCAATGAGATCAAGAAGTCGGCTAACAACGCAAGAAACAAACTGAAGAGTCAGTATTGGTTTTTTTCCTGTTCACTGATTGCATTACAGTTTTTCTCGATTGCTAACACACATTTTCTTTTAAATTGCTCAGTTTCTCAGAACACTAAACACATTTCACAAAACCACACACCCAAAGTGCAAAACACCTCATTTCTCCTGCTCAGTGAAGAACTGCACTAAAAACTACATAAACACTTTCCAAATGCAAACTTTAGCACCAAATATAACACACTACATTCATAATACTAGATGGTCTGACCACCCAACTACACACTGCTGAGCATACTCTAAAGCACTCTCATCTGTTATGGGCTATGCTCTGTACAGAGAGGGTTCTGCAGAGAAAGATTGCTGAGTTTACAGAAATACAGTAAGTGAAGAAATACAAATGAGTTGTGTGATGCATTGTTTTCCAAAACCCAGTTTGTAGCTGCTGCTTCCGGTGCCTCATTGAACATCATTAGCCTTCCACCTCTTTGTTTCTCAGTCCTTCAGATAAACAACAAAGACATAGTGGTCGGTCAGTGTCTGTGTTGTAACATGCCAACAATTCAATTACAGTAATGAAGTAAATACGTTTCACACAACAGATATAAGCACTGAGATATCATGAGTATTCTTCTTTGTCCACGTCCTCTCCCTCCAGCTATTCCTCTACCTCTCATTCTTCCTCCTCTCCCTTTCACCCACCTCTTCCTCCTCCTCTCACTCTCACCCACCTCTTCCTCCTCCTCTCACTCTCACCCACCTCTTCCTCCTCCTCTCACTCTCAGCCAAGCTCTTGCCCTTCCTCTTCCTCCTCTCACTCTCACCCACCTCTTCCTCCTCCTCTCACTCTCACCCACCTCTTCCTCCTCCTCTCACTCTCACCCACCTCTTCCTCCTCCTCTCACTCTCAGCCAAGCTCTTGCCCTTCCTCTTCCTCTTCCTCCTCTCACTCTCACCCACCTCTTCCTCCTCCTCTCACTCTCAGCCCAGCTCTACCTCTTCCTCTCTTCTTCCTCCTCTCACTCTCAGCCCAGCTCTACCTCTACCTCTCATTCTTCCTCCTCTCCCTTTCACTCACCTCTTCCTCCTCCTCTCACTCTCACCCACCTCTTCCTCCTCCTCTCACTCTCAGCCCAGCTCTACCTCTTCCTCTCTTCTTCCTCCTCTCACTCTCACCCCACCTCTTCCTCCTCCTCTCACTCTCAGCCAAGCTCTTGCCCTTCCTCTTCCTCCTCTCACTCTCACCCACCTCTTCCTCCTCCTCTCACTCTCAGCCCAGCTCTACCTCTTCCTCTCTTCTTCCTCCTCTCACTCTCACCCACCTCTTCCTCCTCCTCTCACTCTCAGCCCAGCTCTACCTCTTCCTCTCTTCTTCCTCCTCTCACTCTCACCCCACCTCTTCCTCCTCCTCTCACTCTCAGCCAAGCTCTTGCCCTTCCTCTTCCTCTTCCTCTTCCTCTTCCTCTTCCTCTTCCTCTTGCTTCCATGTTGGCTTCCATTGTTGCTGTAAGAAAGTACTCACCTGTGGTCTTTTCATAGTGCTAACATCCTGATTGATGAGCCAACAATGATGCTCTCAGGTGTTTGGTCGGGTGGAACGTGTTTCTTGATCATTGGTCCATGTGTGAGGCATTTTGAATATCAGTGTTTTAAACCTGCTAACACGTGACTTCATGTCAGACTCCTGTGTCTCACGTGGAGAAACGTGTGCAGTGGTTTGCACAAAGTGCCATGTTGATTTGCAAATTGTGTGAAAAGCTGAAAACGTGTTTAGAGTTTTGGAGATTTGAGCCGATGTTTTGCTCTTTGAGTGTCAGTTAAAATAATTGTGCTTCATGTAGAATGTTAGTGTGTTAGCAATCGAGAAAAACTGTAACTCCATTAACAGCTAGATGTCCGATGTAGAGTTGAGAAGAACAAATTAAGTCTTTATTCGACGTGTTTGTTGAGTAAAATGCTAAACATGTCTTATATCCATAAATATTTCTGTTTTGTCTCATCTTGTGTTTACATCTGCACACTTCTGCGTATGTCTGGAAGTTATCCAATTGAAATCATCTTTTTGCAATTTTGCAATTGTCCTGTGTGTGTGTGTGTGTGTGTGTGTGTGTGTGTGTGTGTGTGTGTGTGTGTGTGTGTGTGTGTGTGTGTGTGTGTGTGTGTGTGTGTGTGTGTGTGTGTGTGTGTGTGTGTGTGTGTGTGTGTGTGTGTGTGTGTGTGTGTGTGTGTGTGTGTGTGTGTGGTGTGGTGTGGTGTGGTGTGGTGTGGTGTGGTGTGGTGTGGTGTGGTGTGGTGTGTGGGGGGGGTGGGGGTGTGTGTGTGTGGGGGGGGGTGTGGTGTGGGTGTGTGTGTGTGTTGTGGTGTGGGTGTGTGTTGTGTGTGGGTGTGTATGTGTGTGTATCAGGTATTGAGGGCCAGCTTGAGAAAGCAGATGAAAAAGCCTCAGCTGACGTCAGGATACGCAAATCACAGGTCAGACTTTATAAGATATAACTATTTAATTAAGTTTCCTAATCAAAATTATACCTTTTAAAGAGCTGGAGCTCACAGGAAATGTTTGGGTTTACATATGTATTGATTCTGGAAGTTCTCAGCCCCCAACCTTCCTGTAGAAGCTGACACAGAGACCTGGTCTTTACCTCTGTGGCTTTGCACTGAATAAAAGGCCCATTGAAATCATTTTATGAAGCTGAAAACATAAACATGGACACAATTATGTGTTATGTCACTTCCATGACATATTTACTCCCCTTTTAAAGTCATTTAACAAGGCATTTGCATTCTCTGTTCCCAGCATGCCATCCTGGCCAAGAAGTTTGTTGAGGTGATGACCCGATACAACGAGGCTCAGATGGACTTCAGAGACAAGAGCAAAGGACGGATCGCCCGGCAGCTGGAGATCAGTGAGTTACAGTCATGATATCATGACTTCCTCCTCCGAGTCAGGCCGAAATACATTACTTTAATTGTTTTGAATATGCCTTTCATGAATCTATCAATCACTTTTTACATTACATGCACACATTCAGATTTCATAAGTTCACCATGTGTCACAGTCATTCAGTGTCACATAATTATGTTATTGCTCCTTTATACATGACTTGGCCTTCTGGTTACTTTCCTGAATTACTGTTATTTTTTTCAAGCATAATGACATTATGTGAGGTATATTGTGTATCTTATGTCTTATATATTACCATATGCTTATTCAAATCAGTGCAGCTTGTTCTCAGTTAGTAAAGTATTAAATCTGCTTTGAAGATGAAAATGTCAGCCACTAACCACTTCTTACACGACATAGTTTGGAACAAGAGCGTTAACAACTTGTAGGACAGTTGTGAAAAATGGTGAAGCTGTGACCTGTTATAGTCAGGTCTGAATATGACTCTTAAATTGATCAATCATCGAGACTCAAATGAGCTGGAGTTCAGTAAATCCATTTACACTGAGACTTCACTGCTAATTACGTGGTCCAATATTTTATTGCGTACCTTGGAGGTGAAGTGCAGGCATATTGTCATTCAAGAGAGAATACGATGCATAGTTCTTTTGGAAAACATGTTTTTCTTTTAGCCTATTTACCTCGTTAACGTAAATAATACTCATTACATTAAAATTCATTATTTGTGATTAAAATAATGGTTGTTGGTAATGTATTAGCGACACCCACAGATGTATGATTTCACTGCTTTCATAGGAGCTCAGACCCCTCCTTATGGGAGCTCAGCTCCCATTGGCTCCCACATAACTCCAACCCTGTATGGACCTCTTACAATGGTACTGTCAGCAGTAGGGGTTCACTGATCACTGTTCATGTCAGTATTATAGTATAATATTATTATTATCATAGTAGTATCATTAGGACTCAGATTATATGAGTGTTACAGACACTAAAGGCCCCCCATGGATTTGGCACCAAGAACAAACCGTTTTATTTAACCTGTCAGTGTCATTGTTTGTTTCAAGCATTGTCAGGAACACAGCAATTTGACAGTGTGGGGGAGTTCCTGAGCTTTCCATGACTCTGAAGTCTTACCAAAAAAATGATTTTCTTGATGATATGGCAGAAATATGTATATGTTCATCTGGCACGCATGCTCTTCACAACATCTCTTGTGAAACAGAAAGTCCACATGGTACCCTTACTATCAGTCCACTTTAAACATGATGTGTTTAGTGTTGATTGTATATTTCATCTGATTATTCAGAGGCATGTTGGCCTCAGTGTAACCCCTAGATTCCACCGGGTCCGTCTGCGTTGCGTTACGGCTGCGCCGCGGTTTTGGTCCGGCTGCGCCGCGGTTTTGGTCCGGCCTCCTCCGGTGTCATAAACTACCGGGCGCGTTTCAGAAGCATTTCAGAAGCGGAGCGTCTTGCCTGTCGGCTCGCAGTTTTTGTTGATTTGGGCATATTTCCTGGACAGGCTACTTTGTACAGACAAAGTTAATAATAATTGCAATATCCCAGTTTTAAACGACATGAATCAAAGATGTGTTGCTGTATTTTAGTGGTAAATAAATGCATTCATCATCATAATTATTCTATATATATAATTTACACAGTGCCTGTAAACCGGAGGAGAACGCTGGCATTTATGTTGGGGATTGACTGGATGCTCTGACCGGTCCACTTCCTGTCCGGCGCCTCTGCAACGCCTCGCGTCGAAAAATAGACTTGAATCCTATTTTGAGCGGAGCCCAGCGCCGAGACGCTTCTGGGACGCTTCTGGGACGCTTCTGAGCCGTAACGCGGCGCGTCTGGTGGAATAGCACCCATTAGCCACGTTCACACTGCGTACTTTGCAGTACTTAGTGCCCCGGCACTTATTACCCCAAGGCACTCAGTACCAATCGCGTTCACACCGAAGTACTTTTCCCTGAGGGAAGATTACGCAAATGAGCCGCTGACGTCACTTCTTCTTCTTCTGCTTTGGGTTTACTGGCAGGCTGCAAACAACTTCACGGCGTATACTGCCACCCAATCGCCTGTTCTGGCGATTTACTCGGAAGGCTTCAGTAGAAGCTGCTGGGAGTCCCAGCAGCTTCTACTGAAGCCTTCCGAGTAAATCGCCAGAACGCCGACACCTCTTCATCACTCCACCGCTCCCATGTTTTTTTTTGTGTTGCCATAAGTTATTCTCTCTCCGTTGGTGCGCGGGGCTAATGCTAATAATGCTAATGCCACAAATACAATTGCGGCTTCACAAAACTTTTCAGAGTTTCACGGGGCTTGGTTTGCAATTCCCCCAGCCAATCAGAACTGGGGCACTTTTTCCCCCAGGATAGTACCACCTCTCTAGCAGGGACTGAAAATGGGGGTAAAAGTTCCCGGGACTAAGTACTCTTTTTGGTGTGAACGCAAAACATACGGGGAAAAATATGGGTAAAAGTACTCCGGTGTGAACGCGGCTATTGACTAGAGTGGCCGCGATCGTTGCGAACGCCGCGGAGCAGCCGTAACGCGGCCATAACGCGACGCAGACAGTTGAGCAATGTTCAACTTTTGAAGCTTCGACGGAAGCGTCAGCCAATCAAATCATATGCCAGTACAAGCTCTAGCCAATCAAACTGCGTGCTTGTGTGTCCGGGGCGGGAGATTCATGTGATTGGTTGTTGGTCGAGTTTCAGACACGCCCACCGGCAAGCTTCAACACGTGGACTCTGCGTTACGGCTGCGCCGCGGCATTCGAGACGTTCGCGGCCACTCTAGTCAATTGGTGCTATTCCACCAGACGCGCCGCGTTATGGCTAGAAGCGTCACAGAAGGCTAAGCCTTCCCAAATATGTTTGTCACTGCATCCTGGTAAAATTAAAATATAATGTATAATGTTTGTGTCTTTGACATTAGCGCTGCTATGCAGCCACCAGTAAACTGTACTACGAAGCCAGTTCAACAGACCCTGGATATGTTTGAGTTATCTTAACTAACCCTAACAAACGAGATCTCGCTAAGTGGTCCTACGACGCTGGTTATCAACTCGGTAAATCAAGCCAGAGTTTCTCTCTCCAGCTGAGAGCACGTTCACGTGAAAGGGGCGGGGTTAGCAACATTTGACCAATCACAAACATGGACAAGCGTACTGACAGCGCAGCGTGATACTTCATTAATGAAAATGAAACTATAATATTAGACAAAAATGAAGAAGTTAAACTTTAAACATCCATTATAAACACTTTATCCAGGATAAAAGCAACATAGTTGCAGCTGCAAGGTGAATACAGAACAGCTGGTTAAAAAATAAATAAACTACCAAGTGTTTGAATGCGTAGGCTACATTAACAGGTTTATGATATCACTGCCTCATCTAAGACACGAGTGATCTGACTTAATAATTAAATAATTAACATAATTACATGTTAATTGAATGTTTCGTCAACTTAATGTGTTGCTTAAAAATACTTCTGCATACAGTAGGCTATGTGACACTGTAAGTGTTGCACGGCCAGATACGGCTGGAGAAGCTGACTCAGATAAGGAAATATATGATATATTATGATATTATATGATTGATGATGTGATTGATGATGTAATATGAATGATAAGTGCGACACGTCTGCGTCTTCTCTGCATACAGCAGTTTAAACTGTATTTCCTTTATCCTGTAATATGACTTGATAGATTTAAACTCCGCACACTGAGCTCTGATTGGTCAGCAGGCGGTGCTTTCACTGAGAGTTGATCTCGGTTGATCTCTTATCTATAGACGCCGGAGGCGGGCAGCGTCAGGTAAAAAAAGTTATTTAGCCTTCCCAAACCTGAGCCTCACGCACCGCCTATGCTCGTCCTGGTGTATTGCTGTCAGCTGTTAACAGGTTTATGTGTGAAACACTTGTTCAACTGTCTTCCTGTTAATCACAGCGGGGACAGCAACGACTGACGAAGAACTGGAGGCCATGCTGGAGGGAGGAAACTCGGCTGTGTTCAGTGCCGGGGTGAGACAGTCTGTGTGTCTCAATATGTTGAACATGCACACACACAGTTCAAATAACACACTCACAGCTAAGTCACTCTATTAATGTATCGTCGATCAACAATGAATTGAGATTCTCCAAGATCATACCTCAGTCCGTTATTTCATGTAAAAAAAAATATTTTACATTAGTAGGTATGTTACAAAGTGCCATGTTACAGAAGCATGGACATTGCCTTAGTGCTTATACCATGGTATTTTTTAATAGTACCATAACATGGCACCTGGCTATATTTGACAGCACCATGGTGCATGTTCCATATTGCATACTATACTGGTTACTATGGTATACAGAACCAAAGTATAATGTACTGTACCGTGGTGTGGTGTGAACTACGGTACTGTCAACAGGAAGCATGCTACTTGTACCATAATTCTACAGTGTACTTGCAGATGGCGAAATGTAGATTATTTATTAAAGAAAGTAATAAAATGTATTTTGTTGCGTACAAAATATATTAATTAATATTATTTTCAGGCCGTGATCCCCCCTCCCCTATTGCTGCAATAAAACCTTCTTGCAATAAAAAAGTATTTTCCTTTTAATGTGTTTTCACTCCTCTGCTGACATAATTGTATCTGTCTGTGTGCCCCCCCCCCCCCCCCCCCAGATCATGGAATCTAAGATCACCCAGCAGGCCCTGAATGAAATTGAGGCCCGTCACAAAGACATCATGAGGCTGGAGAGCAGCATCAAGGAGCTCCATGACATGTTTGTGGATATTGCCATGCTGGTGGAGAATCAGGTATAAACGCACACACGCAGCAATCACTTATGTGTTGCCTTTCACCAAACCACTTAATATATATTCTTCATTGATCATATGATTTCTAATAACCAGCTTGATTCACAATAATACACCAATGTGATGGAAGACTGGACTGTAGGCTGTACCAGTGTAACTAACCAGAGGGTGTCCAGTGAGACAAATGGTAATAAGGTAGAAACAGATCACTTCTGATCTTATATTATGAACAAAATGATAGATCTACTTGTTCATATACTGTACAAGCAACATTGCTACCAAAAGCAGTTTTGCTAACGTACTAACTGTTGCCACTTCTGATTGGAGAAATGTGTTTAAGAGTATGAGGAAAATGTAATATGGAGACAGGTTTTGTTTCATATTGGTGTATCTGAGTAGAAAGAGTGTTTTTAAAGTAAAGAGTTAAAGTAAAGATGTCATATATAGTTTGTCACTGTTGTACATTAAAGTCTCTCATGTTCTTCCAGCTGTCAGTCGCTGTGTTAGATGATATAACTGATCAGATATTTGAAGGAACGTAGGAAAAGCTGAAGATGTCCACCTTCACAGCATGCTCACTTAAGTTACCATCTCGCTTCTGAAAAAAAGAAAAATTGACAAAGAATGATCTCTCATTATCCTGCTCTTCTCTAGGGGGGTATGATTGACAGAATTGAGAGCAACATGGACCAGTCGGTGGGCTTTGTAGAGAGGGCAGTGGCCGATACCAAAAAGGCAGCCAAATTCCAGCAGGAGGCCCGCAGGGTAAGTTGAGACTGATGGAGCAGTCACATGGCTTTACTGGCCTGATGAAACATTGTCTGTTTACTTCACTGTTGACTTTTCATTTCTTTGAATTTTTTTTCCTACATGACATAAATGCATTTACTGAGCAATGCACAACATCTTATTTTCCTTCTCTGTTTACTTTTCTCCAGAAACAAATGATGATCTTCTGCTGCTGTGTGATTCTGGCCTTGATACTCGGTTCATTTGTCTACAGCTTCTTCAAATAGTAATGCTGAATGAGCCCCCCAGCGGGGTCCCACAGTGCGGGACGAGGCAGAGCAAAGTAGAGCCCGGGCTCAGTTTCGTCATTTCACTCCTTCAAATTAGAAATAGAGTTTGAAAATCTTTGCATTCCTTCTCCGTTATTTCTGATATGTTATTACAACTTTTTCAACATTCTTAGGGAGTTCCACATTTAAATTCAGTTTTAATGTCAGATCTTGTTGAACTAAATATTAGAGACACCTTTCAATGCCTGCAATGCACTGCATCTAATACAGCACCAAGACTAAATGACCTTTAGTTCCAACAAAAAGCTTTAAAGGCTTGATGAAAGGGAAATGTGTTGTATAACTCTAACCAATGCAGTGTAAATCCCTGTTCCGCAGAAAATATGTTTTTCATCTTTGGCCCTGCCGACAGTATCTCTATAAATATGTATGGTATTAGGTACAGGATTTGTCAGTCAATGCTAGTGTATCTGTAGGACTTTTCAGGAGTGATGAGTAAGATCAGCTTTTATTTATATATTTATCCACTCTTAACATAGTAAAAGTATTGGTTTTTTTCTGTATGGTGATCCTAAATATGTCTTCCTTCCGAAGATTATTTAAAAGCTGTCAAACCTGGATTCCTTTTTAAGTGGGCTTTAAGAGCCCCATTAACTACTATCTTGGATCATTTAAATACTTCAAGTAACAGACAATGAACAGTGTCAGGATCTGCTTTCATAAATACATTGAAACAGTGACTAACTAATGAGAAGTAATGTTATCATATACAAAAAAAACAACTGAAAAGGATGTATTGGTGAAAAAGGACTGCAGGCAGTGGCTGTTAACAGAGGATGAAGTGAAAGTGAACCGATCACACAGATGTCCCTGTAGCACTACCCGTATTTGAGTTTGAAACTGATTAAAACTAGACGCGATGGTAGGAATATGACTACATTCTGAAGGTGTTGGTGAAGAAATGGAATAAACCCAGCCCTGCTCTATTACACTGCCTGTAATGTACTGTTTTACCTTTTCATGT
Source organism: Pogonophryne albipinna (assembly GCA_028583405.1). Taxonomy (NCBI): domain Eukaryota; kingdom Metazoa; phylum Chordata; class Actinopteri; order Perciformes; family Artedidraconidae; genus Pogonophryne; species Pogonophryne albipinna. Next base: position 789,267 of record CM053245.1, on the reverse strand, counting down.
CTTTTTTGTAGGTGTATATATTACACAAATTGCTTTTATTTCTATGTGTTTGTGTTACCCCCCTTCTTATTTTTTAAAAGAATATGCTTGTATTTCCAATCTTGTTTCATGCCTTGGTTTGATTCTAGTTTGACTTTTGCGTCCTCCCTCTTTGCTCTACATCCACATATGCAGGTACACTGCAGTACACTAATGTTAGCCTACTCTTAATCCATATTTTATTTGTAACATTTGAAACTAGGTTTGGTCAGTGAAAAAGAACATTTAACCATTTGGATTTTTGGAAATGGAAAATTCTTCTTTCATTTCATTTCATTTCAAACCTTTATTTATGCAGGTGAATCCCATTGAGATCATTGATCTCTTTTTCAAGGGTGACCTGAAACAGGTCTGAAACACCAGTCTGTTTCTTAAGAAACAGACTGGTGTTTTCTTGTGTCAAGTTAGAACAGAGGCCTGTACTACGAATCCAGTTCAACATACCCTGGATATGTTTGAGTTACCCGGTTGACCTAATCCAAAACAAACGTGCTCTCGCTAAGCGGTCCTATGACGCTGGTTATCAACTCGATAACTCGAATGGGGCGGGGTTAGCAACATTTGACCAATCACAAATATGAAGAAGCGTACTGACAGTGCAGCGTCATACTTCCTGAATGAAAAGTGAACTATAATATTGGACAAATATGAAGAAGTTAAACTTTAAACATCCATGACTTAAACACTTTATCCAGGATAAATCTATGGAATGCCATTTAAGCCTAAATTAAATAAATACATAAATAATTATATATATATATATATAAATATGCATATGAAATAAATTCTGAAATAAATAAATGAGGCAATAAATATGTGTACATGTACATTTAAATACACATTTATTTATTTCAGGGGACTTGTATTTCATAATGACACATTTCCATTCCTTATATGCAAATGAACGGGGCGTGGTTAGCTCACAGATCCAGACCAAAGCAACAGCACCACAACACTGACTCAATAGATCTTGTTTCACACTCCAGTACTCTTAAGTGGTTTGCAAACTGCCAATAAACCAAACCGGTTCCGGTTCAAGAACCGTTCTTGTGCTTTTCTGGTGCTTAACTAGTTCTTCTCTGGTTCTGCCGCTTTTCCACCAAACCGGTTCCAGAGCCAGTTCCGGGCTAGCCTGATTTAGCTCTGGTTCTTCCTGTTTCAGCCGCAGCGGAGCCGGCTCTAAACACCGAAAACCAGTTCTTAGCTGACCCCACTTGACTGCCCGGCAAGAACCAAGAAGCAGGCAGAAGTTTTGTTTTGTATTAGCTATCGGATGGAATCAATACATGGGCTGCACAGGTTGTCATGTCGGACTATCACAAGTAGAATCATAATGAAAAGGTAAAATGTGCCTTTAGAAAACGGCTTATGCCACAATAGGATAGCAACAAGTAGTCAAGATAGTCAGTTTAGCTTCGGTTGCTGTTGCACAACTGTGGTCAACTCAGCCGTCTCTCGCGTTTGCTTGGTCAAATCTCAAATCAGCAGCTATTCATTTTTGAGTGCGCAATTAATTAAAGTTTTGTTTTGTATTATAGCAGCTATCGGATGAATCAATACATGGGCTGCACAGGTTGCCGTGTCCGACAATCACAAGTAGAATCATAATGAAGAATACGCCGGTAAAATGTGCCTGTAGAAAACGGCTTATGCCACAATAGGATAGCAACAAGTAGTCAAGATAGTCAGTTTAGCTTCGGTTGCTATGCTAACATCACCCATTTTATACCAGAGACACTTTAATAACAGCGTTGTGATGCCAAACAGCGTCAATTCAGACTGACACACATTCACTTATGGGGAACTGGGGATATGTGTCAGCTGCTTGTGTGACAGTCAGACAGTGAATACTTTAGAGCGGCCGCTGCAGTGTGAGCTAACTCGGAGCTAACGGGAGAATAAACTCCGGTGGAAGAGCATCACTGCAGCGGTCGGTAAATGCCACTGTAACACATTAATAAACAATTAACCACGGCACTCTGGAGAAAAGTATAAGGTTGGAGAAGTAGTTATTTAATTTAATCTGGCTTCATATGATTAAAAGCAACACGATCCTCGACCCGACGCAGTCCCCCGTTGTTGTTGTTGTTGTTGTTGTTGTTGTTGTGAGCGCCGTTGGGGAGCAAATCAGCGATGTAAACGGTGACGTCATGACGCAGCAGCGGCAGCTCTGGGCGGTGTGAACAGAGCGGGAGCAGAAAAGGGAAACCGGAGCTGAACCAGAAAAGCTCTAGCACGGAGCTAGAATGGGAAAAGCGCTGGTGTGAAAGCCGCAAGAGTCAGTGTTGTGGTGCTGTTGCTTTGGTCTGGAACTGTGAGCTAACCACGCCCCGTTCATTTGCATATAAGAAATGGAAACGTGTCATTATGAAATAAAGTCCCCTGAAATAAATAAATGTGTATTTAAATGTACATGTATACATATGTATTGCCTCATTTATTTATTTCAGAATTTATTTCATAGGCATATTTATATATATATGTATTTATTTAATTATTTATGTATGTATTTATTTAATTTTGGCTTAAATGGCATTCCATAAAAAGCAACATAGTGTTGTGTTATTCAATAATACACGTGAGTTCAACTGTCACAATTAAGGATGTTTTTATTGGTAGCCCACATGCTAGAACACTCCTAGCTCACATGACCATAATTGTCTGCCTAAGACGTTATAGCCCCGTGCCCGTAGGGCTTCACTACTGTTGGCTAACACACAAACAGCACAATAATACCACATCTCCCTTTTTAGGAATCAATGACTGCCATTGACTCCACCTTAGAGGATTATTCTGCCTCTGCAGGGTGGAAGGTCTGTTCCTATCTGAACCAGAGATATAAAATAACAGTTAACTCAAGACCTTCATGAACCATATGATATTGTGTGTATTACACAACATTAATGCACAACATTTTGAAAAAACAGTTTTTTTCTCTCTTATAAAACTATATATTTTCTCTTAGGCTTCTGGTTTGTTTACAAGTCCAACCTAGCCAGTCTCACCACGGCTCTCCCAGACCTGGCTCTAGGGGTAGGTGGCAGATCTTGAGCACTGGGCTCCGGAGGTTCTGCAATACGCTGCTCTGGACCACCTCCTGAATGCTGCTCAGCTGCATCCCTGCCGCTCTGCTCTGACATGGGGATGAGATGATGGTGATTACGCCGGACTGTCCCATGAGGTCCCTCAAGAATGTAGGAGCGCGGCGTGTTGTGACTGCCAATAACCGTTCCACTCGCCTTCTGATCCGTGACCCAAACCTCTTTTCCCAGTGCAAGCCTCTCGAGACTTCTCACTCGATGACGCAGGTTGTAACGCGGTGCATCCTTTATTCTCCTCTCTCTTTCTCGCAGAACTACAGCCTCGCTGTCGGGAAGAGCCGGATCCAGCAGCGCTGGTAATGTTGGCACCGTCGTGCGAAGCCTCCTCCCCATGAGAAGTTGCGCAGGGCTATACCCGTTTTGTAGTGGGGTGGTTCTGTAAGCCAGCAGAGCCAGATATGGGTCTGCTGCTTTCTTAAGGAGACTCTTTACAGTCTTCACAGCCCGTTCTGCCTCACCGTTGCTCTGTGGATATCTCGGGCTGCTGGTGACGTGTTTAAATCCATACGACTCTGCAAACTCTTCAAATGCCCTTCCCGAGAACTGCGGCCCGTTGTCTGTGACCCGTTGTCTGTGACCAGCGTCTCAGGGATGCCATGTCGTGCAAAGATGGATTTGAGATGGTGGATTACATCTGTTGATCTTGTGGGTGTCAGCAAAGCCATTTCCACATACCTTGATGCATAATCCACTACCAGCAGAGATGACTTGCTTCCCAGCATAAACAAGTCGGCACCCAGTTTCTGCCATGGTCGGCCTGGGTATTGTGTTGGCATCAGCGGCTCTTTGGGGTTCTGTCTCTCCTTGCTGCATGTCCGGCAGTTGAGAACCAACTCATTCAGCTGCTGACTTAGCCCTGGCCACCATACAGACTGTCGGGCACGCTCCCTACACTTGGTGACCTTCATGTAGTCTGGCGAGCACATCATTTCTCATTGTTGCGGGGATGACGAGTCTGTCCCCCTTTAACAGTAGTCCGTCCTTTACAGTTATGAGCGCTTGTTCCGCCCAGTATAGCTTTATGGCTGGTTCGCTGTTGCTGTGTGCTGGCCATTTCTCTTCACACAGCTGCATCACTCTACCGCACACACTGTCCTTTGCCAACTGCTCTTTTAGCTCTTAGAGGTAAGCCGTGCTTGCTGGCAAACCATCGATAATCATGTCCACATAGATATTCGTGCTCTCGAGGAACTCTTTTTCATCTGGTGTGGAGTCTCTTTTCACAGGTGCACGTGACAGTGTATCGGCCGTCCACAGGCTTTTCCCTGGCACATGTGTGATTGAGTAGGAATAACGCATCAGGCGCATCCGGAAACGTTGAATCCGTGGGGGAAGCGCATCCAATGCCTGAGACCCCAGGAGACTCAGTAGAGGTTTATGATCCGTTTCCAGCTCAAAGTGTCTGCCGATGAGAAAGTTGCAAAACCTTTCACAAGCCCAGGTTAAGCCTAAAGCTTCCTGTTCTACCTGTGCGTATCTCTGCTCCGTCTGTGTGAGAGAACGTGACGTATAGGCTACCGGTCTAAACCGTATGATGATGCGTCTGCTGAGACCTTGGTTTCTCTGTTTGTGTCATACATGGCTAGCACTGGTGGAGATATCAGAGAGTCTTTCAGATCTTGGAAGGCTCTGGCCTGATCGATGCCCCACAGCCAGCAGTTCTTTTTGCAGAGCAGGTCTCGAAGTGGCTTGTCTCGAACTTCCCCAGCTGGTTGACCATGCCTAGAAAGCTCCTCAGCTCGCTCACATTTTTCGGCTCTTCCATTTTCCTTACCGCCTCTGTCTTGCTCGGGTCTGGTCTAATGCCACTAGCAGTGATCACACCCAGGTATGTCACCTCCTGTTTGGATATGTCACACTTTTCCACATTCAAGGTGATTCCTGCCTTTTGGATCTTCTCCAGCATACAGACGAGCGTCGTGCTCCTCCTGTGTTTGGCCCCACACCAGTACATCGTCCATGTGACAGACAACCCCCTCTAGTCCCTCAGTTACCTCAGTTGTCATCCTGTTTTGGAAATGCTCAGGGGCTGAGGCTATGCCGAAAGGTAGCCGATTGAAGTGGTATCAGCCAAAGGGTGTGATGAACGTTGTGTACTTGGCTGAGCCTTTTGTTAGAGGTATTTGCCAAAACCCCATGTTTGCATCCAACTTGCTGAATATTTTGGCTCAAGCCAGCTTTCCCAGTGTTTCTTCCACTGAAGGTAGAATGTACTTTTCTCGACACACAGACTCGTTCAGTTTAGTTAGATCCACACATATGCGAACAGCCCCTGTCTTTTTAGGTGCCACCACCATGCCAGCGCACCAATCTGTAGGCTCCTCAACTCTGCTGATCACCCCCAGGTCTTCCATGCGGGACAGTTCCTCTTTGACTTTGTCCATCAGTGGCAGTGGAATCCTTCTAGGCGTCTTCAGAGAAAACGGTTGGGCCCCTGGTTTCAGCTTCATGGCATATGGCTGCCACACCTCTCCAAGACCGCTGCATACTGTTGGGTAATTAGTCTTTAGCGTGTCCATAGTGACGTTGTCTAGTCGTGCCACTAGCTTCAGCGCTACACTGGCAGGCCTACCGAGCAATGCTGTTTGCAAGCGTCGAATGACATACACATCCTCCATAAGTTCTCTCTCTCCTTTCTTCAGCAGCATACTAGCAAAGCCCACTACGTCTAAAGGATTTTTCCCTGGACCCCAAAGTGGCTTCCTTGGCTTTTGAAGTGCTGGTGGATCTTTGTGCTTATAGACCTCTTTAAACACGGAGTGAGGAATGACTGTAACATCAGCCCCAGTGTCAATTTTAAACTGCACACTTTTGTTGTTAATGTCAATGTCTGCCATCCACGGATCATTCTCGGCCTCAATGCTGCCTAAGAACAAGCCTTCCTCTTCTTCATTAACCTCATGCACGCTTTTAGCTGTTTTACACACACGCATATAATGTCCCATTTTCCCACATGCATGGCATTTTACATTCTTGGCTGGACACTCAGTCTTTGCATGTGAAGGAGAACAACCACAGTTATAACACCCTTGTTGTACTGTGGCTTGGCTTGGTAGCTATTAGCAGATTGAGCTTTGTTTTTAGTATTTCTGCTACTGCCCTTATACACTCTGGGTGTTTCTCAATCTCGAGTACGCTTGCTTGGTAGCACATGTCTTCCGAGTCACTTCCTTCAGAAGCGAGGCAAGAATACTTCCTGGCATTCGGAAAACAAAGAGTGGAACAGGCTAGCAAGTGTGCAGGTGTGCGTCATATGAAAGGCCTCGCCTTACATTTTCCGCCACAGATTTGGGGAAATTGGTCGATGCCCAAAGCATTGTGGGGATTTTAAGACAGCGGAATCTGCACATGTGCAGCCTCGACATTTCCCCAAACGAAGTACGCCGGGCTCGTTAGAATTCCAAATATGCTGGACATTGAAACAGTACTTCGGCGGCACTCGATGACGTAGTATGCTTGAAATAGTGGCTCTGGAGCAGCTTTACTCGACATTGAGAAACACCCATTGTCCACTAATTAGGCTAAGAGCTCAACTCAGTGAAAGCACCGCCTGCTGACCAATCAGAGCTCAGTGTGCGGAGTTTAAAGCGATCAAGTCATATTACAGGAGAAAGGAAATACAGAAAAGCTGCCGTTGCAGGAAAGACGGCCGGCAAAAATCACCGACTGTGTGAACGTGAACATTAATAGAATATCACCTCCATCTTCAGAGCAATCTGACTATTATAACATTAGCGTTAAGAAAGCTTACTTAAATATCTGCCACAACGTAAGTAACCGGATCAGAGTAACATTAAGTACAGTCCGCGGCATATCACTTCATAATGTATCATATATCTCCTTATCTGAGTCAGCTGAGCCGTATCTGGCCGTGCAACACTCACAGTGTCACAGACTGTATGCAGAAGTATTATTTTAAGCAACACATTAAGTTGACGAAACACTCGAGTCAAATGTAATGAAAGTCAGATCGTGTCTTAGACGGGGCAGTGATATCATAAACCTGTTAATGTACGCATTCAAACACTTTTTCTTTTACCAGCTGTATTCACCTTGCAGGTGCAACTATGTGGCTTTGATCCTGGATCAAGTGTTTAAGTCATGGATGTTTAAAGTTTAACGTCTTCATATTTGACTAATATTATAGTTGACTTTTCATTCAGGAAGTATGATGCTGCGCTGTCAGTACGCTTGTCCATGTTTGTGATTGGTCGAATGCTCCAAATACCACCCCTTTCATGTGAACGCGCACCTAACTAGATAGGACACGGCTGGCTTGAGCGATCCACTTGATAACCCGCGTCGTAGTACCGCTTAGCGAGAGCGCGTATGTTTTGCATTAGGCCAACCGGCTAACTCAAACATATCCAGGTTAGGAAAATCCAGCTTCGTAGTATACCCCCCTGCTCCAGACTAGGCTAGCCGTTCAGCATAAGTTACCATGGAGATCTAGCCCGCGTCGTAGGACCGGAAACCCAGAGTTTTCCCTGAAGTTAGCCCGCTAAGAGAAAATCCTGCTTCGTAGTACAGGCCTCTGGCCTCAGGAGCCTACTTTCCACTAATAATTTTTTCAATTCTATAATAATAATAATAAGCTTTCTGAATTGAATGCAGGAATGTGTGTGTCCACTTGTCAGCGGGGGGATCTCACTTTCTGAGCCAGGTTCCAGAGGGTTTAATGTAAACCTTACAGAACTCTTAATAAACTTGATGGTTAAATCTTAAAATAATAACAATAATGGAATAAAAAAGAGTAATAGTCGACCATGGTTTAGTCAAAACATTGGCAATTATGTTTCCCTAATTATCAATTTGGGTGACATGGATTATTGTGTGCTTTTGTGTGTCCTCCCTTTCCTGCGTAAATTATTACACTCTGTAGACATTTATTGTGGAAATGTGTCTTTTATTTTTGTTTTTAGTTTTCATCCACTGTTGACAAAAATAAATGGACCTCTTATTTAAGTTGTTTATGTGATTATTTACATTTTGTTTCATTTGTACTGCGCATCACAGTTGGGAATGTTCCTCTCGCTCGCCGTATTCAAGCTAGATGTGTTTGAAAGACAAGTCACTTCCACCAATCACGAGAGCTTTGCAACATTTTTCAGCCAATTGACAACACGTTGTGTGACGTCCACTTCCATTTGTGGACCTGCAAGCCCTTCCTTGTTGATGTGAATGCTACAAAACGTGTCCCTCCGATGTGAGCATTTGGGAGTTAAAACAGCAGCCACAGAAGACGTCACACATCTCGGATGAACAGAGGCGTTTATAGGTGGACGGACCTGAAAGAATATGGGGGTAAGCATTGTAAAGCGCATTATTTTGTAGCTAATTTTGATTATTTAGCGATGACTTGTTATATTGGGTAATGGGGCGGTGGCCTGGCGTTATATCATAGCTTGATTGGTTCTTCTCTTGACTGATTGCGCATTTGTCCAGTTATTAGGCTTGTTTGAGATGAGCGAGACCAACGCAGACCTGCGCAATTGCGACCGCAGTCTTGCTAGTGCGTTGCATGATGGTTAGTCATTTTGTCCGACTTGCTCTGGAAGCTCGACTCCATGAGACGTTGAAATCTCGCGGGACAAAGACGCCGGCAGCCTTGAGAGCGAAATGCTTGATGGGAAACGACTAGTGATGGCGAGATGAAGCCTTATGAAGCTTTGAAGCCAATTGGTTCGCAAAAGTGTTCATCTCATGAGGCTTCATTTCATGAGGCTTCATTTCAACCATTTGAACCATAGACTGTGATTTGAACACAAATCCCCTGTTGGTCAAAGTGTGTAAAACAGGCAGACATCTCAACAGTGTGCTCTATCTCATACCGAGTTCCCAATGAGTAAAGCCTTAGAATAACTCTAAACAACGACCATAAAATCATATTTTCATGTTAACAATATTGTATTTATTCCAGTTTAATGATTGTGATTGAAAATCCTAAGGAGGCTGGTAAACATTGCAAAGAGGGATTTGTATTCCTTAATAATATTCGTAAACGTAACCATGTTGTAGCCGGAGAAAGGCTAAACCATATCAAAGAATACATTTATTAACTACATTATCTCATTTAGCTGTAGCTTTTATAAGCAACAAAACAGACGAATTGACCAGTCCTTGAATCAGGGACCCTGCGGTTGTGAGTCAACTGCTTTCCAGCTGAGCCACAGCCCACACACTGAATCTACCTGAAAACACTGAATCGTGTTTATTCCTGTATTTATTCATTTATTTATTCATGTTTTTATTCCTACTTTTATTTATTTATACTTATGACATGTTCCGACCTCTACAGGGCTGCCGACACTCACGCATTAGAGGTTTCTCAATACTCAAATGTTCCCTCCTCGACTCCTATCCTCGAGACTTGGTGCCGCCCACAGGAGATGCGAGTGGAGGACTGAGGAGGGGAACCGAGGAGAGAGGAGGGGAAGCAGCAGGCGGTTAGAGAAATGAGAACTCCTCTCCTCTGAGCGGTCATTTTAAAGAGACGTCCATTAATGATGACAGGAGGCACAGCAGCCCTCTGTCTGATGGACAGATGTGTTCATGACCACTTATATATTTACTTTGATTCATTCACAGTGTAGTATAATGAGACAATAACAGGCTACAGATGCAGACATATACACACACATATATTTATATAAATATATACAATTTCAGAATCAAACAAGTATGAGAGCACTCTCATAATAACGTAACCCAATCAGAGACTGGATATATCCACCCCCCTCTCTCTGGTCGCTGTAATGGGGAATTCAAATTACGGGCCAAAAGTTGTATTAAAAGTAAGCAGAGGACACCAAACCAACTGAGACCTGTCTGTCCGCCACACCTACACACTGTACAACACACACCTAGACACTGTACCACACACACACACACACCTACACACTGTACCACACACACACCTACACACTGTACCACACACACACCTACAGCTCCTAAAGCATAATCAGGCTACAGCCGTTGTGTATTTTATTATGTGAAGCACTAAATGGTCTTAGAAAAATATCGACTCTTTGTTTGTAGATATCTACTAAACTACAGCATACAAATACAGAGAGTAATGTAGGCCTGTTATACTGAGTGATATATATTATACACACTGCTCTGCTTTCTGCACGGACCTCACAGCTGTTCTCACTGTAAACATCGCGACGTGATGAAAGCAGTTTCTAAAATAATATCCAGGGGATGCATGCAGAGCTGTCATTGGCTGAGATAAGTCCGGCCGTGCGTCATGCCTCCACCGTTCCCGGAAATGCATCCGTGGAGGAACCATCAGTGTCTCCTCGGTTAAATTTCTCATTTAGAGAAATGAGATGTCCTTCAAAATGGCGCGCTGAAATTCATTTCCGGGTCACTACCGGAGGACCGAGGAGTCGAGGAGGGGAAATTTGAGTATTGAGAAACCTCTATTGAGTGTGAGAGTCACGCAATTAACCCACATCTCACGCACTCACGCCACACATGCCTTTCCTCACGCTAAATATTCGTCCAAAATACATGTATATAAATATAAAAATAAAGTGAAGGAACAGCAAACCGAGCGGTCTACGAAATGAGACTGTCTTCTGGCTTAGTTCAGTAAAGTTGGAACGATATTGGGAGATTCTGATTTCACGGATCAATAACTCATGAACACAATTGACGTCTCCTAAGTACCGTGGTAAGGTTGACAACGAACTACAATCACATTTTGATCAAAAAAAGCCAATACGCGCCGTCCTCCGAGCTGGACACATTACATTGGTCTCTATCTGCAGCCGGAGAAGAAACGAGTGCTCAGGGACCGTCTGCAAAGTGCAACTCCGAAAAAAGAGAATACAATAATATTCAATCACTATTATACAGCTTATTACTACCAAACTCACCACACACATCAATAGTCTCCTGTGTGTCATACTACAGCAAGGAGTTTGGAAGAATATGCTTTTGAATAATTTTGGGGAATATTAGAATCTTCAATAAATATGGAATCGTCTTCAATAACTTTACTATTATACAGTATATTTCTACCAAACTCACTATTTGCATTGTTGTTGTTAGCATCTGGTTAGCTTAACGGATATTAGAAGCTGTTTCTAAAACAATGAGAGGGAGAGCGCTGTCCTGTCAGACTGAGAGAGATAACTACAGCTCAGTGAGGTAAGGGACTCTCTGTTTAGATAGTTAACTTTAGTCTAGTTATCTCAGTGGGTCTCAAACGGTTTGGTCACCATTTATGAGAATAAATGAAATACTATATGACAGTAAAACAAGAATACAGTTTAAAAGGTGAGTGATTTGTAAAATATCCATAAAGAAAAAGAGAATCTGCTTACCAAAAATTCATTTTGCTCTCGAAGTGCACCAGGTTGATTCATTTAACTTCAATATTTAAAAAAAAAAAAAAAAAACCCACACTTATAAAATAGCACTTTACCTCTGCTTACACCTATATGCCATTTGATATGCTTTGAGCTGATTATCGAGCCTTCATTGTAACGGCCCGTCCACACAGCGGCGTGCGTTGACGCTTCACCATTCACTTTGAATGGGGTGACGTCACTTTTCACCGAACTGCCTCGTGGGAAGCGACGCGGAGCGTTGCTGGCGTGGCTCGCTGCAAAAGTTGAGCAATGTTCACCCTTTGACGCCTCGGCAGAAGCGTCAGCCAATCGAATCATATGCCAGTACAAGCTCTAGCCAATCAAACCGCTGCTTGTGTGTCAGGGGCGGGAGATTCATGTGATTGGTTGTTGGTCGAGTTTCAGTCACGCCCGCCGGCAAGCGTCAACGCACGCCGCTGTGTGGACGAGCCGTAAGAGTCGCAGGTACACTGTGTATGTGCGTATTCCACTGTAGCGCCCGGTACATTAATGGGAAACCCTAGTTTGTACATGTTCAATAGTAACACTGTACACATGAACATTTCTTTTTTCGGTTCACCAAAAAAAAAATCTCACTCCAAGCTGAACTCAAATGTTGGCAGCCCTGCTCTATATAAGTGAGTGTCTGAGCTCTCTTAATTCCATCGTGTCATCGGGCCCGGGTACAGGAGGGATAATATCGTTCTTATTATACATCCATGGGTAATATACATGGATGTATAATAAGAAAGGTAATAATATGCATATTATGAGTGTTGTGGTTCAACCGATCTGAATCGCTTCCTGAAGCAGTCACGTGGTAGCCTATCGATGGGTGTTTTGAATTTTTTATTTTGACTTGAGCCGTCCCTTATAGATACTGTCTTTTTACGTTAGTGAGCCGGATCATTTGGCTCGGCTCTCTTAAAGCGCCGGCTGTTTCGGCTCCCAAACGGCTCTTCGTGTTACCACGGAGCCTCAGTTTCGCCGCTGCGAGGCTCTGGTGCTCGCAGCTCACGCGCGTGCTCCACTAAAACCCCCCCCGCTCTACGAAAACCCCCCCCCCCGCTCATCGCGTCCAAATCGAGCACGTTCCGTGTTGTCCTGTAGCAGGCAAGGGTGTAACTTTGGTTTGAGAAGAAACACAAAACAGGGGGTCCTCCACAATGAAACATTTTTCTCGATTTTAATTCCATTTTCTGCCTTTCTACAAATATATTAGGGACTATGGTGTTAACAAATCCAAGAAAGATGTGTAGTGTATATAATGAGGAGAATATTTTTGTCTTTAAATGTAAGTTGAATGCATCAATCTGGTGCACTTTGAGAGCAAAATTAAGAGATTTATGGATACAGCTTTCAACACCCATATGAAACGGAACTGTATATTTCAATACTCCAAAAACCATTAGAATATGCTCACAACCAATAACACATCATTGATAAACTCCTCTCTCCTATCTTTATCTTACCTAGTCTGCATTCTTTCTTTTTAAATGCATATTTTACTAATCACTCCCCTTTTAAACTGTTTTTTGTTTTTTATTTTTAACAACTATATTAAGTAGATGGAAATATTTGTTTACATAGATGACCAAACCGTTTGAGACCCACTGAGATAACTTAGACTACATTTTACAATCTAATCACTCAGCGAGTCCTTTACCTCCCTGAGCTGACGTTATCTCTCTCAGTCCCACAGGAGAGGACTCTCCCTCTCCTTATTGTTGAAACAGCTTCTAATCTCCGTTAGCTCCGAGCTAGCACCAGATGCTAACAACAACCCCCTTAACTCTCTCTGTCCCTCTCTTGCGGCTTTCACACCAGCGCTTTTCCCTTTCTAGCTCCGAGCGGGAGCTTTTCTGGTTCAGCTCCGGTTTCCCTTTTCTGCTCCCGCTCTGTTCACACCGCCCAGAGCCCGACTGGTGCTGCCCTGCCGCTGCTGCGTCATGACGTCACCGTCAACGGCGTTACGGTGCTCACAACAACAACAACAACAACAACAACAACGGGGAACTGCGTCGGGTCGATGATCGTGTTGCTTTTAATCGCACGAAGCCAGATTAAATTAAATAACGACTTCTCCAACCTTATGCTTTTCTCCAGAGTGCCGTGGTTCATTGTTTATTAATGTGTTTCTGCGGCATTTACCGACCGCTGCAGTGTTGGCTGCTCTTCCACGGGAGTTTATTCTCCGTTAGCTCCTGGTTAGCTCACACTGCAGCGGCCGCTCTTAAGTATTCACTGTCCGACTCACACAAGCAGCTGATACATATCCCCAGTTCCCCTTAGCCTAAGTGAATGTGTGTCAGTCTGAATTGACGCTGTTTGGCATCACAACGCTGTTATGAAAGTTTCTCTGGTATAAAATGCGTGATGTTAGCATAGCAACCGAAGCTAAACTGACTACTTGCTATTGCTATCCTATTGTGGCATAAACCGTTTTCTACAGGCACATTTTACCGGCGTATTTTTATTATGATTCTACTTGTGATAGTCGGACACGACAACCTGTGCAGCCCATGTATTGATTCCATCCGATAGCTGCTATAATACAAAACAAAACGTCTGCCTCTCTCCACAATGATCAATAACAGTGAACGGATGGTCAAAGTAAGGTACAAATAAACAGAATCACACGGAGCCTGGTTAGTGTTGCCTGACTTTATAAAGTGTGTTTATAAGCACTACTGCTTGTAGGCAGGCATGACAGTCGACCCATGTTCAGGGGAGGTGGGTTTAGTTTCCTGCACGCCTCGACGTAAGAGAGACGTAAGCGACGCCACCTCTTAGCTCCGAAGCTCTTGCCTCTAGACCGACAATTTTTTGGAGCTGGAAGTGAACCGGATTCCGGAGCTAAGAGGCGGCGCCGCTGCGGTGTGAACAGGAATAACCGGCACTTTTCAGGCTCCAGCTCCGAGCCGGAGCTGAAAACGTGTTGGTGTGAAAGGGGCATCTGTGTCTCTCTCTCTCTCACAAAATGCGCTCATGCCACACACACAGACGCTCCTACGATGACCGCTTGCGTAAACAAATTATAATAAACACATTTGAAAAGTGGGGGGGGGGGACACGAACGGGATTTTGAAAAGTGAGGGGGGACATGTCCCCCCCCTGTCCTCTGGAAATTACGCCCATGGCAGGCACCTTCGATGTCGGGGAAACGATTTTCAAAATACTCCGAAAAGAATCCCACCAGACTCCTTTGCCCCAACAGAGGGATGTCCTTGTCCTTTTTCCTTTTCGTCATTTCAAGCGATAAAAACTCTCGATCTTCTCTCGAATTATTAATATGTTTGGACGCCCTCGGCTCGCGTTCAGGGCGTCCCGAGCTGAATAAGGGCGTCAAATGACAGCAAGACGCCCCCCTGGCGGAAACGCTGCTCCGAAGCCGCGGCGCAATACGTAACATCACTAGAACGTGACGTCACCCGGCCCAAATCAACTTTTTCCCCATTGACTAACATGGAGAAAGAGACGTCTGTAAATCGGTGGATAATTTTTAACTAAATAAACAACCCAGTATGAACTATATTATTGCCCTTATTAGAATCATTCGGACCTTAAAGTTGTAAAATGCACTAAAAGCCGAATTTAGATTTATTTTCTCTCTCGCCTGTTTTCCACGTCTCAGGCTTGAAAATGACATTCCCAGAACAAATGACCATAACTTCACTTCTAAAAGGGGTAAATTACTCCGTACGTGTAATATGTGCAATAACAATAAAGTTGAATCTAATCTTGAGCCGGAACAAATGTATTTACTTAGTACATATCTGATATTAACGATTAAACACATTTGTGCATTCTTTATAAATGCAAGCCGACTCTGGAGACAACTCTGGAGACACCTCTGGAGATCAGAAGAAAGAAACTTGCTCCGTCGTCAGACTACAAGGAAGTGGCGAGGAAAATATCACAAACAGATTGCTGGGAATATACAAAGTTCCAGGGGCGTGGGTTTGGCTGGACGAGTAAGGAGAGAACGAGGGCATATGGAGTGGGGACCATAAAGTTTGCCAAAGCAAGCTCATTTAGCCGTGTTCCCCCATGGCTTTCCCCAGAAGCTAACATAGATGGGAGTATCATAGAAAGAAAGAAAAAGATTATGTACCTGAACGAAAAGTTTTACAATTACCTCAACATTTATACAGATGGATCTAAGAAGCAAGAATGCGTGGGGATAGGTGTGTATATCCCAGAATTCTAAATATCAATCTCAAAACGAGTGTCACATAACTTATCAGTTTATACAGCAGAAATACTAGCAGCAATTATTGGGCTACAATGATTTGAAGAGGTCTGATAGGGTGGTGATATGCACAGACTCACTATCTGCTTTGGAAAGCATACAGTCCACAATAACAGTTAGAAAATATGTAATCATTGAACTTAACCACTGCTTACTATGACTTCAGAGGAGGGGAGTAGATGTGCAGTTATGCTGGGTGCCTGCACATGAATGAGCATGCTGATAAGTTAGCAAAATATGCGTTACAGAAGGAAATGGCAAAACCAGTTTCACTTGGAAAAGGAGAAGGAAAAGCAATAGTTAAGAAGAAGGGTATGGAAATATGGCAGAAAAGGTGGGAGGAATATCAGAAAGGGAGGAGATACCACAAGTTGCAGAAATCAGTCATAACAAAGAGAAAGGAACAGACGGGAGGAGATCATCACTAGACTCAGACTGGATCATACAGGATTAAACGGCACAATGTTTATAATGGTAAAAAGCGAAGTTGAAGAATGCAGGGGGTGTGGAGTGAAAGAAAATGTGGAACACATCATATAACACTTCAACATGTGCAAAACAGAGAGGGGAAAACTAAGAGACGGGGTCAGAGAGGCAGGAAGGGAGTGGAGCCTGATGGGGACACTGGGAACATAAGGTGAGGGGGTAAGAGCTACCAGGAAGGCCATTATTAAGTATTTGAGTGAAACAGGATTGATTGGAAGAATTTTTAAAAGAACGTAAATACAGTGGTATAATTCCAGAAGTGGTGATATGGTGATACACACTCTTGTACAGTAGGTGGCGGTATGCACTTTAAAGTTGTTTGCAATCCGCCAAAAACCGAGAGAAGAAGAAGAAGAAGAAGAAGCCGACTCCGAGCTGTCCGACTTCAGGCGAGCTTTTTGAGACCTCCCCCGGCTGCAATCGGCTATTCTCGTCTACAGTCAGGGCGAGCCGCAGCTCGTCTCAAACAAGCCTATTGACTTTATTGGGATATATAAACCAATGAAGTATGTGGTCGTTTAAGAGTTGCACTGTTATTGGTGGCTTCCCAGCCCCTTCACACGTCTATTGGTTATATTTGGCCAATCACCGTTTACAACTAGGCTATTTCATGTTGATGGAACTGCTGTGGTCCAATGAATGCGTCGGCGGAATATCTGTGATTGGTCCAATGTACGGTTGTGGGCGGGATGTGTTGATGTTTTGTGATGGGAGATAAAATGGCGACGGTTCGGAAACCGTATTAACTTTATAACATACTAGTAATAACAGCTGCAATCACGTATGCCCCTTTTTGTCTCAGTCCATTAGAACGATGTATATGTTACTATTTTAATACGACTTCAGGCCATGTTGAATTTGCTGTCGATATCAGCAGGACTTACATTAGCTGGACACGACTTGGAATTGTGAAGGCAAGGAACAAAGCTCGAGTATTCAGACTAACTTGATGTCAATGATCCTTTCCATTCAGTGCTGGGACGCTACTGAAATGTGCCTCTTTAAAGGAGCCGGGCTGAGTAATGCTTCCCATATCCAGCCGGAATTGTTTGTGTGGGGAAACGTAAACGTTAGACAAGCTGCGATTAACGTCACCGTTAGAGGAATTTGAAGGCTCTTCTAAGACAACTAATGGCTTATTATCATCTCAACAAGTAGAATAATCACAAGTTATTCACTTTGTTTGTTACTTAAGCTAAATTGGCTGACCATTGTTGTGAACACATGCCGTCCAGCTGCTTGCTTTCTCTCCCATGGAGCCGCGCGGCGCGGCGGGAAGCTTGAGTCCGCTCGGCTCCTCCGATGGCTCTGCCTTAGCTTCGCGTTTGTTAGGATAGAGCAGCTATCCGCTGATAATGGATGAATCCAAGCCAAGGTGCAGCAAAAGGCTGGTAAGTTAAATTGGATAAGGCCACGTTGGATTTATAAATGAATGTTCAGTATGGGGGATGTGTGCTTTTGTTTACACTTTGTATTTACTGTATAGTATTACTACTCAGATACTCTACGTAAAAGTACTAATACCACATTTTAAACATACTCCTGTAGAAGTCCTGAGCTCAAAATGTGACTTAAGTTAAAGTACAGAAGTATTATCAGCTATGTACTCAAGTATCAAAAGAATATTCATTTTTTGCATAATGGCTGTTTTTAAAGTCTTGTATTATTATAAAAAAAAAGTCATTTCTAATGTTTTTATTATTATAAAATACATGTAATAACATTTTCAGTGTTGTAATTCGTCACTATGGAGCACATTTTAGATAGTACTGAGAGCATAAGTTGTAGGCTACATGTATATCATATACATGTACTACTAGAGTAGAAGTAACAGGACAAAGGAAATATTGAAGTAAAGTTCAACCCAAATGTTATACTTAGTAGCCTACAGTACTTGAGTAAATGTAATAACATGCCACCACTTTTGGCTGCTTAAAAAAGTTCCTTCAGAGTGTTTGGTGTTTTAAACCCCTCAATGCCACTTAGTTTGAAGAGGTTTTTTTATTGACATGCCATTGTGTGGCTACACGGATGGACATAAACAACCTTTACAAATGGCTTCCATTGGGTGTGTATATCATGTTTTTAAGAATTGATTCAGAAAAAATCTCCGAGGATAAGTGAAATATCTTTTGATTAATTATTAGATGAATAACTTGACAAAAAAAGATGGGGAGGAATTGTAACGTGTAAATAATCTTTTCGGAGCCCATCTGAAAAAATAGAACAGGCTGATATTTGCTCATTGCAGATGTGTGTATTTTTTGGCCCATCAAAAGACAAGAAATGTGAAAATTACATTAACTTTAAAGGAGTGTTTTGATGGTGTCACCATTCTTTATGGTGTACACCAGAGAGTACAAGGACATGGGTTTTTTTTAAATGTCAAATCTACTCCCATATTATTTCCCTGGAGGAAATTATATTAAGAAAACAAATACTTATTTAATTGAACCTCGTAAATTGTTTGTTGTGTGAAAAAAAACGATGTGTGTAATGTTTCTATGTAAATAAACATCTGTTACATTCCAGTCCTTCTCAGACAAGTTCACACTATGCTGATAAAGCATGTGTAGGAAGAGTTGAAAAGACAGAGGATGGTAGGGAGAGCCCGACCTGATCTGAGAGAAACCTGTTCTCTGAGTAGGACAGACCAGCCAATGTCCACAAACACACAGAGACTGGGTTGTGTCTCTTGTGAAGAAGTTGTGAGCTGATTATAATAATTAAATATATAATTCTTTTGTCAACTGAGTTAAAATAACTACGGCGTGCATGTATCATCAGAATTCCTTTAAGTCCTGCGGCGGGAACATTTACCGCTTAACAGCAGTTAAAAAAGGCAATAAATAATAAAGGGTAACCTAACATGTTAAGTGACCTGAGATCTGATTGCATGGTGGTAATTGAAAGTACTTGGTGTGAAAACGGCTCTTAGGACACATACAGATGTGTACTAAGAGAACACTGTAAACCTCAGATTAGTGTGTTGTTGAATCCAGAAGCAAGTGAAGAGGTGGGGGCGATTGTATAATCCAGGGGGGTTGGGGGCTCAGCCTGGAATTATCCCTGTATAATTGCCCCCCCCTCAAAGAGAGCATGTATTTGAATATATGAGGGTATACAGGTATTGCAGGATACCTTTGTATGAAAGTTGACAGTTATCCTACTGTATCAATGTGCTTATCTACGTTATTGGAACAACAGTATGACTGTGCCTTTGACCTCCTACATTAAGGGTTAATAATCATGGAACATAAAAGCTCACTGCTTAATATATAATGAGCAATGTTATTTTTCAATTCATTTAACATGCTATAGAGCTGATTACATGTTCTTCCATGTTTTTGTTCCATAAAACATGATTTATATGGGCCTTATAAACCTGTTTTTTTTATTTAAACTGTGGTCATGGTAACTGATTTATTTCTATTAAGAGTGTAATACTGTGATATTATTTTACCGACTAAACATAGACAAATGTGTTATAGATTTAATCTGATCCATTCAGGCCCGTGTTAGAGACAACCCAAGAAAAGTCTGCTCTGTCAGCGATGCCGATTATTATATTTTCACCCTTCCCTCCATCTCCCTAGCGGGCCGGCACCCGGCGACGTTACCATGACGATGGCATCTCAGATGAGGAGATTGATGGAAGAAGGATGTTTGACCTGGAGGACAAGGTTCACAGTGAGAGGTTCGGCTCCGACCGGGTTCTGCGTATGGAGGGAAAAGGTACGCCGACACGAGCAGCCACACAGATTTTTGAAGTGTACCAAAAACACTTTACTTTTCCTGCAGTACTTATTCATCTTTATTCCAAAAGGCAAAACAGTGACAGAATAGACTATATTTAGCAAATGTCTGTAATGTGACTAGAGTTATTCCTCATATTTGGTTAGTTGGGGTGTGTCCTCCTTCTGCCACACCACACCACATTAGCTTGCAAGCAGAATAGCTACCCAGGTGCAAAAGCATTTGCTAAATCTTCTCCAGCGAAAGCATTTTCACTGTCTGTAATATATGGCCTAACCGAACAGATACAAACCGTTACGTGATGACACCAGTAGCAGTGTTAACTACATGTTTCCTTGTGATACAATATTATATACAATCTTTGGACAATGCTACAATAATTCGGCCTCCGTGAACAAAAAACAGCCCAAAATGAATAATAGAGAGCAAACATTGGAACATTTCTCAGTCCCACTTTGTTTTTTTTGTATTCCTTAGACCTGACATACGAGTTCGTCCAGAGAGAGGGCCTGAGGGACCCGATCCTCTTTGAGAAGCCTGAGGGACTGGGAATCAAGTAGGTCTTCCTCTTTACTTCTCCATCTTTTTTAGAACTTGCTCGTTTGTTCTTGTCTATTGAGGAGAGACACGAGACCTGTTGAGTAACTCATGTTGTTCTGTAGGATGCCTGACCCCGACTTCAGTGTCAATGATGTCAAGATGTTTGTTGGTAAGACTTCATTAATACACTTTTCTTACTTTACAATAAACTACTACATGTATTGAGTTTAGTCATTGAATAATAACATCCATTGAAGCAAATATTAGATTCTAATTTCAGTAATGCACTGACTGAATGATGAGTGAATCTATGAAAGATTTCAAATGACTGATTTATTTTCTCTGACTAACCTTGAATATATCCCAAACTATCAAGTGTTACATTTACATTGACACGGAAATAAGTGAATCATCACATTGGAGAACCTGGATATCTTTTTTAGGGTTGAACTAAACACCTGTTCATCAGTCAGTCACGACATGAACGATTCACTTGGTTAACTTGCCTGTGAGGCTAGAGAAATGGCACACAATAGTTTTTTAAATAAAGTACGAACTTTGCTAAACTGTAATTCCAGTGGAAACAAACCAGTGGCCACCTCTTGATGTACACAAGGTTTTGGATATAATGCCCTCTGCTTTTTACAAAATACAAATACAATATTTTGTTGAATTGAAGTATTACATCGTTCTTGCATCAAAGTATTTATTAAAAACCATGACTTCAAATGTGTTCTATCAGTTGCTGTTTGACAAGATTTCTTTGGCATGCTGGGAATAACCATCGCCCTAAATCCCTCTCAGGCAGCAGACGTATGATTGATGTGATGGACGTGAGCACTCAGAAAGGGACGGAGATGTCGATGGCCCAGTGGACACGCTACTACGAGACCCCCCCGTCTCAGAGAGAGAAGCTCTATAATGTCATCAGCCTGGAGTTCAGCCACACAAAGCTGGAGAACCTGGTCAGGAGACCCACCACGGTATGTTCATACACTTACCATATGTGTGTATTCTGCACACCTCATGCAAACACTTACCTTTTTACTCATCAAGTATGGATAAAGAATCAAGCATTCAGCTGTCTTTGTCATACAGAGAGCAAACTGTCTGCAGAGTGAAAGACGCTGCGTTGTATTCAGAGAGAGGAGAAAGCGGGGCTCAAGCTTGGCCATAATGAAAGGAGCATTCTGGCAGTAAGAGAGGCAGTATCAGGAAGCGCTCAGTTTAACAGGAGTCCGTACTGTTCGAGCACAGAGTGTAACTTAACAACATTGTAACAAATATTCTTAAGAAGGACATTTCCAAAGCTAAGCAAAGATGTGAAAGCCAGTAAATAGAGATACACATTACAAATCACTAAGTGATATTGAAAGTGAGTAAAATACTTTCAGTACAGTGAATATTGTAAATAATAGTAAGTTTGATCTGTCTGTTATGTCAGAGAAATGTTACCATGTGTCCGTCCTGTGTTTGTGTGTGCAGGTAGATTTGATAGACTGGGTGGACAACATGTGGCCCCGTCACCTGAAGGAGAGACAGAGAGACTCAACCAACTCTATCACTGACATGCAGTACCCCAAGGTCCAGAAGTAAGCCTACCAGGTCCACTTGGCACAGCATCATAAACCACACAGGAAAAATGAGTACACAATAAACCACTTGTGTATCATATTTCTTTATGCAAACATTGCTGATGTGTGTGTCTCTGCAGATACTGTCTCATGAGTGTGGAGGGCTGCTACACTGACTTTCACATTGACTTTGGAGGGACCTCAGTGTGGTACCACATCCTCCGAGGAAGCAAGGTGGGGCCAGAGGGGGGTCAGCCACTGTCTTACAGCCTCAAATGTTCTAAATCAAGATTATCAAAGTGAGGACTTTAAACTAAAAACATGAAGGCTGTTCTTGTTTTTAGAAACGAGGCGTTAGATAAATAGTTTGAAATGTACAGAAAGAACGTCTAGAATTGGGGGTCTCGTCTGAAATGACTTCTGCTTCCTCAGTAAGTGGCCTCGTGGTTAGAACTGCGGCTGTGTGTTTCAGGTGTTCTGGCTGATCCCTCCCACCCCTCAGAACCTGGAGCTCTATGAGAACTGGGTGCTGTCCGGGAAGCAGGGAGACATTTTCCTGGGAGACCGAGCATCTGACTGCCAGAGGGTTGAACTGAAGCAGGGCTGCACCTTCATCATCCCCTCAGGTAAACTGTCCCAGAGAGCTTTTACCCCGTTGAGCTTCTGTGTCGATATTCAAAGCTCTTTCGGAGGTGGAGGTCACTTCTGTTGCTCACACAACAGATACACATCCTTTGTATTCTCTATCACACATTTTTTGAGCCTTATGTGCATTTCTGTTGCGTTTAGTGACATATATATATATATGATATAAAATCTCTAAATCATGCAAAGTGTGCATCTCTTTCCCAATGAAGAAAAAATGAAGTTATCGGGTCCAGCCCGACTTTGACTCTCCTAACACACACACACACACACACACACACATACACACACACACACACACACAGACAGAATGATTTCAGTTCTGAGTGTAAAATAACGTATTTGTGATACTCAGGGTGGATTCATGCTGTGTACACCCCTGTGGACACCATGGTGTTTGGAGGAAACTTCCTGCACAGCTTCAACATCCCCTCGCAGCTCAACATCTGTAACATAGAGGACAGAACGCGGGTAGGTGAAACCCCTCTCCACAAAGTGTAAAGGCAGAAAGTGAATGCTTGTGAAAGCCTGTTGCCTCTTTCACCTCCACCTCAGGTTCCATTGAAGTTCCGCTACCCCTTCTTCTATGAGATGTGCTGGTACGTGTTGGAGCGCTACGTCTTCAGCCTGACCAAAACCTCCTACCTCACACCAGAGTTCCAGAAGCACACGCTGGGCATTGGTATGCACACATGCAAACAGATGGGGGAGATGTGTAGAGACACCTGTTTGTGTTGTAAATAGTGTGTAACTCCTTCTGTCAGGTCTGAAGAAGCCGGCCAGCTCGGATCCAGCCATCGAGCAGCTGAAGGAGGAGGGGGAAGAGAGGGATGAGGGAAGCAGTGATGAAGAGTTTGACGTTAAACTTCATCTGACTCCCCTTGAGCTGGAGGGGATGTGGAACCTGCTGGGTAAACTGGAGGCTCTGCCCTCCAACAAGAAGTGTCTCCCCGCAGGCATACACAACGCCCCGGCACTCATCACACACATCAAGGTATGACTGCTGTGTTTGAGTTACTCTGCTGTGGGGGTCTTGCTGAGATTTAATGGTGTCCTTTGGATGGCTTTCCTCTGCTGTGCCCCCCCCCCCTGCTGCAGGCTCTGCTGAAGGAACACGCCAGTGACAACCCCAAACTATCCTACTCCGGGAAGCCCATCGTCAAGTGGCCAAAGAGAGTAAGCGGCCTTCACTTTTTAGACACAGCACATCAGCAAGGATGCTTTGAGTGTATCCTAAAGCTCTAAGATGAATGGTTATAAATATGTCTGTAAATAATGTATCTGTGTTTTCAATGAAACAATACCTGGATGAGGTGTTTACCTGTGTTGATTAGTCCAGTAGTTACAGTTGTATCTGAAAAAAACCCATTTATGAATATTTGATGTTCTGTATTTATGAAGAACCGTCGTATTGATTGTCCAACAGAAAAGTGCCTGGCTGTTATCGTTGGTTTACCTCTGCCATTAACTCTGTTCTGCTCCTCTCCACCAGCCCTCCTGGTACCAGCCTCCTCCTCCTCCTCCACCACCTCCTCGCCCTAAACTGGCCTCTACCCCCATCACCCCCCGACCACAGAAGCCAGCCTCCTCCATGTCTGTGCTGAGGCGCCGCAGAGTCAGGTGTGTGTTCTGTCACATCAAATGAATGGATGTTGATGTTTTTACGCCAAATGAGTTCAGTGACTGAGGCAAATCAAGCCTTGCAAGTCGATTGCAGTTTAGTTTGTGGTATACCAGTCACAATGAAGTGATCCTATTCCAGTAGTTTGAAGCCAACACCATTTTGATAGCCTTTTATAGTTAATATAATTGTGAAAGTATGGAATGAAGCGATGATCATTGCTGTCCTGTTTCCCTCCTCTCAGGTGTAAGCGCTGTGAGGCCTGTATGAGACCCGAGTGTGGAGACTGTAACTTCTGCAGAGACATGAAGAAGTTTGGAGGACCAGGGAAACTCAAGCAGACCTGTGTCCTTCGGCAGTGTCTCTCTGTAAATCACTCCTATATACTTATTCATTTATTTTTTGAATATAGGTTGGATATATCTGTTTTTTAACTTCCCCTCGCCCCTCCAGCCGGGCCTTCCTCTGTCTGCAGTGTGTGAGATCTGCAAAGAGCCCAATCAGGAGGAGACTGGAGACCCCTCCCTCACTCTGATGGAATGTTCCAACTGTGCACAGATAGTCCACCCTGCCTGCCTCACGGTATAATGCGCACACACAACCGTTTATGCCTCTTTCTGTATTATACAGAACACTGTCCCACGTTGTGTGTATTCTGAGTGGAACATCTACACGTCCTACAGTGGAGCAAAAATCATTTGGACATGCCATTCTTTGACTGTCCTGCACACACACACACACACACACACACACAATACAAATGTTTCTTTTTGTTTATTCTTTTTAATATATTTTCCTGCATTGCCAATAGAGGTATAGGTAGAATCATATTTAAATAAGTAATTGTTTCATTTTGGTATTACCGTAATAAAACACCATCAATACATACAGTCAAATAAATAATGCATTATGTGTTTTGGCTCACACACACATGTCTTTAGCTAAAGGCCAAAGCTCCACAGGAAGCTTTCATCTATCACTTCTGAGACCCACAACGTTATTAAAGTACTTGCCTGCTGCTGCTGCTGCTGCTGCTGCTGCTGCTGCTGCTGCAGTGTTTAAGGAAGGAGTTCATACGGCTAGTATAGGTCCTATTACAGTGATAACACTCATCATCTAGATATCAGTATGGTTTTAGTCCTGTTTATTAATACCTATTTTATTTATTTTCATCCATCCATTTACTTCTAATATGTGCATCTGCAGGTTCAAGGTGAGGGGGTGGTGAACAAAGACCTGCCCAGCTGCTGGGAGTGTCCAAAGTGTGTCCAAGGCATCACTGACCCAGAGGTACACAATGTCTTATCAACACACACGTGCACACACACATCTGCACAGACTTCGTGGTCACTCTGCAAACTCCTGCGCTCTCTCCTGCACTCAGTCTCTGACCCCTTGGTTCACAGTCACACACACTTGGTTGCAGTGTGTCAAAGCTAACGGGTGTTGTGTGTCTCCTTTCTTTTTGTTTTTCATTGTGTTTTTTTTCGGTTGCTTTATTTTCTGTTTTCTTGTTGATTTAATGAAACACCGTCAGTCATCAGGCAGCGATGAACCGTTGGCTGCAGGCCACCAGCAGCACATCCGGCCCCGAGGCCCCCTGGTCCTCAGACTGGGCCCCGGGCCCTCTGCTACCATAGGGGGTCCTGTGGGCACCCAGCAGGATGGGGAGGTGATTCGCTGTGGGTTCTTCCCTCCTCCTCTTCCTTCCTGCTCTTCCTCCTCCTCACTTCTATTGGTGGCGGCCCCTCTGCCTTCTCAGCCAATCAGCTCGAGACTGGTGAGAGGTGCCGCCTACTCTGAGTTCATCCACCCCTCTGTCCAGTGCACCCTCACACATCTGTCATCCCACCTTTTCAGGAGAAAAGACACAACTTTTGATGTAAATGAGACTTTTCCTATAAATGATCCTCTCACGGAGAGATGATTTCTTATTAAATAATACTGTTCCACGGTTTATATAAGAGTAGTGCCTCTTCTCTCTGACTTGTAGCTGTTTTCATTTTGGAGCGGTCTCCAGCTCAGATTTTTTTTTGTGCTGTTTTCCCTTCTCAACACTTTCTAAATGATTTATCTTATGGTCAGCCGGTTTGTTTAAGACGATCAACGTTTGACTAAACCACCATTTTCTTTAGGTTGGACACAGACACCAGACTAGCCCTACATTGCACCGGTGCTCCAAACGTTCTTCTGCCACGCACTACTTTTGTACATGTTGATGATCAGTTTGTGTTAAGGTTGTAACGTTCATTTGTGGGTAGAACAGGGCATGGTTTTCACACACACACACGCGCATGCCTTAGTTTTTTTCCCATCTGCATTCACCAGAGAAGAATATAAAGACAGAGCCCGGGGGTCTTTACAGAATGTTGGTGGGAAAAAGCCCAGTGAAACTCAGAGCTGCAGATGTCAGGCTGCCGGTGCCAGCACAGAACACTGTTGGTCCCCTGCCTGACCCCTTCACTCAGTGGGAAGCACTGGAGGACCTGAAGCTGTGACTGCTCATCCCTGCAGTCACCCACTGAATGACATTCTGACAGTTCTTAATGGGAGACGGCTCTTGTGTAATAGTGGCTTCAATGACTACGGTCATGTTCCTAAGCAAACAATTCCTAAACATTCCTGACGGACCACAATGCTGTTTTAAGGAGTCAAAGCGATGTGGAGGGGGAGGTCAGGCAGGTGGTTGGTGTGACGGAGGAAGATGCAGGGGAAAGGAAGAGATGGAAATAAATTATTAAAACAAAAAGTATTCTGCCATAGATTTAATTGAAAGCTTGTTCTGTGTTTTTAATGAACCACTTTCAGAAGCTTTTCCACTCTGACAGAAATTAAAATGTAATGATGGAAATGATAAAAATTAGTTATTGAACATCAGAAGGTTATAGCAGCTTCTGCAACAAATGAATGATCAGCCTTTTACTTTCAGCTAAAACAGACAAAAGACTTATAGAGACAAAATATCATTTTCAAAGTAAAAATTAAACCTTGTTTATAAGACAAGGGAGATTTGGCGCTTTCTGTCACCTCTGTTATTGTTTTTCTGTCAGCTCTGAAGAAACTTCTGATATTGACATGTTTTCCTTTTCCTCCAGCAGTCTAAAGGAGACACAGGGGAAGGCCTTCCAGCGGTGAGTGTTTATTGTGGGGTCTCCACTTCAACATGTATGTTTCTCTTGATTTAAGGTCTCTAACCATTTCCCTTCTATGTCATTTAGTCTATCTGTTCTTCTACGCACGAAATTCTTTAATTTGATTCCGCCCGTTATTTTGCCGGTCTTCTCCTCCCGCATTGAACATCGCAGAAACTCTGTTCAAACATCAAAACGTTCAGCTCGGTCGGGAATCGAGTGCTATTACTTTTATCATTCATAACTTTCATAATTCCAGAGATACATCCCATAATTCTTCACATTTTTAACCATTGAAGTCAATGGAGAAACTCTTCAGACTTCAACAATCTTCATGCGACTTCAACTGCTAACTGTTCATTCATACTACTCAGAAACCTCATTCCAACTTTAAAATGTTACACATCTTTCTGACATTATTCGTGTAAAACAACTTTTAAATCTGATTCTTACTTTTAGAGATATTAAACATTGTTCAGACCTTGGTAAAGAGGCTTTCTTCAGATTTTAACATTAACTAGAGTGTGTGATGTCACAGCTAGAGTGGAGAAAATCTTGAAATTTGCCTTCATATTTTTTTTTTCAACTGCCATAATTCCCAAACCCTACATTCCTGAGACATAATTTTTCATGCCAAACGTAGGAAAACATCTCGTAGCTTGAAAAATGACAAATAATTAAGCAAAAAAAATTAACAAAATGCCTCTTGAGGGCATGAAGTGACAAAAACTTTCAACATGCCTCCATTAAAGCCCATTGTAATTTCAGGCTGATATTTCCTCACAGCAGCAGCCGTACACCTTTAGTTAAACTGCCAAAAAGGCCACATTATTAACCTGAAAGTACACAAAAATTACACTTCAGATACTCAAGGTCCTTGAGATGCTTCACGCTTTGAAATATCACCGATATCTGTTACGGTTCTTCCACAAAACGTTCACATGTAAGAGGTTTATCTCTCATTCAGAACAATGGAAATGCTCTCCTCTCACTGATCACCATGGAAACCTTTGATCTCTGCACACCTCATTAGCTAAAATATAAACACCTGTGTCATGGAACACGATTATGTCATCACTCCAACTGACATGCTCAGAGCAGCAGACTTCAGATAATGGTTAATGGTCCTGCCCTCAACAGTTCTACGTTAATTATGGGGTGTCATCATATGCGGTTTCCATGGAAACACCCCTCACCATAAAAGACGATGTCGCTGTACATTAACTCCTATGAAAATGTTCAAAAAGTGCTCAAACTTCACGTGTGCTAACCGTCCAGCCGTGAAGACATCTACGAGACAGTTTTGAGATTTCTTCAAATGCCGTTGCCATGGCAACACAATGCTCGCCATGAAACACGGTTTTCTCAAAACTTCAGTGAAAATGCTCCAAACAGCCCAAAACTTCACAGGTTTGGTAACGATGCAGCCATCAACGCATCTAAGCGTATTATGGGGTGTCATCAAATGCCGTTGGCATGGCGATAGATCATTCGCCATCAAGTTAGTTCAAATATTCTGCTGCTTTTCCAAGCCTTTTTACTTTCTTTTCTTCTCTCGTCACACATTCAAGCCCCCTATATTCATGTATCATTTCAATCTAAATTCTTCACTTTCTTCTTACACATTACATTTCAGCATAGCAATGCAACGTCAGCTTTTCAGCATAAAGCATTCCGACTAGCATTTTCTTCAGGAATTGCATTCTCTAGTTCTGACTGTTCTTCGTCCCCTCTTTTTTCTTTTGCCTGCGTCTCCAGAAGCGGAAATCTTCCTCGCTGCTGGACGCCCGTATGGCTAAGATTTACCGCCGACAGAGACACAGCCATGATGGAGACGACTCTGCCAGTGATGATGATGATGACGATGATGATGATGATGATGATGATGAAGGTTTGTCTGTTAATCCCACAAAATGGCAAAGAACCTGAATCCTCCACATGTCTGTTGTTCTGACCCGATCAACTTTGTCCTCTTTACGCAGCCTCTCGCAGAAGAAAGGCACTCTATGCCCGAGGAGGGGGGCACTCTGCCAGGAGGGGCTTTGGGGCCAGCAGGAGAGGGCTACTGAGGGGGGGCTTGGCCCGCAGGGGGCACCTGGCTGCTGGCTCCTCCTCAGCACTCAAGCTGAAACGAGGGATGGGCGTGAGGGAAGCAGGGAGGAGGGGGCGAGGGGTGAGGCTGAGGGGAGGCTCCAGGATGCAGCGAAGAGGAGAAGAGTCCGAAGAGTCAGATGACGACGATGATGACGATGATGATGATGAAGAGGAGGAAGAGGACAGTGAAGATGCAGGCAAAGAACAACTGCCCCGTCGACGGAGGAGGAGGCGGCAGACTGATGATGAAGACGAGGACAGTGAGGGGCAGGACTTTGACCCTGAAGACGAGGACATGGACACAATGGAAGATGAAGGGGAGGAGGAGGATGAGGAAGGGCGCTGGGATTCCGACCCAGAACCCCCAGTGCTTCTGGTGTCAGATCTGAACGATGACCTGCTGAGCGGCTCCTACCTGACGGTCACCTTGCAGCGGCCACACAGGGCCAAGAGACACGCAGGTGAGGCCCCCCCCCCCCACCCCAGCTGCAGGGTGACTGAATACACACTGCACACACTACACTACAGTGCACACACTACACTGTAAACAGTACTGACTTGTTGTTTGTGCTCAGGCTCTATAGTTCCAAAGCTAGAAGCAGCCATGGGTGTGAGGACAGCTGCGGGGGGGGCTGCAGGTCAGCAGGGCTTCATCCAGAGGAAGACAGCTCTGTCCAAACCCTCCCGACTGAAGAGTGCTGACTCAGCAGCTGACAGTGGCACCCCGAGAGGACCGGGAAGGTAGGACTAAGCACAAGACTCGTGATACAAATGTTATTTTGAAAATGACCTCCTGATCGGTGAGACAAACAGGACTGAAAGCAGTCACTCAGTGAAAGCAGCAAACCCACACAGACCTCCTTTGAGACACAGCACAGTCATCACAGCTCTGTCTGTAGAGTGCTGTGTTCACTGATCCCAGCTCAGTATGTTTTCAGTACACAGGAAAAGCTTAAGGGAATATGCCCCCCCCCCCCCTGCTCTGGCCCTCTTCTGGCTTGACTGCTCTGCAATGAGTTATTTAGCCAAACGAATAGATGCTGACAAACTACACTGAAGGACTAAAGGAGGTCCTTATGTTGTGGACGTCCTCTCAGGGGCCTTATCTACACTCGCACTCTGGCAGGCTGTTATTTATGTAACTCCCATAATGCTCTGTAATCTCTCTGACCACTTACTACTTTCTTATGCATGTCATTATTAACACAAATGCCATTTTATATTTGGATCATGTAGGCCACGTATGCGAGGTAACCATGGCGACAGAGGCACTCGAGATCACTCTGTGACTTCCTCAGAGGAAGAGGAAGCTGCTGCGTCTTCTGTGCCCTCTTCTCTGTCTCCCCCCTCCCTGCTGTCTCTGCCCTCCTTTAAGGACGTGGGCAACGAGAGTGGGGGGGAGAAGGAGGTGTGGGTGTCAGTGTTCCAGTACCTGAACCGAGCCCAGCTGTTGGCCTGCATGACCGTCTGCAAGGCCTGGTACAAGTGGTATGTCGTCGTCGTCCCCCGATCCACTACCACATCAACATGTCTGAGTGTCACTACAGCAGAGCTCTGATGTACATGTCCCATCATGCAGGAGCTGTGACAAGCGTCTGTGGAGCCACGTGGATGTGAGCCGCTGCAGCCCGCTCAGCAACCAGGTGCTGGCCGGCATCATCAAACGCCAGCCCGCCTCACTGGATCTGTCCTGGACCCCCCTGGCCAAGAGACAGCTCAACTGTCTGCTCACCAGGCTCCCAGGTACACGCACGCGTGTGCACACACACACACACACACACACACACACACACACACACACACACACACTTTCACACACGGATCCCCTTGGCCCTACATTTCTCATACCACCCCCCCTCTGTGTTCAGGTCTGAGGGAGCTGAGGGTGACGGGGCTGTCCTGGTCCTGCCTGTCGGCGCTGGTCTCCCCCACGCTGCCCTGCCTGCGGCTGCTGGACCTGCGCTGGTGTGAAGGCCTCAAAGATGCCCAGATTAAAGAGATCCTCACCCCTCCAGGTCAGTGCCGCCTCCAAGCATCTACACTCAGGGCTTTTGGTGGTTTTGATGTCTTCCTGAAGTGCCCTGATGTCATTTCCTGTTCGTCGTCAGTTAACTGAGTAGGGATGGGTATCGTTAGGATTTTATCGATACCGGTACTGCTTATCGGTATCGGTATTTTTCTATACCCTTATCGATACTTTTCAATAATTTGGTGCTCAAAATTATAGACATGATTACAAGATGTGAAGATGAAACAGTCATTGTATTGTAAATAACTGTATAACTTATACATTAGCTTCTCAGAAGCAGACACAAATAAATAAAATGACTTAAAGGGGCCTGGCTCGCCCTGTCATGCTTTTTGGGGTTTCCCTCAGAGGATGAAAAGAGGCATTTTTTAACATTTGTAAATCAGTTGCATCTTCATCCAGACATTTCAAACTGACAACTTAGCTCGACAAGAGATCCTTAAAACATTGTCCTACAGTGACATCATGCAAAACTGTGATATGAAGAAATTGGTAAAAAGGCTAAGATGGCAAAAAGATAAAGGCGAGTACGTATATTATTCTGGATTGTACTTTTAAATCATCACAAAATAAATGATGTGCTGAACTGAAACACATCAACATGTGTCTGAAGGTTTAAACATAGAACAAAGTATTTGAGCTTAAAATATGTCAATTCTTAGAAAACGACCAACAATTGCTGAATCATACTTTGAAACGTTGACCTTTAACAACATTTACATGCAGTTTTCCAATTCACAATGACATCTGTAAGTTTAACTGGTTTATAAAGCATTCAATGAAAGGCCACATTATTATAGGTGTAGGAGCTCACATTAATACACTGTCCGTGTTAATAAGCAGCTAACCTGCCTGCGAGCCTTCGCTCAGGTCACATTTACACACGGCACGACTGAAGCCCACGAAAACGGCATCTATAGTTGCCGACAGTTAAGTATTTTTAAAATCCCGTTACATTTGTCCCACAAATCGTATCAGGTTGCACTGAGGAAGACGTTGTTAGCGTGCTACTGCTAGCACTATTAGCACTAGCAGTATCGCTAGCAGCCACATTGTTTAGGCTGTCGAATACGCTGCACCGTTTTAGATTCAATGAGTGTCTCGTTTGCAAATGCTTCATTAAGTTGCTTGTGTTACTCTGACTACTTTTAAATCCAGGCTGAAGACTTTTCTTTTTGTCGCTGCTTTTAATTGAACTATTCATATCTTAGACTGCACTGTAACTTTTATCCATGTATTTTTTTCTTTTAATGTTTATTTTATTCGCTTTTCTTTTTAATGATTTTAAATGCCATTTTCTTAATGTCTTTCATTTTTTGTAAAGCACTTTGAATTGCCTTGTGTTGAAAAGTGCTATATAAATAAACTTGCCTTGCCTTGCGTTACCCCCTTTACAAGCAACTCATTGAGTACATAGATTGCACCTTGCACTATCGCCACTACATTTTTTAAAAGTGCACCGAGACCTTCGATCGCTTCGCTCTGTCCGCCATGCCCGCGGGAGTCTCACAACAATAATAAGAGCGCTGTTGAGAGAGATGACGAGTGGCATTTACAGTGGCCAATCAGAGGGGTCTCAAACCGGATACATCACACGGGATGAGGGTTCCCAACCAACCAGAATGGTTTAAAGTTAAACTAAGGAAGTAGACGTAACAGATATACTGATAGCAGCACCGTTTGTCCAGCGGCGTAACGGTATACCGATACCATCCAATCAAGTACCGGTATTGACTTAGTACCGGTTCTCGATACCCATCCCTAGTCAGGAGGCTTTCTGTGTCCCCTCTGTAGATGCTAATGAATTAAAGAACTTGGCTAGGGGAATTCTTCTTCTTCCTAAATGTCATATAAATGCACAATAGGTCATTTTCTGCCAGTAGGGGTCTGAATCAAAGCAAAAGACAGATTTTGGTGAAGTAGCGTTGAGTCATGGGAGTTGTTGTCTTCTTCCCGACCTCGCCACTGATTGAACACAGCCATGTGATTCCCACAGGGATGTGGTCAGCACAGCGCTGTGCAGCGTGGGATCTCCACATGAACCTTCCAGCTCAAATGAGCGTTTCCTCCTTCCCTCAGGCTTGGAGTCGTCCCGCAGCAGATTGAGGAACATGGTGACGCTGCGTCTGTCGGGGCTGGATGTCAGTGAGTCCACTCTGCGGCTGCTGCAGCGCCACATGCCCCAGCTGCAGAGGCTGGACCTGGCTCACTGTAAGGACATCACAGACTCCTCCATCAGCCTGCTGGCAGCCGCCGGCTCACACAGCCGCAACAACCTCACTGAGCTCACTCTGGCAGGTTAGAGCTAAACATCTCATCATTCTGCTTTTATGATGCCCAGCTCACCATTATTTAGGGTAGGGTCATTACAAAGGGCTGTGCATAGTATCACAATCAATTATAAATAAAGACGAACTGGGAGTACAACTAACGAAACTGACCTGAAGGCAGAACAATCTCTCTGTTGCAGTGGTGCTTATTTTCCCTCAACAGTCTGTGTTTTGGATGAGAGCAGCTCCTGACGTGTGTGTGTGTGTGTGTGTGTGTGTGTGCGTGTTTCCAGGTTGTAGCGAGCTGACGGATGGCTGTCTGTCCTACCTGAAGCGTCTGTCCTCTCTGACTCTTCTGGACCTCCGAGGCTGTAAGAGCATCAGCCGACGGGCCTGCGACGCCTTCATCTCTGACCTGTCCCACGTGGCCCTCTTCTGTATGATGGAGGAGAATCTCATCCAGCGTCTGGATTAACACACATCTGTTTACACTGTTTCATGGTCAACTGTAAGAGAGCAGAAGAAAGCTCAAGCTTCTGCCTTTTTGTTTTTTTTAAAACATGAAGAGCATCGAACCTGGAGTTGTCTGTCAGAAATATTAAACTTTTTTTCAAAATGTCAATGTATCTTTGAAAAAGTCTTCAGTTGTTGACTGAATTGAATAAAGGAATTGCCTTGCTCAAGGGCACCTCGGCAGTGCCCAGGAGGTGAACTGGCACCTCTCCAGTTAGTCGTTCACGCGCCATTTCTTTCATGTGATGTGAACTAGCGACCTCTGGTTCCCTACAGACCTCTGGCTTTTTGAAGGGTCACTTTTTCTCATATCAAAGCTAGAATGTACCACCTTGTTTCTTCATTCAGAAGCCACACATGAGGGCAGAGAGACGCAGGCTGGACACTGCCTGTCACGCTCCTCTTTATGACTTTAGGATTAAAAGTCCAGTAAATGAGGGATAAGAGTAAGCGTTGTCCTGGAACAGATCAAACATGCGTCTGTGTGTACAGTAAATGTCATGTGTTTATTTGTTCATGTTTCAGCCATGTTATGATTCACTTAAGATTTTTCTTACTTTGGAAACATAATCAAATGTAAATGGTGAACTTTGTATTTGCAGCATTTGTTTACAAGCATTACATGAACCACTCACGGACTTAAGTATGAAGTGTTTTATACTTATGGATCGTATTTGATCTATATGGCCTGTCAAAGACTTCACCTTCTCACCGGCTGCATTCTTTGCTCTGTGGACAGCAGGGGGCGCTGCTGAGGCTGACTGCACTCAACATATTCTGAGCACAATGTCTCAATGAGACAGACACTTTCATTTCTATGGGATGGAAAGGACCTACTTCTAAATAAAAACAAATGCAAAGAATTTATGAATGCTAAATAAATACACTTTTTTAATAACTTTCTTGTGGAAACAAGTGGTAAAGGAGGAAGTGGCGTGAGCACGTCAAACTGTCTGGAAAGTCTTTATTATTTGGTCCATGTCCCCTTGCTCTGCAGGAGAGAAATCCCTGTATGTTAGTTTTTCGCGATTGCTAACACTCAAATTCTACATGAAGCACAATTATTTTTACACACACACCTACACTGTACCACACACACCTACAGCATAATCAGGCTACAGCCGTTGTGTATTTTATTATGTGAAGCACTAAATGGTCTTAGAAAAATATGGACTCTTTGTTTGTAGATATCTACTAAACTAAAGCAAATACAGAGAGTAGGCCTGTTATACTGAGTGATATATATTTTACACACTGCTCTGCTTTCTGCACGGACCTCACAGCTGTTCTCACTGTAAACATCGCGTTGCGATGAAAGCAGTTTCTAAAATAATATCCAGGGGATGCATGCAGAGCTGTCATTGGCTGAGATAAGTCCGGCGACTCTTCACTGTTGTTGAAAATGCATCCACGGAGGAACCGTGGAGGATGCATCAGTGTCTCCTCGGTTAGAGCTCCTCCAGAGAGCCTCCTCGATGCTCGAGTCGAGGAGGGGAAATTAGAGAAATAAGAAAGGCCCTGAGTGTTTAATTGTCATGAGTTTCACTGCACTTTGACACCGGTACATGAAATCAACTTCTGTCTGTAATTAAAATCCAGGACTGACCCTTCAGCCAGCCATCCAATCTAAAAATCCATACAAAGACACAGATGTTAAAATCCTAATTTTATTACAAACACAAAATTAATTCACATCTTTCAAGAAACCCCTGTGTGTGTGTGTGTGTGTGTGTGTGTGGCGGTCTGTGTGTGTGTGTGGCGGTCTGTGTCTCGGTCTAATAGCTCTTGGTGGTCTCGTAGGATTCTGGGAAGGGGAGGCTGACATGACCGCTCCCTGCCACCAGAGGCAGGATCCCAGCGTTGGGAACAACGTTCCAGGACAGCGTCAGAGTGATGTTCTTGTTGGCCCTGCAGACGACACACACACAACAGTTAGTCAGTCACATCACTGGAACTGAATCAGCGTTGACCCCCTCCGGTTCCTTCGTCTCAAAGTCAACATTAGCTGCCTTGAGTTTAGCAGTGGCGGCGTGAAGTCAAGTGACCGTGCTCTAGTTCCTTTATAGTCTAATGTTAGATTTCTACTTTTAGCTGTTGCACTTACTCTTCAAAAATCACCAAGTGTTGTTAATATGTGGAGATCACCCTGCTGAACAACAACGGTACATGTCATGAAGGTGCATTTGTCACAGATCTTATTTCTGCTATAATCCAAAACCCAGTGGAAACATCCCGCTGCTTTTTGTGCTCCTTGGGGATAACTTCCTGGTTGGCCTAAACAAAGATGTCATCACTGCATCCCTGTATATCAGCTGCGGCAGGATGTATGTGAGGCTTAAAGTGTGAGGTTTGAAATATGTGGGCATGTATCAGACAGGGAGGCTCTAATGAAGATGCTATTGAATTGCAATATAGGAAATGCTTTGGTGACTAACCCAGACTGCAGATGGTTCAAATGATTCTTTTTTGAATTAGTCCCGAGTGTATGTTTAGGTCCACTAGTTCCCTGATATCCCCTAAAGAACCCTGTGATCATATTGAACAGGAATGTGTCTTATCCAATCAGTAGAAATATGTCATTGTTATATTTAACAGAGCGCCCTGTAAGAGACGTGTCAGTTGTATCTGGAAGGAGCTAAACAATGTGATGCCAGGCAAGCAAGAAAAGAGTGGGGTTTCGATGGAAGATCCCAGATCACTTGACCTGTGCACTGACACTGAACTGCTGTCAGTGTTAAGTGTTGAATGCCTCACACTGTGTCTGTGGGAGTGTCTCACCTAAGTCCATTCCCATCATCAAAGAAGAAGTATTTGGACTTCACGTCTCTGAGGCTCAGTTTGGTGTTTTCCCCTCGAAGGACGATCTTATCCCACAAAACCACCTGGTTCAGAGCCTGACACACACACACACACACAAATAACAAGATGAACATC
Organism: Pogonophryne albipinna; assembly: GCA_028583405.1. NCBI lineage: Eukaryota > Metazoa > Chordata > Actinopteri > Perciformes > Artedidraconidae > Pogonophryne > Pogonophryne albipinna. The sequence continues at coordinate 751,922 of CM053245.1, read as the reverse complement.
AACATTATAAGCTTTGTAAAAGGTAGAGCATCCATATTATAGGTGTACCTAATGCAGTGACCAGGAAGTGTTTACTGTCAGGATTCATTTTGGATTCTAACATCAAACCTACGGTCCGATTCAGGCATTTCTTTTGTGGATTCATTTTGAAGATTTGATAATGTGTCACACATTTTGTATGGACATCTGTCATCATGCACTGTGTGTGTGTGTCTCTTACATTGCTCCTCGTGGCGTACTCAGCAGACAGATAGAGGAAGAGCTGCTTGACGTTCCAGTCGAAGATGGGCTGCAGATGTGGGAGGAGTTAAGGAAGCAGAGAGGACAGAAGCTGTTCATATTAGAGGCCTGTTTATGTGAGGATTCATTCAACTGCGTTCTGTAAGTGTGGGGTGATTTTAAAATAGTTGAGTGCCGATAGGAACAACAACAACAACAACGATGCGTTACATGTCACTAACAAGGACTAGAAGCTGGCCAACAAGAGGCCGCTGCCTGGAACTCAAATCAGATGCCTTGTAACTTCAATTCATTTGATTTTGGTTGCAGTGTTCTAAAGGATATCAGACGAGAGGTCAAAGGTGAGGAAACCCAGATCACTGCGCTCCCTGGGTCCTGTGAAGTCATCCACGTTCTTCCTGTTGTACAGACAGAGGAGGTGGATGTACAAACTGTGAAGTCCACTGAGACAAATGTAACATTTGTGATATTGGGCTATATAAATAAATAAACATTGATTGATTGATTGATTGATGAGAGGAAGGAGTAACAGGAGGAGTTAAACAAACATTTAGGAAAGATGTTTCTTTAGAAAGGGCAATGCATAAACTTCATTTTTGTTATTTACACAGCGTGATCCCAAGTACTAATGTACCTTTTGGAGAGATTTCCAAAACCACAAACTATTTAAAATAGAAATGATTCAACCTTGGATTGACTAATCGGTTAACCATTTGTTTACTGAGCTGATGCTGCATTTCTGACTGCACCTGAAAGACTTGAATTCAATAGCGAAATGGTTTCTGTATCCTGGGCGGTACAGTCATTTGACAGCTGTGTCCATGTGTCAAGTAACAGTGTAACATGGATGTAATAGGGATGTATATATGTGTAATCCAAGTGTAATAACAGTTTAATTACGGTAAAAAAAATGCGTATTACATGGGTATTATAACAACAGTGTTGTATGGGTGCAGTAACAGTGTAATATAGGGGTTTAATAAGAGTGTATTCATGTGTAATATTGGCGTTATAACATTGTAATAAGGGTGTAATGTAGAAAGTAGCTATCAATTTTCCAAAGTATGTGAATGCACATTTAAGGGTTAAATTGTTCAAGTAAGCAGCTGATCACTGCTTGATTACTCTAAACATGAATGGCTTGTTCGACTTCCGGCTTACGTTAGTCAGTGAATAGTATCAAACTACAAAAGCAGGCCTGCAGCTTCTCAACCTCTCTTTGTTCAGGTTTCATTTAACGTTAAGAGCGTTGTAGCATCAGTAATAAACGATGCATAGCTGTAATAGAGTATACTAAGGTAGAGTCAATGCTAACAGCTGTTACACATGATAGTAGACGGAGGAACTTACAGCATGACTTTAGAGACGTGGATGTCCACAGGAACCCTTCTGTCTTTGAATGCTGTCGTGACGAAACAGCCAAAAGTTAAGGCCGCCATGACGCTCAGGGAGAAGGCGAACAACGAGTTAGCCCTTGAAAGAACCGTATTCATCTTTGAAAAGCAGCTTGGACTCCAGGAAACGATAAGAATAAGAGAAATTCAAAGAGAGGCTTATCACACAGCCTGTGCGCGGTTGCTAGCTACTGTGTACAAAAAGGAAACGTCCAGTGACATGGAATGAAAACGTACTTCCTGTTCATGGTTTTCAAAATAAAACCACTTCGTGTTTGTTTCGCGTTGTCTTTGTATATGCATCAATGTCTTGGGTGTTTTTTGTTATTGGAAGCTATGTTAAATAAAAGGGGTGATTTTCTATGAAGCTACTATCTTTAGAGACAAGCAACAATTAGACGCGCAGCTCGAAATAAGTAGGATAATTCTATATGAAAGATGTGTAATAACTTACTGCGGTGGAAACACTCCGCTGACGTACTTCCGATGTTGTGTTATCTTCAGCAAACTTGACGTAACAACAGAGGGAAGCGATGAGTAAGCGGAAGTAGTACGCCATTTTTTTCAAAAGCTTTATTCATAATAAATTCAGATGCAAAATATCTTTAAAAAAAAATGAAGGGTCACTGCTAATGATCAGTTTATCCGGCTTAACTATTTAAAATGTAAGTGTTTTAATAATATTAGCATTGTATTAATGTTCTTATCTACTGACAACCTTTCTCCCAAATAACTAATAAATATTTTCTTGTACAATTTATTTGTAACAAAGAACATGCATTGGTTTAGGTCCTCAAATAATACAAAGAAGAATCCAAATAAATATTCAGTTTTTCAGTACTATTCATCGGTCTTCATCTGTATAAACCCTGAGGTTTTGAATGGGATTTAGGTCTGGAGATATGCTGGATGACAGGGTCAGGATCTTGTGGTCCTCCATCCAAACCTTTACTGACCTGGGATGGAAGTAACTAAGTACATTTACTCAAGTACTTAAGTACTTTCATAATCTGAATCAGAATCAGAAACAGGTTTATTGCCAGCCTTCAAGGTGTTCAGAGAATACCCTGGAACACTCAGATAAAACAAACAAAACATCGATTTAATTATATAAATACAATTTGTGTGTGTCTACAGAAGGTCCAGTTGTGATAGACACGGTTCACCGCTGGTAAACACATACCAGGAATTTGAGGTCCTTGTACTTTTACTGGAGTATTTTCATTACAATGATTTATACTTGTACTCTGCTACATTCATTTTAGAAGCATCCAACATTATATTAAAGTAACTAAAACCATGAGGGGGTTAAAATGAATTGGCAGCAATTTTGTTGTGATATCATAATTGAATATTTCCTTTTGCTTGAAATATAATATATTATATTTTGTGTTAGTTTTTTCTGCAACGATTACTTTTACTCCTGGTACTTTAGAGTCAAGGCTTTATTGTCATATGCACAGCACAGCAGCTACCGTGTAGATATGGCAATGGAAATCTTAAGTCCCATGCTCCTCCAACAATGCAACATGAATATGGACATCAAACAGATCAAACCAATACAATATAGTGGAAGAAATAACAATAGAATAAAATAGTGCAAGAGAATGTTGCAAGATGTGCAAGTAAATAAAAATAAAATAGAAATAGTGCAAGAAGAGTCCTGGAGTCCATTTTGAACCTGCAGCCTGTGGAGGAAGAAGAGCCGCTGTCGAGCTGTTTTGGTGATTTAAGTACATTATCTAATTATACTTTAATACTTTTACCGAAGTACCATTCTTGATGCAGTACTTTTATTGGAAATTGAGTATTTTTACAGTGTGGTATCAGTACTTTACTTAAAGGGTACCTATCATACAGGTATTATATACGCCGGGATCCGGAATCATGGATGATCCTGCGGTCCTGTGTCCTGCATCGCGAGCCCTGGATCTTGAGTCGTGGCTGTGGTCATGGATCATAGGTCCTGGATGGATATCCTCGTGGATTCATCTTCCTATTATACACACATGCATTTCCAAACATTTGGACTACCTATGTTGCAAATGTATTATCTTTTCAATTTACACACGGCATCTATTGCACGTCTGTCCGTCCTGGGAGGGACAGACATGTTTTACAGTATATAGGTATGGCCCTACAATATATGTTTCAAATATAGCATGATAGGTCCACTAAAGAGTCTGAATACTTTTTCCTCCACTGCCTGCTGGAGAGACCGGATCTCAGAGTCGGAGAACATTGTCAGAGCAGGAGGAAAGACGTTTTATGTCAGAGTAACTTCAGACATGACTTAAATGATGCTTCCTTTACAAACACAAACATGCCAGTCTTTCTGAAGCCGTCCAGATCCTCACTGATCCTCCTCCATTTCTCCATCAGTCCATCAGTCCATCAGTCCATCGGTCGAAGGCCCTAGCTTGTAAGCCTCTGCATGTCTCTGTTTAACCACTAGACCAGGGGTGTCAAACTCAATTTCATCGCGGGCCACATTTGCATAAAGGTTGCACTCAAAGGGCCGGTTGTAACTATATAAATATATAATATAAAATAATGTATTATATTACATTATTGCCTCTGAATTGGATTATTATCGGATAGGATAATAACTTAGTAACTAGAGAATGCAATTCCTGAAGAAATTGCTAGTGGGAATGCTTTATGCTGAAAAGCTGACGCTAAACTGCTATGCTGAAATGTAATGTGTAAGAAGAAAGTGAATCATTTAGATTAAAATGTAATGTGTAAGAAGAAAGTGAAGAATTTAGATTGAAATGATACATGAACACAGGGGGCTTGAATGTGTGATGAGAGAAGAAAAGAAAGTAAAAAGGCTTGGAAAAGCAGCAGAATATTTGAACCGCAAACTTCTGAACTAAGTTGATGGCGAATGATATGTCGCCATGGCAACGGCATTTGATGACACCCCATAATACGCTTAGATGCGTTGATGGCTGCATCGTTACCAAACCTGTGAAGTCTTGGGCTGTTTGGAGTAATTTCACTGAAGTTATGAGAAAACCGTGTTTCAAGGCGAGCATTGTGTTGCCATGGCAACGGCATTTGAAGAAATCTCAAAACTGTCCCGTAGATGTCTTCACGGCTGGACTGTTAGCACACTTGTGAAGTTTGAGCACTTTTTGAACATTTGCATAGGAGTTATAGCGACATCATGTATTATGGTGAGGGTTGCGTTTCCATGGAAACGGCATATGGTGAGATCTCAGATTTGGCGTAGAGCTGTTGAGGCATGGACCAGTGATATACAAGTGAAGATTGGGGGACGATTGGACCATGTCGATTGGACTTACAGCCACATCGTGTTTCATGGCGAGTGGTCTGTCGCCATGGCAACGGCATTTGATGACACCCCATAATACCCTTAGATGCATTGATGGCTGCATCGTTACCAAACCTGTGAAGTTCTGGGCTGTTTGGAGTATTTTCACTGAAGTTATGAGAAAACCGTGTTTCAAGGCGAGCATTGTGTTGCCATGGCAACGGCATTTGAAGAAATCTCAAAACTGTCCCGAAGATGTCTTCACGGCTGGACTGTTGAAGTCTGCTGCATGTCAGCTGGAGTGATGACATCATCGTGTTCCATTACACAGGTGTTTATAGTTGAGCTAACGAGGTGCCTAGACTTCAAAGGCTTCATTGTTCTGAATGAGAGATGAACCTCTTACATGTGAACGTTTTGTGGAAGAACCGTAACAGATATCTGTGAAATTTCAAAACGTGAAGCATGTCAAGGAAGTTGAGTATCTGAAGTGTAATTTTTGTGTAGTTTCGGGTTAATAATTTGGCCTTTTTGGCAGTTTAACTAAAGGTGTGCGGCTGCTACCGTGAGGAAATATCTGCCTGAAATGACAATGGGCTTTAATGGAGGAATGTTGAACGTTTTTGTCACTTCATGCCCTCAAGAGGCATTTTGTTGAATTATTTTTTGCTTAATTATTTGTAATTTTTCAAGCTACGAGATGTTTTCCTACGTTTATCATGAAAAATTATGTCCCAGGAATGTAGGGTTTGGGAATTATGGCAGTTTAAAAAAAATATATGAAGGCACATTTCAAGATTTCTTACCCTCTAGCTGTGACATCACGCACTCTAGTTAATGTTAAAATGTGAAGAAAACCTCTAAAACAAGGTCTGAACAAATGTTAATATCTCTAAAAGTAAGAATCAGATGTAAAAGTTGTTTTACACGAATAATGTCAGAAAGATGTGTAACATTTTAAAGTTGGAATGAGGTTTCTGAGTGAAAGTATGAATGAACAGTTAGCAGTTGAAGTCGCATGAAGATTTGTTGAAGTTGAAGATTTTCTCCATTGACTTCAATGGTTAAAATGTGATGTATTATGGGATGTATCTCTGGAATTATGAAAGTTATGAATGAGAAAAGTAATAGCCATCGATTCCCGACCGAGCTGAACGTTTTGATGTTTGAACAGAGTTTCTGCGATGTTCAATGCGGGAGGAGAAGAGGGCCAAAATACCGGCGGAATAATAATCATAAAAATTCGTCCGTAGAACAACAGCATTCCCACTAAATAATTGCAAGTCTCTTCGGTGTGCATGCAGGGGCGACGCCAGGGGGGAGCTAGGGGGTGCTGAAGCACCCCCCAGGATTGCTAAAGCACCCCCTAAGCACCCCCAAGAAATATGTGTTTTTTTTTTTTTTTTCGAAAATTATTATTATTATTTTTATTAAATTAAATTAGAAAAATTATTAATTACATCAATGCAAATGTGAAACAAACAAATGTTTGACCAAAAACATAAAGCCAACACAGGTGATATGATTAGGCCAATGGCCAGCACCCATTCGATTTTTGACCTATCCATAGGCTAAATTACTTTGTGACACTTGAGTGACTTCCTGTTAGCTAGAGCGCCAAATGATTTGCTAACAGCAAAGTGAAAAATTGATTTTTTTTTAGTCTTTAAACGTCCACGTGTGGACACTCAATCAAAGCCACCTGAAAGCGAGAGGGATTCTGCACATAATAGGCCTCGTGAGTACAAGTAGCTTACTTCTGGGTCTGTTTCATTCAAGCTCTGCTCTGTGTGTGTGTGTGGCACGAGCCATTTTGGGTGCCTGCGCGAGCGAGTGAGAGAGAGAGCTCGCCTCATGCACCGGTGGGTATCTACCGGAGATCGTTGTGGTTAGCATCTGGTGCTAGCTAGCCAAGCTAACGGGTAGAAGGAGCTTTTTCAACAACAAGGTGGAGGCCGGGAGAACTCTCTCCTGTCAGACGGAGAGTCTCAGATAACCTCAGCTCAGGTGAAGTAAAGGACTCTCAGTGTTCAGATAGTTAACTTTAGTCTAGTTATCTCAGTGGGTCTCAAACGGTTTGTTTTAAAAGGGGAGTGATTTGTAAAATATCTATAAAGAAATAGAAAATCTGTTTACAGTTCTGTTTCATATGGGTGATGAGAGATGTATCCATAGATCTCTTAATGTTGCTCTCAAAGTGCACCAGATTGATGCTTTTAACTTCAATATTTAAAAAAAATCTTCCCGGGGGAGCTTGCCCCCGGACCCCACTAGAGGAGGGGAGGACCCTCCTAGAGGAGGTGAGGTCCACTCCCCACTTTTAAAAATAGCACTTTACCCCTGCTTACACCTATATGCCGTGAGCTGATTATCGAGCCTTCATTGTAACAGTCGCGGGTACACTGTGTGTGCGTGTGGGGAGTGTTGCAGTAGAAAATTCAACTGTAGCGCTGGTGCATTAATGGGAAACCCTTAATGTTTGAGCACCCTCTATGAAACGTCAAGCTACCCCACAGCACCCCCTATAGAAAATCTCTGGCGCCGCCACTGTGTGCATGTCACAAAACGAGATGCATTGTGGGACATGTAGTTTATGGGCATCCTGCTTCTGTAAAGTGGCATATGATGTAACCGTATAATAAACGTATTATATTCTTTGCAAGCTCTTGCGGGGCCACATAAAATGAAGTCGCGGGCCGGATTTGGCCCTCTGGCCTTGAGTTTGAGACCCCTGCACTAGATGTTGTGGGAAGAGCTGAAAATGTAGCACATCAGAGAAGTTGACGTTACTCTTATTCTCTACGTCCAATCCCCCTGGTGTTAAGCAAACCTCAGCCTGGCTCTTTTTTGCTTCTCATTAATGAAGAGCTTTTTTCCGAGCTTGACATTATTGAAACGTCCTCACAATGCACACACCCAAGCGGTGATGATGAATTTGACTGAGACTGACCTGCAGCAATGTGACAGGCTGCTGTGTGTGTGTGTGTGTGTGTGTGTGTGTGTGTGTGTGTGTGTGTGTGTGTGTGTGTGTGTGTGTGTGTGTGTGTGTGTGTGTGTGTGTGTGTGTGTGTGTGTGTGTGTGTGTGTGTGTGTGTGTGTGTGTGTGTGTGTGTGTGTGTGTGTGTGTGTGTGTGTGTGTGGTCGGTCCACTTTAAGGACAGGAATAGATTCTATCTTCCACACGTGGACGCGCATGTGAGATGGTCATGTGCGTTTAATACAACAACAACAAAGCCGTTAGGCCAATCAGATTGCTCCGGCAGCTCCTGGCCCCGCCTCTCCCCGCTCTGAAGCTCGCGCTCTGCTGCTGCAGTCACACTGTTTATGAGAGGTAAACGCGTGAGGTTCAGCCTCTGGATAATGCCAGAGGTTCCGTCCGGAGCTGCAGAGATGTCCCGGAAAAGAGTCGCTGAGCCCGGGCCCTTACCCGAGAACGTCCCGGAGAGGAAGAAGGCCTGCTGGGGCATCCTGACTAGCCAAGGTCGGTACCGTGCTGCGGGTTTTACACAGGCTGTTCATGTTGCTGAGAGGGAGTCTGTCACAACCTTATACAGAGAATATAATATATTTGCAGTGGTATAAAAAGGGAAAATCATTGAAGACTTAAAGGAAAAGCATTACCTTAAATAGGCTTTAGGCTATAGGCTAGATAATATATATTATAACTTTGATCGTATAAAAACTAAAAATCAGTGAAGAATTAAAATAACCGCACACGCTATATTCATTGTGTGTATAGCCAACAGGTATTTGTTTTAATATAAATGTTTATATTTGATAGTCTTCTTTTGGGCTCCCCATGTTAACAGCGTGGTTCCATAAAACTGAAAAGAGAAAACAACTGTAAACCCTCCCTACTCTCAAACAGAATCTCTTATAAAAAATATATTTTATAAACCACTTTTGATATTTCCTTATCTTTCTATCATCAGCTTGAAGTTAAATTCAGTTGATATAGTAAATTATCAAAAACATGTTAGATTAAGCCTGTCACTGTGTTAGTGCTGTACAGAACAGAAAGTGAGTTGGAAAGCTTTTTGGAAATTCAGATGACTTGAACTAGAATTCTTAAAGCTATTCATCATGACAGAGGGCCTTTAAACTGCCCGCAGTATCATTATGGTTAAAGGTCTTTCGTGTAGTAGGCCTGTAATGTTTTTTTAAATGTGATTTGCTGAGAAGCATTGCAAAACAACATTTAGATTATGAGCAACTTTTCTTGAATTAAAAAAATAATAATTCGTGACTAGATTTGTATGCAAGCCAGAGTGAGAGAGTGAGTGTGAGAAAGAACAACATGACACTACTCCCTATTGAGACAAATGCTTCCAGCCATGGCATTTATTTTAAACCCTTGAATAGTCTATTTTAGCTTAATACTATTATTCATAAAGTAATGATATCGATATGCAGAATTTGAATTTGATTGAAATATCACAAAGGGGTCCATTTACTGATTTAGGTGAAGACAGTTCAGTTCTACAATTAAAGGGTAGTTATCAAACCAATCTTTAATCTCAGATTTTCTCCTAGAGATTCTTTCCTGCCCATCACTGCTGTGGAAGCTTAAAGCTGCATGCCCTGGCTACGGTAAATGATTGATTAAAGGCCCGGACACACCAAGCCGATTTTGGCCGTCGATGGGCGTCGACACGCCCTACTCAGATTGGTGTGTCCCGCACCGTTGTGTCTTTTCAGCCGTGCCGACACCTTTTCGGCCGAAAACCGGCCAAAGGCTGTCGGCAAAAGAAATCACTCTGATTGGCTGTTCAGCTAGCGAATCAGTGCATGAGAAGCGAAATGGAAGTGAGGGACCCAAACAAACTATTAAGAAGGCAAATCTGAGATTTAATTTAACTCCAGCTCTCGACACAGGTTCGGGAAAGCCCCATGGTCTGTTTTCCGGTTGTTGCCTCTTTTGAATGAGGAATACACACTTCCACCGCCTGCTGGTAAGGAGAGTTATTGCCACTCACGCATGCGCAGTTCGTAGGTGATTCTTGGCCGTCGGCTGAAGTCTTTGCGGTGTGTTCCAGTGCGACACATGGCCAAGACGCAGGAGACGTGAGGCGACGCAACAGTCGGGGGTCAGTCTGTGTCAGTTCTTTGGTGTCAGCTTGGTGTGTCCGGGCCTTTAGAGTGAGAGAGGCCGGATTAGGTTTGGAGGCAGAAGAGTGTGCTGGGAATGAGAAAAGAAGAGCACAGAGGAAACCTTGGCTGGGTTTGTTCCTCACACTCTGTCACATCTTCATTGTTGTATCTAGGCCTGTCACGATAATTAATTTTGTTGGACGATACATTTTTCTGGAAATTATTGCGATAAACGATAATATTGTCGGCACCGTTGTAAGACCATTTTAGACCACTGACATAATGATAATACATAATAATAACTAGAGATGTCCCGATCCGATCACGTGATCGGGGATCGGAGCCGATCACGTGATTTTCAAAAGATCGGAATCGGGAGAAAAAAATCGGGGATCGGAATTTTTTTAATTTTATAAAATATTTTTCTTTTATTTAATGTTACAAAACAAAAATGACCATGTTCACGTCTTAAAGTCATCCTGAGGCCTTAGTTTTGGTTTAAAATTACACAACATCATGTATGTGTTGCTTCTTTTGGGCTTGTTTTCATAGACCTGGTTGCTTATTTCTCTCAAATCTGGCAACTAATTATATATATATATATATATAAATAAATAAACCCTCACAAGCAAAAAAAACCTCCTTAAAACAACAGTCAGGTGTACAGTCCACTGTCAAAGACCCAGATGCCTCAACAGGCCATATCCAAATCTGTTTTTCAAAGTTTTTGAACAAGGAACACCAACATGTTTGCATTGTCAGGCAAATGCATCTTTGATTGTAAACTGTCAGGAAGGTGGGGGCTCTCCACCTCCAGCTGCCGTGTTTGCTACCAGCTGGGAAACGGAATGGGGTGGTTGTGTTTCAGATGCAGTTTAAAATGCGTGGTATTGCCTGCTTTTGTCGCATGCGACACACCACCCGGCTCATTCAAGTCCGTAGGTTCGCCTCGTAGATTTGGCTTGAATCCAAAATACTGCCACACCGGAGAATCGAGATGTTAGGTTTTGTAACCAATTCCATTTAACTTTAAATTCCCCGCGAGTAAGTCACACGTTGTCTCCCGCTTGTCGCTATATTATTAATTTGGCTGCTATGCTGCTGCACGTGTACGCGGAGTGTCCTGCCCTGGCTGTGTGTCAGCCCCGCCCCTCACAACGCGCGTGGCCGGCAGCCACAGCGCTCCGGGCTAAAATGCTGGTCCCATCCTTATGTAAACGGCAATTTATCGAGCTCAGAAAAGTTATCGAGTCCATTTTTATTTATCGTACGATAAGTCAATTTATCGATTATCGCGACAGGCCTAGTTGTATCCTGGAGTTTTGCAACTTACACTCTTGTGTAGGCGAGTGGCGTCCAACTGACCTCATTGGACCACCATTCATCTGGACTCTTCTCCTACTTTCACCCAGGGTTCTTTAGGCCTTGCAGAATGACTTTCAAACCCTGCACTGCCTACCTCCCCTGGCACCACCACCTGTTCATGGTCCTCCCCCGGCACCACCACCTGTTCCTGGTCCTCCCCCAGCTCCTGAAACATTCCTTCTTCCTCTGTTGTGCACATTGAGCTCCAGTGACAAAGCTGATGTCTGTCTCTACAGGACTGAGTGATATGTGTTCTTCTCCAGGTCAACTGTCAACATGCAGTCTCGCGCCGTGGAAATCAAACCAACCAAAGAGGAGTTCTAGGGTCATTGTGACAAAGATAGGTAGACTACTATGTGGAGCATTTTACAACAACAACAACAAATATAACACAATATACTGTATGCCGTTTTACAAGCATTTGCTGTGCGTTATATAGGCAGGCAGATTGAACTTTTTTTTTCTTTATAGAATTGAAAATCTGAGCAAATGATATGTCAGAAGGGTTAGGACATTGCAGTGAATCAAAGAAATTGTGGAACATGAAGGAGACACAGGTATAAAGAGGAAATGAGGGACAAATGAGTGAATGTGTTAGGTGGGTTAGCTGTGTCGTTGTTTGTCATGACCTTTCTTCAATAGCTGCTGGCATGTACAGAGGTCAGGGAAAAGGACCTCACAGACCATCTAAATATGGCTGCCCCACCCCCTGTAACTGTCTACTCACTAAGATTAGATGATTTTAAGGCAGCTTAAAAGTGTGTTGTTGCTGGTACCTCAGATAGTTTGGATGGTTTGGTTCAAAGTTTATTTATATAGCCCAATACTACACATTTTACATTTGTCTCAGTGGACTTTACAGTTTGTACAGACCATGAATACGACACCCTCTCGCCTTGGACCCTCAGATCGGACAAGGAAAAACTTCCAAAGAAACGCCCCAGTTAATGGGGAAAAAATAAAGAATCCTCGGGAAGAGCAACAGAAAGGGATCTGTCCCAGGACGGAGTGACGTGCAATAGATGCCGTGTGTAAATTGAAAAGTTAATACATTTACAACATAGGTAGTCCAAATGCTGGAGAATGCATGTGTGTATAAATAAGAAGATGAATCCACGAGGATGTCAACAATCCTGTGGGAGCCATCAGAGAAGTATTATGGTGAGAGTCAGGCAGGACCGCAGGGACCGGTTCAGCCACAACTCAGGATCCAGGACTCAGGATCCAGGACTCAGGATCCAGGACTCAGGAACCAGGACTCAGGATCCAGGACTCAGGATCAAGGACTCAGGATCCATGGCTCGCAATCCATGGCTCGCAATCCAGGACTCAGGACCACAGCAACACGATCAGCAGCGGATCCCAGCGTATATAGACACCAAAAAGAAAGAAATTTGGAGAAGCTGGGTTAATCGGAACATGAGAGTACACAGGTATAGACAGAGAGAAGGAAGAAGTAAGATGTCCCCCGACAAACTAAGCCTATATCAGCAAAACTAGGGGCTGAATCTAATCAGCCCTAACTATAAGCTTTATCAAAAAGGAAGGTCTTAAGCGCACTCTTAAAAACGGATAGGCTGTCTGCCGCCCGAACACAAACTGGAAGCTGATTCCACAAATGTGGAGCTTGATAAGAAAAGGCTCTGGCTCCCATTGTACTTTTAGAGACTCTAGGAACAACCAACAACCCTGCATTCTTGGAACGCAATGCCCTAGTAGGACAGTAGGGTATAATGAGTTCTTTAAGGTAAGATGGCGCCTGCCCATTAAGGGCTTTGTAGGCGAGAAGAAGAATTTTAAATTCTATCCTGTGTTCTATAGGGAGCCAGTGTAAGGCAGCCAGAACAGGAGTAATGTGGTCCCTTTTCCTAACTCTGGTTAGTACACGAGCTGCAGCATTTTGAATCAGCTGAAGCGACTTGACTGACTTCTTGGTACACCCTGATAATAAAGAGTTACAATAATCCAGCCTTGAAGTAACAAATGCATGGACTAGTTTCTCTGCATCGTTTTGAGGCAAGATATGCCTGATTTTTGCAATGTTACGTAGATGGAAGTAGGCGGTCCTTGAAATTGATTTTATGTGGGCGTTAAAGGATAAATCCTGATCAAATATAACACCAAGATTCCTTACAGTCTCACTGGAGGCCAAATTAATGCCATCCATAGTTAGTATATCTTTAGATCATTTGTTTTTGTAGATTCTTTGGGCCAAGTACAATAACTTCAGTTTCGGTCGTGTTTAACATCAAAAAGTTTAAGGTCATCCACGTTTTTAAGTCCTTGAGGCAGTCTTGAATTTTATTTAGATGATTAATTTCATCAGGCTTGATTGATAAATATAGTTGAGTATCATCTGCATAACAATGAAAGTTTACAGAATGATTCCTTATAATATTGCCTAACGGAAGCATATATAATGTGAATAAAATAGAGCAGTCTGATGTGGAGCAACAATATGTGAAGCGGTCTGTCAGTGTTCTGTGCAGCCAGGTGATCCTCCAGGTGATCCTCCAGGTGATCCTCCAGGTGATCCTCCAGGTGATCCTCCAGGTGATCCTCCAGGTGAGCCTCCAGGTGATCCTCCAGGTGAGCCTCCAGGTGAGCCTCCAGGTGATCCTCCAGGTGAGCCTCCAGGTGAGCCTCCAGGTGATCCTCCAGGTGAGCCTCCAGGTGAGCCTCCAGGTGATCCTCCAGGTGAGCCTCCAGGTGATCCTCCAGGTGAGCCTCCAGGTGATCCTCCAGGTGATCCTCCAGGTGATCCTCCAGGTGATCCTCCAGGTGATCCTCCAGGTGAGCCTCCAGGCAGGCAGACTTCAAACAGACAAACAGAAATTGTAGTGGTCCTTTCACTTGCATCATTTAAAGGTCACCTATTACACAAAATCCTCTTCTTCATGTCTCTTCTACATCAACACGTGTCCCCTCTTCTTCATGTCTCTTCTACATCAACACGTGTCCCCTCTTCTTCATGTCTCTTCTACATCAACACGTGTCCCCTCTTCTTCATGTCTCTTCTACATCAACACGTGTCCCCTCTTCTTCATGTCTCTTCTACATCAACATGTGTCCCCTCTTCTTCATGTCTCTTCTACATCAACACGTGTCCCCTCTTCTACAAGTCTCTTCTACATCAACACGTGTCCCCTCTTCTTCATGTCTCTTCTACATCAACATGTGTCCCCTCTTCTTCATGTCTCTTCTACATCAACATGTGTCCCCTCTTCTTCATGTCTCTTCTACATCAACATGTGTCCCCTCTTCTTCATGTCTCTTCTACATCAACATGTGTCTCCTCTTCACCATGTCTCTTCTACATCAACATGTGTCCCCTCTTCTCCATGTCTCTTCTACATCAACACCTGTCCCCTCTTCTTCATGTCTCTTCTACATCAACATGTGTCTCCTCTTCACCATGTCTCTTCTACATCAACATGTGTCCCCTCTTCTTCATGTGTCTTCTACATCAACATGTGTCTCCTCTTCTTCATGTCTTTTCTACATCAACATGTGTCCCCTCTTCTCCATGTCTCTTCTACATCAACATGTGTCCCCTCTTCTTCATGTCTCTTCGACATCAACATGTGTCCCCGCCTCTCCATGTCTCTTCTACATCAACATGTGTCCCCTCTTCCTCATGTCTCTTCAACATCACAATGTGTCCCCGCTTCTCCATGTCTCTTCTACATCAACATGTGTCCCCTCTTCCTCATGTCTCTTCAACATCACAATGTGTCCCCGCTTCTCCATGTCTCTTCTACATCCACATGTGTCCCCTCTTCCTCATGTCTCTTCAACATCACAATGTGTCCCCTCTTCTTCATGTCTCATCTACATCAACATGTCTCCCCTCTTCTTCATGTCTCTTCTACATCAACATGTGTCCCCTCTTCTTCATGTCTGTTCTACATCAACATGTGTCCCCTCTTCTTCATGTCTGTTCTACATCAACATGTCTCCCCTCTTCTTCAAGTCTCTTCTACATCAACGTGTGTCCCCTCTTCTCCATGTCTCTTCTACATCAACATGTGTCCCCTCTTCTTCATGTCTCATCTACATCAACATGTGTCCCCTCTTCTACAAGTCTCTTCTACATCAACACGTGTCCCCTCTTCTTCATGTCTCTTCTACATCAACATGTGTCCCCTCTTCTCCATGTCTCTTCTACATCAACATGTGTCCCCTCTTCTTCATGTCTCTTCTACATCAACATGTGTCTCCTCTTCTTCATGTCTCTTCTACATCAACATGTGTCTCCTCTTCTTCATGTCTCTTCTACATCAACATGTGTCCCCTCTTCTTCATGTCTCTTCTACATCAACATGTGTCCCCTCTTCTTCATGTCTCTTCTACATCAACACGTGTCCCCTCTTCTACAAGTTTCTTCTACATCAACACGTGTCCCCTCTTCTTCATGTCTCTTCTACATCAACATGTGTCCCCTCTTCTTCATGTCTCTTCTACATCAACATGTGTCCCCTCTTCTTCATGTCTCTTCTACATCAACATGTGTCCCCTCTTCTTCATGTCTCTTCTACATCAACATGTGTCCCCTCTTCTTCATGTCTCTTCTACATCAACAGGTGTCCCCTCTTCTCCATGTCTCTTCTACATCAACATGTGTCCCCTCTTCTTCATGTCTCTTCTACATCAACATGTGTCCCCTCTTCTCCATGTCTCCTCTACATCAACATGTGTCCCCTCTTCTTCATGTCTCTTCTACATCAACATGTGTCCCCTCTTCTCCATGTCTCTTCTACATCAACATGTGTCCCCTCTTCTTCATGTCTCTTCTACATCAACATGTGTCTCCTCTTCACCATGTCTCTTCTACATCAACATGTGTCCCCTCTTCTCCATGTCTCTTCTACATCAACACGTGTCCCCTCTTCTTCATGTCTCTTCTACATCAACATGTGTCTCCTCTTCTTCATGTGTCTTCTACATCAACATGTGTCCCCTCTTCTTCATGTCTTTTCTACATCAACATGTGTCTCCTCTTCACCATGTCTCTTCTACATCAACATGTGTCCCCTCTTCTCCATGTCTCTTCTACATCAACACGTGTCCCCTCTTCTTCATGTCTCTTCTACATCAACATGTGTCCCCTCTTCTTCATGTGTCTTCTACATCAACATGTGTCCCCTCTTCTTCATGTCTTTTCTACATCAACATGTGTCCCCTCTTCTCCATGTCTCTTCTACATCAACATGTGTCCCCTCTTCTTCATGTCTCTTCTACATCAACACGTGTCCCCTCTTCTTCATGTCTCTTCTACATCAACATGTGTCTCCTCTTCACCATGTCTCTTCTACATCAACATGTGTCCCCTCTTCTCCATGTGTCTTCTACATCAACATGTGTCCCCTCTTCTTCATGTCTTTTCTACATCAACATGTGTCCCCTCTTCTCCATGTCTCTTCAACATCACAATGTGTCCCCGCCTCTCCATGTCTCTTCTACATCAACATGTGTCCCCTCTTCCTCATGTCTCTTCAACATCACAATGTGTCCCCGCTTCTCCATGTCTCTTCTACATCAACATGTGTCCCCTCTTCCTCATGTCTCTTCAACATCACAATGTGTCCCCGCTTCTCCATGTCTCTTCTACATCAACATGTGTCCCCTCTTCCTCATGTCTCTTCAACATCACAATGTGTCCCCTCTTCTTCATGTCTCATCTACATCAACATGTGTCCCCTCTTCTTCATGTCTCTTCTACATCAACATGTGTCCCCTCTTCTTCATGTCTTTTCTACATCAACATGTGTCCCCTCTTCTCCATGTCTCTTCTACATCAACATGTGTCCCCTCTTCTTCATGTCTCTTCTACATCAACACGTGTCCCCTCTTCTTCATGTCTCTTCTACATCAACATGTGTCTCCTCTTCACCATGTCTCTTCTACATCAACATGTGTCCCCTCTTCTCCATGTGTCTTCTACATCAACATGTGTCCCCTCTTCTTCATGTCTTTTCTACATCAACATGTGTCCCCTCTTCTCCATGTCTCTTCAACATCACAATGTGTCCCCGCCTCTCCATGTCTCTTCTACATCAACATGTGTCCCCTCTTCCTCATGTCTCTTCAACATCACAATGTGTCCCCGCTTCTCCATGTCTCTTCTACATCAACATGTGTCCCCTCTTCCTCATGTCTCTTCAACATCACAATGTGTCCCCGCTTCTCCATGTCTCTTCTACATCAACATGTGTCCCCTCTTCCTCATGTCTCTTCAACATCACAATGTGTCCCCTCTTCTTCATGTCTCATCTACATCAACATGTGTCCCCTCTTCTTCATGTCTCTTCTACATCAACATGTGTCCCCTCTTCTTCATGTCTCTTCTACATCAACATGTCTCCACTCTTCTTCAAGTCTCTTCTACATCAACATGTGTCCCCTCTTCCTCATGTCTCTTCAACATCACAATGTGTCCCCGCTTCTTCATGTCTCATCTACATCAACATGTGTCCCCTCTTCTCCATGTCTCTTCTACATCAACATGTGTCCCCTCTTCTTCATGTCTCATCTACATCAACATGTGTCCCCTCTTCTACAAGTCTCTTCTACATCAACATGTGTCCCCTCTTCTTCGTGTCTCTTCTACATCAACATGTGTCCCCTCTTCTTCATGTCTCTTCTACATCAACATGTGTCTCCTCTTCTTCATGTCTGTTCTACATCAACATGTGTCCCCTCTTCTTCATGTCTCTTCTAAATCAACATGTGTCCCCTCTTCTTCATGTCTCTTCTAAATCAACATGTGTCCCCTCTTCTTCATGTCTCTTCTACATCAACATGTGTCCCCTCTTCTTCATGTCTCTTCTACATCAACATGTGTCCCCTCTTCTCCATGTCTCTTCTACATCAACATGTGTCCAATCTTCTTCATGTCTCTTCTACATCAACATGTGTCCCCTCTTCTTCATGTCTCTTCTACATCAACATGTGTCCCCTCTTCTTCATGTCTCTTCTGCATCAACATGTGTCCCCTCTTCTTCATGTCTCTTCTACATCAACATGTGTCCCCTCTTCTTCATGTCTCTTCTACATCAACATGTGTCCCCTCTTCTTCATGTCTCTTCTGCATCAACATGTGTCCCCTCTTCTTCATGTCTCTTCTACATCAACATGTGTCCCCTCTTCTTCATGTCTCTTCTACATCAACATGTGTCCCCTCTTCTTCATGTCTCTTCTACATCAACATGTGTCCCCTCTTCTTCATGTCTCTTCTGCATCAACATGTGTCCCCTCTTCTTCATGTCTCTTCTACATCAACATGTGTCCCCTCTTCTTCATGTCTCTTCTACATCAACATGTGTCCCCTCTTCTTCATGTCTCTTCTACATCAACATGTGTCCCCTCTTCTCCATGTCTCTTCTACATCAACATGTGTCCCCTCTTCTTCATGTCTCTTCTACATCAACATGTGTCTCCTCTTCTTCATGTCTCTTCTACATCAACATGTGTCCCCTCTTCTTCATGTCTCTTCTACATCAACATGTGTCCCCTCTTCTTCATGTCTCTTCTACATCAACATGTATCCCCTCTTCTTCATGTCTCTTCTACATCAACATGTGTCCCCTCTTCTTCATGTCTCTTCTACATCAACATGTGTCCCCTCTTCTTCATGTCTCTTCTACATCAACATGCGTCCCCTCTTCTTCATGTCTCTTCTACATCAACATGTGTCCCCTCTTCTTCATGTCTCTTCTACATCAACATGAGTCCCCTCTTCTTCATGTCTCTTCTACATCACCATGTGTCCCCTCTTCTTCGTGTCTCTTCTACATCAACATGTGTCCCCTCTTCTTCGTGTCTCTTCTACATCAACATGTGTCCCCTCTTCTTCGTGTCTCTTCTACATCAACATGTGTCCCCTCTTCTTCGTGTCTCTTCTACATCAACATGTGTCCCCTCTTCTTCATGTCTCTTCTACATCAACATGTGTCTCCTCTTCTTCATGTCTGTTCTACATCAACATGTGTCCCCTCTTCGTCATGTCTCTTCTAAATCAACATGTGTCCCCTCTTCTTCATGTCTCTTCTAAATCAACATGTGTCCCCTCTTCTTCATGTCTCTTCTACATCAACATGTGTCCCCTCTTCTTCATGTCTCTTCTACATCAACATGTGTCCCCTCTTCTCCATGTCTCTTCTACATCAACATGTGTCCAATCTTCTTCATGTCTCTTCTACATCAACATGTGTCCCCTCTTCTTCATGTCTCTTCTACATCAACATGTGTCCCCTCTTCTTCATGTCTCTTCTGCATCAACATGTGTCCCCTCTTCTTCATGTCTCTTCTACATCAACATGTGTCCCCTCTTCTTCATGTCTCTTCTACATCAACATGTGTCCCCTCTTCTTCATGTCTCTTCTGCATCAACATGTGTCCCCTCTTCTTCATGTCTCTTCTACATCAACATGTGTCCCCTCTTCTTCATGTGTCTTCTACATCAACATGTGTCCCCTCTTCTTCATGTCTCTTCTACATCAACATGTGTCCCCTCTTCTTCATGTCTCTTCTACATCAACATGTGTCCCCTCTTCTTCATGTCTCTTCTGCATCAACATGTGTCCCCTCTTCTTCATGTCTCTTCTACATCAACATGTGTCCCCTCTTCTTCATGTGTCTTCTACATCAACATGTGTTCCCTCTTCTTCATGTCTCTTCTACATCAACATGTGTCCCCTCTTCTTCATGTCTCTTCTACATCAACATGTGTCCCCTCTTCTTCATGTCTCTTCTGCATCAACATGTGTCCCCTCTTCTTCATGTCTCTTCTACATCAACATGTGTCCCCTCTTCTTCATGTGTCTTCTACATCAACATGTGTCCCCTCTTCCTCATGTCTCTTCAACATCACAATGTGTCCCCGCTTCTCCATGTCTCTTCTACATCAACATGTGTCCCCTCTTCCTCATGTCTCTTCAACATCACAATGTGTCCCCGCTTCTCCATGTCTCTTCTACATCAACATGTGTCCCCTCTTCCTCATGTCTCTTCAACATCACAATGTGTCCCCGCTTCTCCATGTCTCTTCTACATCAACATGTGTCCCCTCTTCCTCATGTCTCTTCAACATCACAATGTGTCCCCTCTTCTTCATGTCTCATCTACATCAACATGTGTCCCCTCTTCTTCATGTCTCTTCTACATCAACATGTGTCCCCTCTTCTTCATGTCTCTTCTACATCAACATGTCTCCACTCTTCTTCAAGTCTCTTCTACATCAACATGTGTCCCCTCTTCCTCATGTCTCTTCAACATCACAATGTGTCCCCTCTTCTTCATGTCTCATCTACATCAACATGTGTCCCCTCTTCTCCATGTCTCTTCTACATCAACATGTGTCCCCTCTTCTTCATGTCTCATCTACATCAACATGTGTCCCCTCTTCTACAAGTCTCTTCTACATCAACACGTGTCCCCTCTTCTTCATGTCTCTTCTACATCAACATGTGTCCCCTCTTCTCCATGTCTCTTCTCCATCAACATGTGTCCCCTCTTCTTCATGTCTCTTCTACATCAACATGTGTCTCCTCTTCTTCATGTCTCTTCTACATCAACATGTGTCCCCTCTTCTTCATGTCTCTTCTACATCAACATGTGTCCCCTCTTCTTCATGTCTCTTCTACATCAACATGTATCCCCTCTTCTTCATGTCTCTTCTACATCAACATTTGTCCCCTCTTCTTCATGTCTCTTCTACATCAACATGTGTCCCCTCTTCTTCATGTCTCTTCTACATCAACATGCGTCCCCTCTTCTTCATGTCTCTTCTACATCAACATGTGTCCCCTCTTCTTCATGTCTCTTCTACATCAACATGAGTCCCCTCTTCTTCATGTCTCTTCTACATCACCATGTGTCCCCTCTTCTTCATGTCTCTTCTACATCAACATGTGTCCCCTCTTCTTCATGTGTCTTCTACATCAACATGTGTTCCCTCTTCTTCATGTCTCTTCTACATCAACATGTGTCCCCTCTTCTTCATGTGTCTTCTACATCAACATGTGTTCCCTCTTCTTCATGTCTCTTCTACATCAACATGTGTCCAATCTTCTTCATGTCTCTTCTACATCAACATGTGTCCCCTCTTCTTCATGTCTCTTCTACATCAACATGTGTCCCCTCTTCTTCATGTCTCTTCTGCATCAACATGTGTCCCCTCTTCTTCATGTCTCTTCTACATCAACATGTGTCCCCTCTTCTTCATGTCTCTTCTACATCAACATGTGTCCCCTCTTCTTCATGTCTCTTCTGCATCAACATGTGTCCCCTCTTCTTCATGTCTCTTCTACATCAACATGTGTCCCCTCTTCTTCATGTCTCTTCTACATCAACATGTGTCCCCTCTTCTTCATGTCTCTTCTACATCAACATGTGTCCCCTCTTCTTCATGTCTCTTCTGCATCAACATGTGTCCCCTCTTCTTCATGTCTCTTCTACATCAACATGTGTCCCCTCTTCTTCATGTCTCTTCTACATCAACATGTGTCCCCTCTTCTTCATGTCTCTTCTACATCAACATGTGTCCCCTCTTCTCCATGTCTCTTCTACATCAACATGTGTCCCCTCTTCTTCATGTCTCTTCTACATCAACATGTGTCTCCTCTTCTTCATGTCTCTTCTACATCAACATGTGTCCCCTCTTCTTCATGTCTCTTCTACATCAACATGTGTCCCCTCTTCTTCATGTCTCTTCTACATCAACATGTATCCCCTCTTCTTCATGTCTCTTCTACATCAACATGTGTCCCCTCTTCTTCATGTCTCTTCTACATCAACATGTGTCCCCTCTTCTTCATGTCTCTTCTACATCAACATGCGTCCCCTCTTCTTCATGTCTCTTCTACATCAACATGTGTCCCCTCTTCTTCATGTCTCTTCTACATCAACATGAGTCCCCTCTTCTTCATGTCTCTTCTACATCACCATGTGTCCCCTCTTCTTCATGTCTCTTCTACATCAACATGTGTCCCCTCTTCTTCGTGTCTCTTCTACATCAACATGTGTCCCCTCTTCTTCGTGTCTCTTCTACATCAACATGTGTCCCCTCTTCTTCGTGTCTCTTCTACATCAACATGTGTCCCCTCTTCTTCATGTCTCTTCTACATCAACATGTGTCTCCTCTTCTTCATGTCTGTTCTACATCAACATGTGTCCCCTCTTCGTCATGTCTCTTCTAAATCAACATGTGTCCCCTCTTCTTCATGTCTCTTCTAAATCAACATGTGTCCCCTCTTCTTCATGTCTCTTCTACATCAACATGTGTCCCCTCTTCTTCATGTCTCTTCTACATCAACATGTGTCCCCTCTTCTCCATGTCTCTTCTACATCAACATGTGTCCAATCTTCTTCATGTCTCTTCTACATCAACATGTGTCCCCTCTTCTTCATGTCTCTTCTACATCAACATGTGTCCCCTCTTCTTCATGTCTCTTCTGCATCAACATGTGTCCCCTCTTCTTCATGTCTCTTCTACATCAACATGTGTCCCCTCTTCTTCATGTCTCTTCTACATCAACATGTGTCCCCTCTTCTTCATGTCTCTTCTGCATCAACATGTGTCCCCTCTTCTTCATGTCTCTTCTACATCAACATGTGTCCCCTCTTCTTCATGTGTCTTCTACATCAACATGTGTCCCCTCTTCTTCATGTCTCTTCTACATCAACATGTGTCCCCTCTTCTTCATGTCTCTTCTACATCAACATGTGTCCCCTCTTCTTCATGTCTCTTCTGCATCAACATGTGTCCCCTCTTCTTCATGTCTCTTCTACATCAACATGTGTCCCCTCTTCTTCATGTGTCTTCTACATCAACATGTGTTCCCTCTTCTTCATGTCTCTTCTACATCAACATGTGTCCCCTCTTCTTCATGTCTCTTCTACATCAACATGTGTCCCCTCTTCTTCATGTCTCTTCTGCATCAACATGTGTCCCCTCTTCTTCATGTCTCTTCTACATCAACATGTGTCCCCTCTTCTTCATGTGTCTTCTACATCAACATGTGTCCCCTCTTCCTCATGTCTCTTCAACATCACAATGTGTCCCCGCTTCTCCATGTCTCTTCTACATCAACATGTGTCCCCTCTTCCTCATGTCTCTTCAACATCACAATGTGTCCCCGCTTCTCCATGTCTCTTCTACATCAACATGTGTCCCCTCTTCCTCATGTCTCTTCAACATCACAATGTGTCCCCTCTTCTTCATGTCTCATCTACATCAACATGTGTCCCCTCTTCTTCATGTCTCTTCTACATCAACATGTGTCCCCTCTTCTTCATGTCTCTTCTACATCAACATGTCTCCACTCTTCTTCAAGTCTCTTCTACATCAACATGTGTCCCCTCTTCCTCATGTCTCTTCAACATCACAATGTGTCCCCTCTTCTTCATGTCTCATCTACATCAACATGTGTCCCCTCTTCTCCATGTCTCTTCTACATCAACATGTGTCCCCTCTTCTTCATGTCTCATCTACATCAACATGTGTCCCCTCTTCTACAAGTCTCTTCTACATCAACACGTGTCCCCTCTTCTTCATGTCTCTTCTACATCAACATGTGTCTCCTCTTCTTCATGTCTCTTCTACATCAACATGTGTCTCCTCTTCTTCATGTCTCTTCTACATCAACATGTGTCCCCTCTTCTTCATGTCTCTTCTACATCAACATGTGTCCCCTCTTCTTCATGTCTCTTCTACATCAACATGTATCCCCTCTTCTTCATGTCTCTTCTACATCAACATTTGTCCCCTCTTCTTCATGTCTCTTCTACATCAACATGTGTCCCCTCTTCTTCATGTCTCTTCTACATCAACATGCGTCCCCTCTTCTTCATGTCTCTTCTACATCAACATGTGTCCCCTCTTCTTCATGTCTCTTCTACATCAACATGAGTCCCCTCTTCTTCATGTCTCTTCTACATCACCATGTGTCCCCTCTTCTTCATGTCTCTTCTACATCAACATGTGTCCCCTCTTCTTCATGTGTCTTCTACATCAACATGTGTTCCCTCTTCTTCATGTCTCTTCTACATCAACATGTGTCCCCTCTTCTTCATGTGTCTTCTACATCAACATGTGTTCCCTCTTCTTCATGTCTGTTCTACATCAACATGTGTCCCCTCTTCTTCATGTCTCTTCTAAATCAACATGTGTCCCCTCTTCTTCATGTCTCTTCTAAATCAACATGTGTCCCCTCTTCTTCATGTCTCTTCTACATCAACATGTGTCCCCTCTTCTTCATGTCTCTTCTACATCAACATGTGTCCCCTCTTCTCCATGTCTCTTCTACATCAACATGTGTCCAATCTTCTTCATGTCTCTTCTACATCAACATGTGTCCCCTCTTCTTCATGTCTCTTCTACATCAACATGTGTCCCCTCTTCTTCATGTCTCTTCTGCATCAACATGTGTCCCCTCTTCTTCATGTCTCTTCTACATCAACATGTGTCCCCTCTTCTTCATGTCTCTTCTACATCAACATGTGTCCCCTCTTCTTCATGTCTCTTCTGCATCAACATGTGTCCCCTCTTCTTCATGTCTCTTCTACATCAACATGTGTCCCCTCTTCTTCATGTGTCTTCTACATCAACATGTGTCCCCTCTTCTTCATGTCTCTTCTACATCAACATGTGTCCCCTCTTCTTCATGTCTCTTCTACATCAACATGTGTCCCCTCTTCTTCATGTCTCTTCTGCATCAACATGTGTCCCCTCTTCTTCATGTCTCTTCTACATCAACATGTGTCCCTTCTTCTTCATGTGTCTTCTACATCAACATGTGTTCCCTCTTCTTCATGTCTCTTCTACATCAACATGTGTCCCCTCTTCTTCATGTGTCTTCTACATCAACATGTGTCCCCTCTTCTTCATGTCTCTTCTACATCAACATGTGTCCCCTCTTCTTCATGTCTCTTCTGCATCAACATGTGTCCCCTCTTCTTCATGTCTCTTCTACATCAACATGTGTCCCCTCTTCTTCATGTGTCTTCTACATCAACATGTGTCCCCTCTTCTTCATGTCTCTTCTACATCAACATGTGTCCCCTCTTCTCCATGTCTCTTCTACATCAACATGTGTCCCCTCTTCTCCATGTCTCTTCTACATCAACATGTGTCCCCTCTTCTTCATGTCTCTTCTACATCAACATGTGTCCCCTCTTCTTCATGTCTCTTCTGCATCAACATGTGTCCCCTCTTCTTCATGTCTCTTCTACATCAACATGTGTCCCCTCTTCTTCATGTGTCTTCTACATCAACATGTGTTCCCTCTTCTTCATGTCTCTTCTACATCAACATGTGTCCCCTCTTCTTCATGTGTCTTCTACATCAACATGTGTTCCCTCTTCTTCATGTCTCTTCTACATCAACATGTGTCCTCTCTTCTTCATGTCTCTTCTAAATCAACATGTGTCCCCTCTTCTTCATGTCTCTTCTACATCAACATGTGTCCCCTCTTCTTCATGTCTCTTCTACATCAACATGTGTCCCCTCTTCTCCATGTCTCTTCTACATCAACATGTGTCCAATCTTCTTCATGTCTCTTCTACATCAACATGTGTCCCCTCTTCTTCATGTCTCTTCTACATCAACATGTGTCCCCTCTTCTTCATGTCTCTTCTGCATCAACATGTGTCCCCTCTTCTTCATGTCTCTTCTACATCAACATGTGTCCCCTCTTCTTCATGTCTCTTCTACATCAACATGTGTCCCCTCTTCTTCATGTCTCTTCTGCATCAACATGTGTCCCCTCTTCTTCATGTCTCTTCTACATCAACATGTGTCCCCTCTTCTTCATGTGTCTTCTACATCAACATGTGTCCCCTCTTCTTCATGTCTCTTCTACATCAACATGTGTCCCCTCTTCTTCATGTCTCTTCTACATCAACATGTGTCCCCTCTTCTTCATGTCTCTTCTGCATCAACATGTGTCCCCTCTTCTTCATGTCTCTTCTACATCAACATGTGTCCCCTCTTCTTCATGTGTCTTCTACATCAACATGTGTTCCCTCTTCTTCATGTCTCTTCTACATCAACATGTGTCCCCTCTTCTTCATGTGTCTTCTACATCAACATGTGTCCCCTCTTCTTCATGTCTCTTCTACATCAACATGTGTCCCCTCTTCTTCATGTCTCTTCTGCATCAACATGTGTCCCCTCTTCTTCATGTCTCTTCTACATCAACATGTGTCCCCTCTTCTTCATGTGTCTTCTACATCAACATGTGTCCCCTCTTCTTCATGTCTCTTCTACATCAACATGTGTCTCCTCTTCTCCATGTCTCTTCTACATCAACATGTGTCCCCTCTTCTCCATGTCTCTTCTACATCAACATGTGTCCCCTCTTCTTCATGTCTCTTCTACATCAACATGTGTCCCCTCTTCTTCATGTCTCTTCTGCATCAACATGTGTCCCCTCTTCTTCATGTCTCTTCTACATCAACATGTGTCCCCTCTTCTTCATGTGTCTTCTACATCAACATGTGTCCCCTCTTCTTCATGTCTCTTCTACATCAACATGTGTCCCCTCTTCTTCATGTCTCTTCTGCATCAACATGTGTCCCCTCTTCTTCATGTCTCTTCTACATCAACATGTGTCCCCTCTTCTTCATGTCTCTTCTACATCAACATGTGTCCCCTCTTCTCCATGTCTCTTCTACATCAACATGTGTCCCCTCTTCTTCATGTGTCTTCTACATCAACATGTGTTCCCTCTTCTTCATGTCTCTTCTACATCAACATGTGTCCCCTCTGTGTAAAGAGACTCTGAAAGTTTCAGGAACAAAGATTCTCTCTCTTTTTGATCCATTTCTATAAAAACCTGTCTGAAAATGAGCTGATCAGATTTTGGCCACTTTATGATGTCATAACGATGTTTTGTCTTGTGTAACCATTAGCCAATCAGCAACCAAGGTAACCCCCCCCCCCCCCCTTATCACCTGAATCTCCTCTAGAGCACCATTGAGTTCTTTGTAACCAAATGTCTCTCAGAGGGGCGTGGGGAGGGGCTCCTTATTTTCATCTAAAGTAACAGACAGAGAATCAGCACTTTGGAAACAGGGCTGAAACAGAGGGGATTATGGGTAATGCTGCAATGATCTGTTTGGAGTTTCAGCCAAACACTTTAGAGACATGTTTTGTATATATCTGAGACCTATAATATATTGATGAAAAACAGGATAATAGGGGACCTTTAAGATACACATACAAATGTGTTACAGTACACTGTATATCTAGCGGTGGTTGGGTGTGCCATGGAGAGACGGAGAAATGGGTATGTTGTGCAAGACCGGTGCAGTTATTGATACCACAGCTGTTGAGAAAGAGCTCACTATCACTAAATATAACCACAGCCAGCCATGCTGAAGTACTGCTACAGCAGACCTTTCCTTTTCATTCAAGATGAGTGTGGCTACAACTGCAATTAATGTCAGTACATATAAAATAAAGATACTGCTTTGTACAAGTTTAAATTATTTGGCTTTGCATATTTTGTTTAAATGAAAAAGAAATTGGATGTATATTTAACTTGATAAGAGTGTTTGCTCTGAAGCAGTGAACCTTTGTGAACAATTGAACTCACCCTGGTGCCTCCGACTAAGTCACTGTAGAACATACAGTCCTATAAAATAGTTGGAAAATATTATTTCTGGGAATAACTGAGAAAACGGCCCAGGTTTTGCTGTCGTTCTTCAGCATAATATGTATGAGACAGGCAGTAAATGTTCAAAATCAATGTACAATAAAATGCTGCATACTTGGCTGTATTAATATACATGTATTAATGTTTCAACATATATTATCTGAAGTCTGCAAAATCCTAAATGTTCAAATCTTATACATGGTTAAGTTTTTAAGTTGCTATAATGTATCATTGTTTCCGTGTGTGTGTGTGTGTGTGTGTGTGTGTGTGTGTGTGTGTGTGTGTGTGTGTGTGTGTGTGTGTGTGTGTGTGTGTGTGTGTGTGTGTGTGTGTGTGTGTGTGTGTGTGTGTGTGTGTGTGTGTGTGTGTGTGTGTGTGTGTGTGTGTGTGTGTGTGTGTGTGTGTGTGTGTGTGTGTGTGTGTGTGTGTGTGTGTGTGTGTGTGTTTTGTGTCCAGGGTCCTGGGCAGATCGCTCCCCTCTCCATGAAGCAGCTTCTCAGGGTCGACTGCTAGCCCTGCGCACTCTGCTGGCCCAGGCAAAGTCCACACACATACTGACACACACACACACACACACACACACACACACACACACACACACACACACGCTAAAACATTCACAAACTTCTTCTCTATAACCCTGTTTGAAGTGTTAACTTACATGTTGTAATGCCACGGTCTGCAGGTAAAACAGGAAATTTGGGGACAAACTAAATATAAAACACAAAATGGCTAAAACACTCAAGTCAAATAGAAAGACTGATTCATTGTTATCCATAAACACCTTAAATCATTACGCTTTGTGTTGTGATATTTTAGGGATATCACGCCAACATTGTCACCATCGATCATGTGACCCCTCTTCATGAAGCCTGTCTCTCAGGAAATGTAGCCTGTGTCCGAGCATTAATAAATGCTAACGCTAATGTAAGTATTCTTATCACCACCATTGTTATATGTCACCCTGTGTCCATGTATCCCTTAACAGCTGCTATTGTATCGCTCACTCCTTTGTGTGTGTGTCTAGGTAAATGCTGCTACCATTGATGGTGTCACACCTCTGTACAACTGTTGTGTCTCAGGGAGTGTTGGTTGTATGGAACTACTGCTGCAGAATGGAGCGCACACACAGACATCACACACACACTTCCCCTCTGCTCTGCATGAAGCCTGCAAGAGAGGTAAATACACAGAACACAACCCTTGTGTACAGTCTGATGTAACAGCTCCGAACCAGCGTCATCTGTAGTCATCTGATCAGTGTGTGTGCCCAGGCATCTATAATGCACAATATCCCAACAAAAACCATCAACAGATTTTGTTGGAATTTTGTCCCAATGACTCATCTCACTTGAGCATGGTGGAAATGTTTCCAAATAAAACAGATCGACGGGTGTAACAAGGGGAGACTTCCCTTGTTGTAGTCTGATTGTATAAAAGTCTACCTTCTTTCTTTATCTTCCTGATGCATTTAAGATCTCAAACCCAGTGCCAAATATCTTTCAAAACAGCATGATTCAGGATTCATTCGTTAATTTAGTAATATATGGCCCAGTTGGAGTATAATAGATAAAGCAGGGTATGCTTTAAGCGGTGCACGGTTGATTGACAGGTCATTTTTATAGTTTTTTACATGTTTTATGAAAGTTAATTGTACATTTTAATATCTCGTAAAATTGTCGTTAAGCGTTCAGTCGTACTTTGCTCCACCGTCTCTGTCACTTCTGGTTCCAAACAAAACCAGATGGCAAACCTGAGGTTACAAAACTGCAGTCCACTGCAGGGCCTCGCACGGCTTAGTACGGTATAGTTAGGCCACACTTTATGATGCGTTTCCATTACAGTTTAGGAACTGGGGCAGTAACTATAGTAACGCAGTGTAGACGGAGCCGTGACGTCATCTTCAATGAGAGCCCCAAAAAACAACACAGCCGTTAGCTCTTAGCACTCAGAGCTCACAGCTCTTCATATCTGTTCAGAAACTAGACAAAAGTGAAACAAGTACAAACCACAGACTGCCTGTGTCATGGCGAATACAGTCGCTGGTTTATTTATGTCTGTAGGCCGTTGTTGTGAGTGTGGACGGTCGGAGCATATATAACGTTAGCTTAGCTCCATTTAGAAAACAAGCATTCTAAAGGGTTTTTCGCCTGCCGTCTGTCTGCAGACTTGTCAAAGCATTAATTCATGGTTTTTACTAACCGGTATCAGTATGTTGTTACTTCGGCATCATTTAGAAACGTGTATTACAATTAAATCACGGTCAAATATGTTCATCTTGTTGTAGTTGTAGCCCCCTGGCCAGCGATTCTCTCTCTAGTTTAGCATACTCAGCCCGACTCAGCCCGGTTGTTGGCCTGGAAAGAACCTGGATTTTGGAGGGCCAGAAAAACTGAAACAGTACCCGTTAGCCGGTACTAACCCTAGTGGAAACTCAACAAAAAACGGGCCGGGTTCGGCACGGCACGCTTAAACCGCGCTACGCGCTGTAGTGGAAATGCGCCATTATATCACGGGCACAGTTTTTCCAACCCTTACTTCTGATGTAAGCTATGCAGTGTTGGGTGTAACGCGTTACAAAAGTAACGGAGTTACAGTAATATATTACTTTTTGCTGTAACGAAGTAATGTAACGCATTACTAATGAAATGTGGGTAATATATTACCCGTTACAATGCTCAGTAACGCAGTTACAACACATTTTAACCCGAAATTAAATGGTGTTTTGTTTTTTAAGAATGTACTAACATAGCGAGACATTCCGACACCAGAGACAAATTGTGCGGGTAGATTAGTAAACCTGGTGTGTTTACCCTTCAGGCTTCGCGTCGGGATCTTCGGGGCAGTTGAATGTTATGCACCCTCTATTCAAAAAAGAGAACGGAGCGAAAAATACAAACAACAAATTGTGTCAGGTGCGCGTGACCTGCTCCGCTGCACGTGCATCATTTCCAAAGTGCTTCCACAGTCAGTGACACACATCTGTGGATAATCATTTATACGAAAATGGTTAAAGCAACCATCACTAAACGCCAGCAACACTGCATCTACTGCAGACAGTAGCAACAGGTCAGATGGGGACATCACGTTACCCTCCGTTGTGGATACTAGCTTACTCCCGCCTGACTCGCCGCCCTCGCCCCCGGAGCAGCTACGCCGCCCCTCTGCGGCCCGCAGGTGCCAGGATACCACGGCAAAACAGAGCCTGCCCAGGTATATCTAAACAAGTACCCGCCTGTACAGTGGGGTTCGGCGGTCATGTTGCAGCTCGTGGTATACAAATAGACAAGGGCTAGAATATTCATGTGAAAATAGATCCATATTCTGCCATGCCTGTAGAAATGTTGGGTCAAACATAATGCATACAATAGCACAGATGCCTTCACCACGAATGGCTACACAAAGATCTCATATCCCAAGCTTATCAACAAGCTAATGTTGCAGCTGAAATGTTCTCCAGGTCACAAAGTCAACCTCACATGATGATGTGATACCAGTTTTCAAGGACAGTAAATATTCTCTTCCCAGAGTATATGATGGGACCAAGGTGATGATTTAGTACATGGTTTTAATAATACTTTTGCTTTTCAATGTTTGCCATTTCAAACCATGAGCTGGTTTAAATAATATGTGCCTTGATTTACAATATGTTCTCATTTGTTTTATCAGTACAGCTTTGAAGCTTTTGTGCTTTTCTTTGCCACAGTCCACTTTGGACTATATGAAATATTTCAGGATTGCACTTTTAACTCTCTTGAAATGTTCTCACTTGCTTGGTATCAAAACATAACAAAGGCCATAATCTGTTCATTGGGACCATCAATGCTATTTTTCATTGCTGTTGCCGGCCACTATTGCTCATGTAAACCTACTACTGCTGCGCCCCCTGTAACCTCAGAGGCACCCTGAGTCATTTTGTTCTGGAACCGGGCCTGTACATGGCCATATACTAAACAAACTACAGAGCCCATTCCGTGTCCTGTTATTGTTTACTTCCTGTCTGCCTTCTTCTGGTGATTTATCTGACGTCCAGCGCTCCGTCTTTTAACCTCTTTTCCTTTCTCTTTCTTTCCTTAGCAACCTTCATTATAGTCCTTGACACTGGTCTGTACTGTATTGACAACGTGTCACATGTTAAGAATTTACAATCAGAATCCAGTATTCAACTAAGCCGTGTAATACAAGTTGTTAGTAGCCTGAAGGGCCTACACAGTTGTTAAGCTATACCACATCGCCCTTCACTGGATGTATAATGAGCTGCACTAAACTACATTTTAGCATTTCAAATACCTAGCCATTCTTTTGAGGTTATTTTGGTGAAAGTAACTAAAAAGTAACTAAGTAGTGTAACTCATTACATTTCAAAGACAGTAATATTGTAATGTAACTTATTACTTTCAAAAGAGAGTAATAAGTAATATGTAATATATTATTATATATGTGTGTGTGTGTGTGTGTGTGTGTGTGTGTGTGTGTGTGTGTGTGTGTGTGTGTGTGTGTGTGTGTGTGTGTGTGTGTGTGTGTGTGTGTGTGTGTGTGTGTGTGTGTGTGTGTGTGTGTGTGTGTGTGTGTGTGTGTGTGTGTGTGTGTGTGTGTGTGTGTGTGTGTGTGTGTGTGTGTGTGCGCAGGTAACACCACGTGTGTAGAGTCCCTGCTGTCTCATGGAGCAGATCCAGACTATGAGAGGTCCCACCTGGGCTCTCCTCTCTACATCAGCTGTCTGCACGGACACACAGCCTGCTCAAAGGTTCTGCTGCAGAGCGGTGGGTCAACATTCTGCCTTTTCATTTCAAATAATCTATGCTGCATCATTGTGATTCGTATGAATGAAAATGCATTGCACTTTACTAGCCACAAACAAAGAAATGTAAGGATATGGATGCATAGCATTCACTTTAAGTTACATCTGCTATGAGTTCTTACTACAGATGGTGGGGTGTTTAGGAGAGTATGTGGTCATATTGTATTATAAGCCCATCAGCCAACCACTAGTTTATAACTAGGCAAGAGCATTCATAAGACATGTATCGTTGATTATAATTCATATAAATATTTTTTCAGGACTATTAATATAGTGTAGCATAAAGCATTATGTGTTTTCGTGAGTGTAGTCATTAAGCATTATAAATGCATTATAATTCACTGTGAATGTCCATATAGTCAATTTATTGTCAATCTTCTGTGTGTGAGATACAGACAGGGAGATCTAAATGCTGTTTCTCACAATCCAGAGAACTAAAAATAAACTTTTAATTATAATGAATGAACTTTAGATGTGGCTTTCATAGAAACGGTTACCAGGTGCTTTTAATTCCGGGCCAAAAATCATCCCAGGATATATCTCTGATAATAGTTGTTCCACATTACCTCAGAGATTCCTCTCGGTCTGCAGTTCAGAACAACTTTGCCGTTAAAACTGAGCAATGCTTAAAGGTGAACCCTTGCCACAGGTTAAGGCCTTAGTATTGCCATTTTCTTTTCCCTTTAGGAGGTGGCTTGGTTAAGGGATTTTCAGTACCTAATGTTTAACAAAAAATGCAATCAAGAATAGAAACATTCTTTCTTCATTCTAGTTTTATTGTTTTATGTCTTATAATAATAATACATTTTATTTATATATAGGCGCCTTTCAAGACTATCAAGGTTGCCAAGATACACAAAAAACTATCCAAAACAAAATATTATATATATTTATGTTGCCTTGTTGGTGGAGCCTGGGACTTAAGTTTTTCATTGTATAACTACACGGTAGCTACTGTGCATATGACAAGTCTTTGTACTTGAACTTTGAACTAAATGTAATATGCAAAATCTCAACTCCCCTTGTCTATGTCTTCTCTAGGAGCCAATGTTAATGTAGGCCAAGAAGGGGACAGTCCTCTGCATGCCGCTGTCAGACAGGACTCTGCAGACCAGGTGTCCCTGTTACTGGACTATGGAGCTGATGTGAACATCAGAGACAGTAACCATCAGCGGCCTGTGGAGATAGCGCCTACTGCTGGAAAAACACAACAACTGCTGCTGACATTTGAAGGTATTGCAACATCTTCTACTGCAGTGATTCTCAATGCATATGCATTGTATCACTCAGAATCAAACAGAGCTTTATCACAACAGTAATAGGTAATCACTCTCTCTCTCTAGTTGCTCCGAGGAGTCTCTGCCAGTTGTGTCGTCTTCAGATCAGGAACCTGATTGGACGATCCAGACTGAAGCTGCTCCCCCTCCTTCCTCTCCCTCCCCTGCTCACTCACTATCTGGAGTATACATAGGATGATGGGCACGCATGCGTCATGACAGCGAGGATCAACCACAATTCAAATTGTCTTTATTTAACACTTCAAATTCCAAGGTGGCAGCTAAGCCCCTTATTAACCACATTTTATCTCAACTCATAACAATGTTTTGAACTTTATGGTCTTTACATAAAAAATCACTGGAAAATCTATCTACTGTATGCTGTGCTTATTAGGTGCCTCGCCTTTGTGTTGTCATAACTGGCATATATATGTTTATTTGAGATGTTTATTCAATAGGACTTGAATATTCCCTTTGACAGATGATTTTCTAACCGATACTGACAAGCTGATCCAGACTTCAACTATGTTGGTTAAGACCAATATAATATCGGAAATATTGGAACTTATTTTTCCATTGGCTAGTGCTGGACTTCAGGTGTCTATATGTAAATGTCAATACGAATAAATGATGTCATGTCTGACATGACTTCACTGACCTTTCCAGCACTCTTCAGCATTGAGGAGGCTCACACTAGTCTGTCAGTTGACAGATTAGTCCTGCTGAGTCTACTGAGAGGCCTGGCTGTGTATTTCTGGAGCCTTTTGTCCAAGGATTGGCAACATGCTAAATAACCTCTGAGACACCCACACCATGATCCAACTCTCTTCATGCCATCTCCAGATTGTGTTCAAATTGGCAAGAACATGTAGACTGCACTCTCTACATTGCTTTATAAACATTTGGGTCAATATCACTATAAAGTAACTTTGGTGTCCCCATCAGAAGCACTCAGTTATCATGAAAATGTAGCAGAATAATGAAACTCTGAGGTCTTATTATAAAAGGCCAAACATTTACACACATATCAGTACAATGATAAGTCTCTTGAAATGTGTTTCCTTCATTTTACACCTTATTTTTTAATTGGATGTAAGTGATTTTGGCATGTCCCACACACTGCTCTGCTAACTACAGTGTGTGTAATAACTGGTTAAATGATACTACATTAACAAAAAATGATATGGTATTGTCCACAACGAGTTATTTGATAAAACGAGTCATTTTGATCATCTATATTCTATTTTCATAATAATATTGAACATTTTTCATGTGTCCCTGACATTTGCTGTCCACCCTGTCATTAAGGAGTAACTGCCCCATATAAAAACCCTCTGATGTTTTCAGTGACATCACTACCACCATTTTGTCTTTCCTCAATGGAGGCTGAGACATTGGCTAGTTGCAAAGTAAGTTTTTTAACTTGTATTTCGAAATTGTAATCATATTATGTGTGTAGTTGGATGTTGTCAAGCTTAACATGTCCACTCTGTCATGGTGAAATGTCAATTAATATAAAAACCTTTCAGAAATTCAAAATATATTTGTTAAACAGTACACAGTCACCTTGCTAACTGAATCATGTTGCTAACTGAACACCATGTGCTCATTAAATGCAACTAGAGAATGCAATTCCTGAAGAAATTGCTAGTGGGAATGCTTTATGCTGAAAAGCTGACACTGAACTGCTATGCTGAAATGTAATGTGTAAGAAGAAAGTGAATAATTTAGATTGAAATGATACATGAACACTGGGGGCTTGAATGTGTGATGAGAGAAGAAAAGAAAGTAAAAAGCAGCAGAATATTTGAACTTCAAACTTTTGAACTAACTTGATGGCAAATGATCTGTCGCCATGCCAACGGCATTTGATGACATCCCATAATACGCTTAGATGCGTTGATGGCTGCATCGTTACAGTACCAAACCTGTGAAGTTTTGGGCCGTTTGGAGTATTTTCACTGAAGTTATGAGAAAACCGCCACCGTTTTATGACGAGGGACGTAGAGCTGTTAAGGCATGGAGAGGTGATATACAGGTGAAGATTGTGGGACGACCGGACCGTGTCCATTGGAGCTACAGCGACATTGTGTTTTATGGCGAGGGATGCGTTTCCATGGCAACAGCCTATGGTGAGATCTCAGATTTGGCGTAAAGCTGTTGAGGCATGGAAGTAGTATTACTGATACTGTTTCAATCACATTAGTATGCATGAAAAGTGACAGATGGGCCCGCCCCCAATTATGCTAATGAGCTAAGTCCCGCCTCCCTTTGTTCGAGATCCTTTGATGTGAGGGGTGAGGTGTCATCACACGTAGGTGTGAAATGCCCCCCTGTGTAGCGCCTTTGTTGTCTAATCCTTTGATGTGAGGGTTGAGGTGTTATAACAGGTGTGATTTTACACCAGTGTGTTATAAGCCTCTGATGTTAATCTAGGTGTTGATTAAGGCAGTCTCTTTGAAGTTATGCGTGAGACTGTCTCGTCCCCGTCCCCTCACGGCCCTTTGTTGTCTAATCTAATTAGCCTTTGATGTCTGTCCTTTGATGTGAGGGTTGAGGTGTTATAACAGGCAGGTGTGATTTCACACCGGTGTGTTATAAGCCTCTGATGTTAATCTAGGTGTTAATTAAGGCAGTCTCTTTGAAGTTGTGCGTGAGACTGTCTCGTCCCCGTCCCCTCACAGCCCCGGCCTCTCCCCCTTTTCTCCACCCCTTCCTGTCACACGCTATGAGGCCAGAAGATAGTGAGGATGGAGTTAGTTTTAAAAAAAGAAATACGCTCAAACTAAATAAAACAGCCATTAATTTTCACTCACTAAGACACCTAAAAACTCCCAATATGAAGTTATGTGAGGGTGTATAGGGGTAATATTAGAATTTTGCTGTATGCATAAAAGAGACGTTTTTAAAAAAGTGTTTCTGCTCCATTCACTCCAGGGCGGCTCCAGTGGGGCTGATCAGAACAAAGAAAGGCTGTAAACACTTAAAATACATAGAGTTAAGAGTGTGGAGGGAAATTAAATTATTCATTTACAAACATACAAGGCTTTTGTCTACTGAAGATCAATGCAAAGGCAGAGTTTCACTCTGTAGGGCGAGAAAATAAGCATCGTTAATCACCTGGACAAAGGACTCTTTAAAGCAGAGATACCAAATGCAGACACATACCTGAATATCAGCAGGAGAGGACTCGTTAAAGTAAATACATTATAAGGTTAAAATAAGATATATATGTGGTGGAATTAGTTTTTAAAACAGTCACCTTACACTTTTGTTGTCCTCTCTAAATTAGATTTAAGGTTTTTAAAAATGATTAGCGTTAATTAAGGGCTATTGTTATTTTGGTTTATAAGGGATAGGAGTTCAACTTTAAAAATGCACAGGATCATTCTAAGAAGAGTGAGAGGGCTAATGAGCCAGCACCATACTTCCTCTCTGCGTTTTCTTGACCTGTATCTGAAAAACTCTGGTAAGTACTTTTTTATTTTAATTTTATAATATCATGTAATTAGTTAATGTTGCTTGGTGTGTGTTAAACAACCTCTGTGCATCTGTTGTATTTATTTTGTAATAGCACTATGGCTCGTAATGATTTTGAAGCTTGGGGAAAGTACCCCTCTATGTACAAATAATGTGGTGTAGATTTTTAATCAAATCCTTTTTTTGTGTGTGTATCAGTTCAGGAAAGTCTGAACCAAATACGAATTGGAATATTAGAGAGGCTTAACTCTTTTGGTGGAACCCCATATGATTCATTCCCTGTGGAAAGTGAGTATATATGTATTTAAAACTGTATGTGTTTGTATCTAGCTTATAAATCAAATGTGTTTTTTGCTGATGTGTAAAATATCCAAAATACCGTTTTATATACTTACTCTCTTTTTAAAAGGTGATGAAGTTTGCAGCGTAAGCCAGACATCAGTGTACCAAAACCTCCCCTCTCTGGAGTTTACACACAGCCTACCTTATGCGACAAGTGCTGATCTAAGTTTGATCTTCAGTGATCCTCTCACACACCACCCCTCAGAGAGCCAGACAGACTCGTCCCCCTTCAACTGGTCTGATGCTAACCCCCAACACAACTAAGGAATTCGGCTTTTTTCTCTTGCCAAAATACTTTTAGACACACTTTGAGGTATGCAAAACCTTAAAACTAGAAAATGAAGTACATTGTCTGATTAGATTTTTTTTTCTTAAAGACTGTTTCTCTAAAAGGCAAGTTTGTGATTTTAACACTTTTTACTGACACTCGGCAGATTTGTGTGTAATTCTCTCACAAAGGAACAGTAAGTCTCTTACTTTTTTTGGATAGAGTTTTATGTATGCAAAACCTTAAACATTTTTGAAAATAAAATACTTTGTCTGAATACATTTTCTTTAAAGGCACTTTTGATTTTAATGCTATTTCAATGGAGCAATCCAGTTTTGTTGACATCAATGCTTTATTCTCTTTTCTTGTGTTACTAAGATACTTTTAGTTACACTTTAATGGATGCAAAACTTTATAACCTGGTCAAATATTCATTAATTCGTAAGGAATTCGGTTTCTTTTACTGACACTAGGCAGATTTTGGCTTTTTTCTCTTGCCAAGATACTTTTAGACACACGTTGAGGTATGCAAAACCTTAAAACTAGAAAATGAAGTACATTGTCTGATTAGATTTTTTCTTAAAGACTGTTTCTCTAAAAGACAAGTTTGTGATTTTAACACTGTCTCGATGAAACAATGCAGTCTTGATAACTTGACTTGACTAACATTACTTTTTTAAATATATGTTTTTTAGATGCTTTACTTTGATTTCTTTCATGTTATTTTAACACAACATCCCTTTTTTCATATTTTTTCAACATACTGTGATATTTTGTTTTTGTCTTTCTCTCCTTTTTCCATTATATTTTTTGAAAAACTACATAGTGATTTCTAGCAGAAATACAACATGCAACTAATACATTATACAATATTACGACTTTTTGCGATATTTTCAACACAATATACTTTTTTTTTTTGTAGGGCTTCAAGATATTTTGCATGTCATGCATAAACACGGTGTCATCTTTCTTGAAACTGACGTGCTGTCCGCTTTACAAACAAGTTATTTTTCTGCTTCTTCATCCTCTGAATTTTCCTCCCCGTCCCTCTTCCTTCAGCCATCACAACAACAATCAAGGTGGATCTGTGAAATGAAACACCTCTTGCCAAAGCGTGACTTCCCTATTGAGGGCATGCGTCTAGGGCAGTAGCGTCTAAACCGATTGGCCAGATATACTAACATGCAGAACGTACGGTATGTTTGAAAAAGACTAACCATTTATCCAGTTCAAGCTGTCTTTAAGATGTGACATCGCGCTCTGACTATTTCCCCGTAAAATCGTGACAAACTATTACTTGTTCTTAAATTTGACCTCTTGCTGCTTGGTTGAAAATGATAGATGAAAAAATAACTTTTTAAAAAGAGTCAAACAGCGATGGACATTATACTGGTGAAAAAACTCTCAATTCTACAGATGACTCCCCACACTCAACGCAATAAGTCCCACCCCACTCAGCAAATCATCGAAAACGAAGGACCCCACTAAGACGACCGTTGAAAACTAGCCATGGATCTGAGAAAAACCAAGTCTGATGTAGCCTCCCCTTATTATCACCAGGATAACGGATATGGGCTTAATGACTGGTTGTTACAAAGTAGGGGAGAGGATGTTCCCGAAGAAGAGCTCTCCTCTATATCATATCCATGTATGGTCTTTAGGACAAAAGAGGACCATGATAACATGACATATGAAGAATATCTTTCTTTAAAAGATGGTATTATAGATAACCTTTGTAGAAACAGTATATCTCATACCACTCGCCAAGATCGCAAACGACAATTAGCAGAAAAGAAAAGAAAAAGTAAAGAAAAACGAAGAAAAAGAAAAATGAAAAGGAGAAGAGAAATTAAAAGCAAACGCAGAATGCGAATGAAAAGAAAAGGGGCAAAAGGACGGAAAACGAAAAAGACAAAAAGAAGGAAGGTGAAAAGAAAAAGGAACAAAGTGAAGACATGTAAACTAGAAGATGCTGATGGTGTTGTAGAGCCATTACTGGATCATAATAATCTTTTAGATCATCTACCGCTAACCGACTGCTGCGAATGTGTTGAGCAAATACCAAAAGCAATGGCAGAGCTTTGCTTCAATATAATGAGAGAAAAAGCACGATACTATGGAATTGCTCAAATTGGCGACAGTGCCAGAACATGTATTAAAAGACTGTTGGAGGATCTCTATTCTAGTATCGGTTACATCGAAGGATACGCCAAAACGTGTGATGACATAGACAAAGCTTTTGAAGACAATTATATAGTACCTGTCCCTACAGCTAAACAAATCCTACGCCAGGTATTCAACAGACCACAAGAAGCACAAGAAGCCCCAGAAAGGATTACATTCAGAGCTAACAATGGTGAAACCGAAGAAGAAGCAAAGCAGATTATATTCGTTGCGGGTGAAAGGATAGAGAATTTGCATGTGATGTTAATGCATTTATCTGATATAAAAAATGCATTCGTATACTTCCAAGAGACTCCTAAACATCTACTTGGGCAATGTGAATTGAACGATAAACCGATCACTGTAAATGAAACGCGGAGAGAAGCAGCAGTGCAAATCGTTAAGTCTATTACCTTGTATGCACTACGACACTAACTTGGTAAAATGTAGTGTGTTTTTATGAAAATGTGTTGAATATTGTGTTTTCACTTAAACAACCATAACAAAATGAAAATGTGTTTTATTTTTGCTTTCATATATAGTAATAGTATTGTAAACGAAACATTTAAAGTGGTCCTGGAATCTTCATTTTCCGAAACATTCTGTAACATTACCGAAGAAATGAAACAAACATCAAAAGTGTATCATGTGCTCTCATTGTATGCTCTGTTTGTAGATGTAATGGATCTTTGTGTCAAAAACAGCATGAATATTTTGACTGAAGTGAAAAAACTCCATCATGATATTTCCCCATAATCTGGGGAAATCTAAGCTGGAGACGGTCCTGGGGTTGTTACAATCAGTATAACTACTGATTTTGTGATAACAAGGGGAGGGTAGCAGGGAAGATGTATGATACATAGATGAAAAAGCTACACAGCTTAAAGAACTTTTTTAAAAACTCTCAATTCTACAGATGACTCCCCCCCCATTCAACGCAATAAGTGATGTCCCACCCTCCACTCAGGGTGGAGGGTGGGACATCATATAAAACCAAGGACCCCACTAAGACGACCGTTGAAAACTAGCCATGGATCTGAGAAAAACCAAGTCTCCCCCCGCGAGTTGCAGCCAGGAGCAGACTCCTGGACTACCATCATCACCACCATTTTGGACACCCGAATCTTGCAGTACTACTGCTGCTGATGTTACTCCTGGGGCCAAGACGTCTCTGTTTATGGACACAGTTAAATCGGAGTTGGTTCATATTCTGGAGAGGGTGCTGTATCGGTACAGAGAAGAAATATGTAACGGATGCCGAGTCAGTCACCCCGGCCAGAGGCAACACGATTGTCTGAATGACATGCCCGATTTTTTCTTCAGAAACAATTACAACGCGTTAATGAAAAGACTTTGGCTTTTGGCTTTTAGTGTACTTGGATGACATTATCATTTACTCACCTGATTTCTCCTCTCACCTGCAGCATTTGGATGAGGCTTTCCAAAGGCTGTGGCAGTATAGATTGAAACTACGGCTGGACAAATGTAAGCTCCTCCAACACGAGGTGACGTTTTTGGGCCATTTGGTGGACAAGGATGGGGTAAGACCTGTCCCTGACAAAATAACAGCTGTACTCGACTGGCCAGTACCCTCCACCGTAAGGCAAGTAAGAGCCTTTTTAGGACTCGCTGGATATTACAGACGCTTTGTTGCTGGTTTTGCTAAAATTGCCCGCCCCTTGAACACTCTACTGACAGGCATCCCAGCTGATAAGAAATCACAGACACGTAAAGTACAGTGGTCCTCTGAGTGTCAAACAGCATTTGATGCATTAAAGACAGCACTGACGCAAGCACCTCTTTTGGCATATGCAGTCTATTCCTTGCCATTTATAGTCTACACAGATGCCAGCAACCAAGGCTTAGGAGCAGTTCTGTCCCAAGTGCAAGAGGGGCAAGAGCGAGTGATAGCCTATCAGCCGCAGCCTACACCCTACTGAACGGAACAATGCCAACTACAGCTCATTCAAGCTTGAACTGTTGGCCCTGAAGTGGGCAGTGACAGAGAAATTCAAGGACTACCTAATTGGGGCGCAAATCACTGTTTTTACTGACAATAACCCTGTTGCTCATCTACAGACGGCTCGCCTGGGTGCCGTAGAACAGCGCTGGGTTGCACAACTCGCCTCTTTCAACTACGAAATAAAGTTTCGCTCGGGTAAGAGCAACGCTAATGCAGATGCATTATCAAGATGTCCACTTGCCTCCTTGTCTTCTAGGGCTCCAGACGAGGAGGGTGTTACAAGACCAGCTGCAACCACAGCAGCTATTGAGTTAGCACCTGGAGGACAGGATGAGTTCGCCAGCAGTGACTGGGAAGAGGCACAAGGTAATGACCCCGACATCCAGACAGTTAGGAGGTATGTGGAAAACCGGCTGGCACCCAAAGGACCTGAACGCCAGGCCTTGTCCTGCAAAACACAGAAAATATTGCAACAATGGAAGAAATTGCAAGTTAAGGAAAATAAACTGTGTCGTAAGGTGATCGACCAGCACACCCATGAAGTACACTACCAGATTGTGTGTCCAAGCTCCAGGTACCAGGAAGTCTGGGAGAAATTCCACAAAGCTGCTGCCCATGCTGGTGTGGACAGGACCCTCCCCAGGATGCGTCAGCACTTCTACTGGCCAAACATGGAGGGGGAGGTACGTCGGTTCCATCAGGGTTGTGTCACCTGCAGTCTGCAAAAGGTAAGGGTAGAACCAAAGGCCCCACTAAAACCTATTGCTGTATCCTACCCCCTAGAGGTCATAGGTTTAGATTTTTTGACCCTCAGTAGACCCACAGACACATACCAAAACATCCTTGTTGCAACTGACCTGTTCACTAAGTTCTCTTGGGCCATACCAACACATGACCAGACAGCACACACAACAGTTAAAGCTTTGTGGAGACATGTAATTCAGCCATTTGGTTGTCCAGCCAGATTTCATTCAGATCGTGGACCAAATTTCGAGTCAGCACTAATGAAACAGCTGTGCGAGACCTATGGTATTGCCAAAAGTCGCACCACAGTTTATCACCCTGTAGGGAACGGTAGCGCAGAGCGGTTTAACCAGACCTTGCTGAACATGCTTCGCACCCTTGAGACTGAGAAGCAAAGCCGCTGGCATGAGTACTTGCCTGAGTTGGTACATGCATATAATAACACGACACATAGTGCAACCAGTTATGCCCCATCTTTCCTGATGTTTGGCAGACACTTGAGACTACCTGTAGGATTAGGGGTGGCCTATCAACAACCTCGGCATGACCTTAATGGGTGGGTGAGGGACCATCAACAGAGGCTCTCACTGGCATATAGCTGGGCTAAACAAAAGATGGGTAATGCAGCCTCCCAACACAAACAACAGTATGACAAGAGAGCTAGAGCCTTACCACTGTTACCTGGGGAGAGAGTGTGGGTGCGTGACAGGAACGGAAAGGGAAGAGGTCAATTGTGTACATGGTGGGATTCTAAACCTTATGTGATTTTGGAACAGGTGGGAAACACTGGGGTGGTGTATAGGGTTCAGCCAGAGACTGGGGGCCGTGAACAAACCTTGCATAGAAATGCTCTAAAAGTGTGTACAGCTCCCCAGCAGATGTTCACTCTCCTGTCGAAGAACCTGCCACAGAGACTCAGAGACTGCCAGAACCAATGTTCTATGGGTTCCTACCTGCTGCAGTAGCTGTCCTCCCTCCAGAAGTAGAACAAGCAAATGACCCACGACGCTCCACACGGACTAATCTTGGTCAACCACCGGTGCGTTACAGAGACTAATGGTTGCAGGGACTGGCAACATTAAAGAGTGGGAGGATGTCACATGGCGATGTATTTTAATGATTCATTATTGCATGGTTTTAAGTGTGTGTGTTTTATACCTTTTTATTGTGTGATTTTACTCTGAAATGTGTTTGCCTTTTTAACTGGTTTTAACTTCCTGCTGCATGCTTTTATTTTTCAAAT
Organism: Pogonophryne albipinna; assembly: GCA_028583405.1. NCBI lineage: Eukaryota > Metazoa > Chordata > Actinopteri > Perciformes > Artedidraconidae > Pogonophryne > Pogonophryne albipinna. Next base: position 707,613 of record CM053245.1, on the reverse strand, counting down.
GTTTGGATTGGCCTTGCCATGGGCGTCGCCTGAAGCCCCGGATGTTTTTTCTTTAGCCCCAGACAAATTCTCCCTCAATAATATAATACATTAACCGTACTTTACCTAGAGGATGGCAGAATTGTAATTTCCCGTGTTCAGTGAATGCAACAGAAGCAACCACCAGACCAATCAGAGAGTTGCATGGAAATAAACGTGTTTTATTGGCTGACCTCTCCTCTGTGACAGTGTTTAAACTTTAAACTTTCAGCCGCGGACGCGGAGTTTCTGAAGATGGACATTAGACATTTTTTTAATAAAAAATACGGCAATTCTCAGGTGGTGGCTCACACAACAACCCCAGAGCCACCACCTGAGCCAGGTGAACAAGGTATGTAAATGTCAGTAAACTTCCAAGTTATGCGAACATGTAAGCAAAGCATAAATTATAGCTACATTGACGTTACTTTGAATCGCGTGGGTAAGCTAAACCGTTAGCAAGTAGCTATAGCTAGCCAGATAAATTAAATAAACACTTTGTCATACAATCTAAATGTTGTGTTTTTTAGTGTTACCTGGTGATTTCAAAGAAAGCTCTCTGGGAAATGTTGACTTACTGTCAGTGTTCGACATGAAGCTTGAAGCTACCTTACATTACACAGTTGATCCGGAGTCCTGTCAGTTAAAGTGTTTCATAGTTAGCTTAGCTAAGCATCAACCTAGCACTGAAATATATGGATTTATGTGACGGTATTTCTGAGGAAAAGTCAGCTGAAATGGTGGCAGAGTTGCCACTGCTTTACGTGTTGACAGCATGTTTGAACGTATTTGCAGCGGTAAATGTGGCTGTTTGGCCACTGACGTTGCCATAACAACACCTGAATTTAAATGTGCAACCTCTTTTTGTGACAGATTTTTGCATGAAATTATAATTCTTCTGAATGATATTTCCTATTGACAGCTAGTTTCTATGTGTACATTATGAGATGGACAGCCACCTAACAAGCTTTCAGATCAAAGCTAATCCAGTGGGGCTCCTGAAAGGGGGCAAGGGACACTATGCTCCCAAATATTAAACCTTGACCCCCATCTTAAAATTGATATGATCAAAAAATGATCTGCATTGTCGGAGGCCTTTTTTCCTCATTATCATGTCAAATTGTACAGCTTTCCTTAGTTTTGAATGCAGAAAGATGAGTATTAAGTGAAAATGACTATATTAAAGTGTGAAGTGAATATATTAAGTGAATTATTCAAACTGCATTTGTATAGGAAAGATTATGTCCTATTGGCAGATAACTACTCTAACAGTGATATCTACAAGAGATGTACATTTAACTATTTTCAATTGGTTAGTATTACATTTTGTGACAGTGTGGTGACACTCATTTTAATGAAGACACATTTGTGTATCTTGAAATTCATTTATTTGACAGAGCTGGAAACTGATTGACTTACATACTTGTTTGTGTTTACCTACAGTCATCACAGATCTGAGGTTACCTACTGTAACCCAGCTTCTATGAGTAAATGGCGCAGCCCTCTAAGGCTATCGCTATTGGGTTATCCCTCTGCGCCCCCGCGCAGCACTGAAACACTTGTAGTCCAACGCCCACCCGCCAGGTGGGCCCCACCCCTCGGGCCTCCTTCCGGTATAAATAGGAAGAGAGCCCGGCAATCTGCTCCCATACAATATAACTTTTCTTCAGCTATTCGTAGAGCCAGTGGGGGCCAGCGCTTAGAGGCTGCGCCATTTACTCATAGAAGCTGGGTTACAGTAGGTAACCTCAGTTCTATTTCGTATATGGCTTCGCCCTCTAAGGCTATCGACTATTGGGTTAAGGGCGAAGCATGATGTAGTCTGCGCCCCAACTGGGTCGACCCGGCGCTAGAAGCACAGACACACCTGCTCAATAACACCCCCCTGCCTGTTGTGCCATGCGTAATGGCGCATCACCGTCCCTGGAACATAAGCAAAACATGCTATCTTCCGACGGGGTGAAGGCTGGGAACAATACATACCGGCCGCTGTGAGAAAGTAGAGACGAAGGTCCCACCTTGTCCTGCGATCATAGAGGGGGAACAGCCGCTCTCTCCGTGTTAGACAGGTAGGAGAGCGCTCAGCTGGATCCCTGACGTCACTCACTCCGACAGGACACCCAGTACAGGGTGTGTCAGAGAGGAAAGGGGGACATCCCTCAAAAAAAATGAATATATGAACAGGGGGAAGACCAAGATGCAGCCGTGCAAATATCTTCCACTGACATTCCTCCGTGCAAAGCCGTGGAGGAGGAAATTCCTCTGGTGGAGTGCGCATTAATGTTCTCCGGGGGCTCCACCCCAGAGGAGACATATGCCTGCGACACAGCCTCACACAGCCAGTGTGACAGCCGTTTGTGCAGACAGAGGTTGCCCGATCGAGCGCTCTCTATATAGTGCACAAACAGGCGCTGAGAACGGCGCCAGGCCGCCGTGCGCGCCACATAGCAAGACAGCGCGCGCACAGGACAGAGGAGATGAGACGTGGCTTCTTCCTCCGACCTGTAAGGAGGGGGGAATAAGCCAGCCAGGGTGATCACTCTTGACCAAAGGGTTGTGATGACCTTAGGCATGAAGCCGGGTTAGGGCGTAAAACAGCTGAACTGCCATCTCCTTGGATCCGGAGAGCTGACGGAGCCACAGAGAGAGCAGACAAATCACTCACCCTTTTCTCTGATAGAGCCAACAGCAGTACTACTTTGGCTGAACACAGTTTAAGGGGAACCTGATCAGGTTCAAATGGGGCTTTGCTTTAGTGCGCGTAACACCAAAGCCAAATCCCACTGAGGCGCCAGTGTGCGTGACACAGGTCTGAGTCTCCATACTCCTCGCATACAACGGCTGCTGCGTTCTGCGAGCCCCTCTGTTAAATTCGCCGGGAGTATACATTGCTCTGATGGAGAGCAACGTGTGTGCGTGCCCAGAACAGCAGCCGTCCTGGCTGCGTTTAGAAGCTGCGCAGATCGTACTCCTCCCTGGCGATTGAGGTAGGCTGCTTCCATAGCCGTGGCTTCTCTGTGATGTGCCGTAATGGTCGTCATGGTGACGAGCCACGCCATCGCCGCCGCTGCCCGTGAGGCAAAAGGGCTGCGAGGGAGTTTCCACACACTGCATTTCACTCCGTCTCTCATCATGAGGCGCGTACACGCCCAGAGGATGAGAGGTGTGTGTATGCTGTCCACACGAGGCGTTATAACGGTGCTCGTGGATTTATTATGACCGTGTGTAGGAGGCATATCTGGGACAGAGGAATGCCGCGAGCTCTGCAGTCTATAAACCAATAGGTTAAAACAGCAGGCTTCTGCAGCGAATGAACCACCTCTGCAGTGTCCCCCTGTTGGAAGAGACCCAGGGGAATCCCCACGTGACCAGCTGACGCCAACGCTGAGCAGCTGTGTCACGGAGAGGGCTGTGTGGGTTGTGACACGTCGGAGGGGAGCTGTCAGTTTCTCCACTCGCTGCCGCGAGAGCCGCGCTCTGCTGCTGTCTGAGTTTAATTCCACTCCAGATAAACGTTTGTCTGAGAGGGAAGAGGACAGCTCTTCTTCCAATTTATTATGAAACCCAGGCTTTGACAGATGCGATACGAGATGTACCGTCTGTAAAGCGACTTCCTCCCTGGAGCGAGCCAGCAGGTCGTCCAGAGGAAACCACATTCTCATCCCTCCTCTGTGTAGCGGCTCACGCCTTCTCTACACAAAAAATGGGAGGAGCCAGGAAATATCCGAACGGCAGACGATTGTCTGGTCTGATATTCCTTAAAATGAGAAAACGCAGGAATTTCCTGTGTTTCGGGATGAGGGGTACGTTGAAGTATGCATCCTTCAGGTGGAAGTAAACCAGCCGTCCTGGTGAACACATTCCAGCCCTGTTTGATCGTCAGCATGTGGAATACTGACAGATCGAGGATGTCTCATTGCCCCAGTCTTTTTCGGGATTAGAAAATAACGGAAGTGAAAACCCCTGATTTTCCTCCCTTTGAGGAACCCTGGAAATATCCTCTTTCAACAGGAGTTCCAGCGGCTCGGATTGGAGCGCAAGACATAGCTTCTGGGAGGACAGGAGTGTTTCCTGTATCCCATTGAACTGTGGGGGGGGGGGGAGAGGCGAACTGCAGGGTGTACCCTCTGCTGATCAGCCTGCTCATCCCTCTGTCCATCAGGCACACGCGCTGCCACTCTGAGAAACACTCTGAGAGCGGGCGCACATGCTCGAGATGTGTTGTGGTCGTCATGACGACGAGCCACGCCAGAGCCCTCGCCGCCGCTGCCCGTGAGGCAATCCAAGGTGGGCCTAGAGCGAAAGGGCTGTGAGGAGGCCTCCACACGCTGCATTTCACTCCGACTCTCATCATGAGGCGCGTACACGCTCAGAGGATGAGTGGTGTGTGTGCAGTGACATCCACATGAGGCGTTACCACGGCGCTCATGGGTTTATTGTGACCGTGTGTAGGTGGCGTATCTCGGACAGAGGTTTAATAACCGAAAGGTTATAACCACCAGGCCTCTGCAGCGAACCCTGCTGCCTACTAATCAACAGATTTGGAGGCAGCTGGCCCTGATTTTCTTCCTCTTGGGGAACCCTGGAAATAGCCTCTTTCAACAGGAGTTCCCGTAGCTCTGCTTGGAGCGCAAGACACTGTTCTCGGGATGACAGGCGTGTCTCCTGTATCCCGTTGAACTGTGGGGGGGGGGGAGGCGAACTGCAGAGTGTACCCTCTGCTGATCAGCCTGCTCATCCCTCTGTCCATTAGGCACACGCGCTGCCACTCCGAGAAACACTCTGAGAGCGGGCGCACATGCTCGAGATGTGTTGTGGTCGTCATGACGAAGTGCCACGCCAGAGCCCTCGCCGAAAGGGCTGTGAGGAGGCCTCCACACGCTGCATTTCACTCCGACTCTCATCATGAGGCGCGTACACGCTCAGCGGATGAGTGGTGTGTGCAGTGACATCCACATGAGGCGTTACCACGGCGCTCATGGGCTTATTGTGACCGTGTGTAGGTGGCGTATCTCACAGAGGAATGCCGCGAGGTCTGTGGTTTAATAACCGAAAAGTCATAACCACCAGGCCTCTGCAGCGAACCCTGCTGCCTACTAATCAACAGATTGGAGGCAGCTGGCGTAGTTACCGCGCTCTGCAGCTTATTAATCGATAGATTAAGGCAGGCTTTTGTAACGAACCCTGCTGGCTATTAACCGATAGGTCATAGGCAGCTGGTTCACCCAGAGTGGGGGATATGTGAAACACATTTGAAACTGATGATTCAGACAACATGTTGGGAAATAAGCTTCTTTTATTTTCCTCACACTCCCTCCCAACCCGTCAAGGCCGGCTCTGTTTCCTCGGCGGCTCTCGTGGAGCAGACGACGAACGGGAGTACCTCACTCCCTTTTGACCCCCCCTCTCTGCTGGTGGGGGGGCGGAGGCGCGGGACGGTGCCCCTGCCGCTGCCGACGGACGAGTCTGACGCGGTTGCTGTGAGCGTCTCTCTGCCTGTCGCTGCAGCCGGGTTGGCCGCTGCTGCTGCTGAGGCTTCGCCGCAGGCTGGTGCCAGCCGACGTGCTGGCGGATATCATCCGCCTGCTCCGCTGCCGCTTTCATGGACTCGACCATGGCTAGAAGCTGGGGTCCGAACAGCCCGTCCGGGCTGATCGGAGCGTCCAGCAAGACCTTCCTGGCTGGCTCTGTAACAGCCGCCTGTTACAGCCAGAGGTGGGGCTGGATCTGCGTCATCCATGCTGCAATCCTCGCCTGGGAGACAGCCACGGCTGCGCACAGCGTGAGTGCCGTGCTGGCCGCCTTGCCGATCTCCTCCGCCTCCTCTGGTGCCACGGTGGTGGACCGCTCCACCAGCGTAACCACCGAGTTGGCCAGCAACGCGATGTTGTTTGCCGCCGCCGACGCCTGAAACGCACATTGGTGCGCCCGGTCAGCCTGGCGGGCGACATACTGGTCCTTGGGGGAGGCCAACATAGGGCGCCGTCCGGCGATCAAGTTGGCCTGCCTAACCCCAAAGAACGCCGTCAAGCTCGGCTCCAGAGCGGGGGTGTTTGGAAAACCCTCCTCTGTGAATCCCTCCACCCTAGTGAAGGGAACAAAGGAGGCCACCCGGAGCCCTCAGGGTCCTCGGGTTCACCGCTGCCCCCTCCTGGTACCTCCTAATGGCGGGGAAGCGCGGCCAGATCGGGTCACTCCTGCCCGTCTGAACCCGGGAAAACACTCCGGCCATGTCGTCCAGAGCCACCCTCTCCCGTCCTGGGGTAACGGGGAGACCTTTGCATGCTGCTGCTTTGCCGATGATCTCCGGCAGCTCCAGCATAATGCCACCCAACGCCAGGTAGCGCCGTGGCCACGGAGAAGGGGGACCGCGTGCTCGGCCGCCACACCCGTACCTCGCTCCGACCCCGTCTCCCCCGTCCAGGGGAGAGGGGGGAGGGGAGAGCCGCATGGCGAGCCCTGGAGGGAGACTGGGTAGGAGTCGTCCGACTCCTGCCCCACACTCGGCTCCAGAGACAGGCCGCCGTCCCTGTTCTGGACGGGCCAATCGTCCTCCTCAGCCACAGCAGCTAGAGCGTCCGCTCTTCGCTTCCTGTCGGCTGACGGGAGACGGGCACAATGCGAACAAGCGACCTGCTGGCTGAGAGCCGCGTCCGCGTGCTCTGGCCCCAGGCAGGATTCGCATATCGCGTGTAAGTCGTAGCTCATGATGTACCCTGTCTTACATGAGGGGCAATCACGGACACAGTTGTTGCTCATGACTTTGACTTTTTCTGTGCTTCAGTACTGTGCTGGTTGCTGAAGAAAAGAGGGGAGCAGATTGCCGGTCTCTCTTCCTATTTATACCGGAAGGAGGCCCGAGGGTGGGGCCCACCTGGCGGGTGGGCGTGGACTACAAGTGTTTCAGTGCTGCGCGGGGGCGCAGAGGGATAACCCAATAGCGATAGCCTTAGAGGGCGAAGCCATATACGAAATAGAAGAGCCAAACAGAGTAGAGGATGAAGAAAGGAGAACAGGAGAAAGGGACACACAAGAAGGAGATACAACAGACAAGAACGACAATGGAGACAACAATGAACAGGAACACCAGAACAGACAAGAGTCAATGGGTAACATGACTGATTTAGGGACTGCAGATACAGGGCCAAGGGAAGTGAGACACCACTGCTTTCCATCCAGCATGTTTGGCCAGCAAAAGAGATCATTTCAACCGCAAACAGCAAGTGATGAGGGATTATTATTTCCTCCTTCCATCCCTTTTTTCTGTTTAATCTGATTACTAACAACTTCTAATAATTTGACATAGTTTATGATTTAATTGGAAAATAAAGTGTTTTTAAATAATAAACCCCGTTTCTGATTCTGATTCTTTGATTTTTGTTGACATATGGTTGTTGAGAGATGTATCCATATCTCTTAATGTTGCTCTCAAAGTGCACAAGATTGATGCTTTTAACTTCAACATTTAAAAAAAAATCTTTCCGGGGGACCCCAGAGGAGGTGAGTTCCCTAAAAATAGCACTTTATCTCTGCTTATGTAACTCCGGTGTAGTATCCCCTCGTCAACTGTAGGAGCCATATGTTAAAATGTATAGTCTGATATTTTTGAATATTATTATCCTTTGTTGTTAGTGCTAATATATCATTTATTGGAACCAGCCGTGTGAAATTAACGGCATAGACGACCGCAGCTGTTCGTGATTACGAGACGTTATAGCCGACGGCAGCTGCTGGTGATTGGGGTGTGTGAGAAGGAGAAAGAAGCACCGAGCAACATAGTTTTTTGACCTGAGAGAATATGTGTTTGTATTTGATACCTTTTTGTGTAAGTAAAAAACAAACTATCCTGAGACGTATTTTGTCCGAGTCATGCTTATTTGCTATCTGTGAGCCGAATTTTGGATTACTGGAACTACAGCAACAGATCACTCAGAGCTGGTGATTACTTTCCTGCATTTCAATGGACAGCATAAAAGGACACGTGAGCTGGGTTCTGGTGCTCAGATTAGCTATTGATGATCACGTTGATAAATCATATAAAACCAATCACACAAAAACATGTTGCTGTGACTGTGAGCATTAAACAATTAACATTAAAACTAAACAAACACAACAGTACGTTATTGTCCTTATAAAATAAAAACATACATTTTGTCCACCGAGATAATACAGGCACCTTACCCTCAAGAGATCCTCACGTGCTATGAGAATCTCCCACAATCCTTTGCCGTAACAAAGCTAATGCAGGCACACGTTTGTGACACCAGATGGCGCAATTGTGTATGTGCGTGTGGAGAGTCTTGCAGTAGAAAATTCGACTGTAGCGCCGCCACTGTGGGCTAAGCCCCGAATGTTTCCAGGTCCAGGCGACGCCCCTGGGCCTTGCCATGCTAAATGACAATGAGTGACCACACCTGGAGCCAATTTGCACCAACAGCCCTGCCTATAAATGGAAGGAGAAGAGCAGCAGAGACTGAGAGAAACTGAAGGAGACAGCAGAGGCAGAACGCAGCAGGAGCAGAGGCAAGCAAGGGATTAAGAGACCACGGCAGTCCAAGAGAGGGTCGACGGAGCTTTCTCAGCCCTGGAAAGACTCTGGTTTTGAGAAAAGACTTTTAACATTTGAATTCTTTGTATTGTTTTAACTACATTTAATTGTATTTTAAAGTAGTTTTAGACTATCTTTTTACTGAGATTATATTTTAGACAGCTCTGATTTTAGTATTCATAGTAAAGTTTTTATGTTCTACTGAATAAATTATTGTGTTTTAAACTTAGTAGTTGGCTCCTTGATTACTCAATTTTGCTCTCTACCTGATTTAAAAGAACCTTTTCCCTCTCCATAAATTATTACCCCTCCCCCTCCTTTACATAATTACAGTGTATTTACACTCTGAAGTTTGTCCATGACAGGGTGGATACATTTTGCTGTTTGCATGTACTTGCAATCAATTTTATAAAAAGTGTGGGAGCTTGACCAACATCCATTTCTAACAGCATAACGTATACTTAATAGCCTACATATAAAGTGTAATGGAAAATCTCAGATTTCTTTTTTGGAAATGGGGAAGTCTCAAATGCACCGTAGCCTATGGTGATATTGCCTCATTTGCATCATTCTCATTATATGTCAAATTGCCATATCCTGCGTGCCCCTATCTCCCCCCCCCATGGTAATCATTACATCTCTAAATGTTTAACACTACAACAGCATGACGTGCGTTGCGGTTGCAACAATGAGCCTCAGCCCGCAGTGGGTGACCCGGACCTGTAGTTGTTAAAACCTGAAAGACCTCTTGTTTGTCTTTCCACACCCAGTCAGCTTTAATATCTGAGAGTGTATAGGCGAGACAAACGCCGGGGACAACATATGAATATCTTACATTCGGAAGTTAAGAAATATACTGAACATATTAGAGAATAATTGATATATCAGGAAACAATTTTGCTAACGTTATTTATTGCTGCCACAGGCGGGTGGCCAGAAGTGAGCTGCGGTGGGCAGAAGTGAGCTGCGGTGGGCTGATCGCTGGAGGCGTGTCAGCAGCAGAGAAGTGTCAGGAAGGAGACAGGGATTACACCAGAAGAGGAAGGAGTCCGCCTGGAGGAATGCAACATATTATTTAGCTGAAAATCACGGCATGTCGTCGATGTAGTGCCAGCCGTGTTCAAATTTACAACCTAAGCAGAGAACTAAAGCTAGTCGATAGCTGCCAGCCGGTTAGCCCCTGCTAGCAGCATCTAATCTAGTTGAGCTGTTTCTCCAACATGAGGCTGAAAGTAGGCTTTATTCTACGGAGTCTGCTTGTTGTTGGGACCTTCCTTGGTTTGGTGGTGCTCTGGTCTTCCATGTCGCCGAAAAGCAACGATGAAAACCCTTTTGGAAAACGGGTGAGTTGACAACAGCAAGCCAGTTAACCTTAAGTGTACACTCAGTGCTAGCATTGCTCCAACCCAAAGCTTCAATGAAAAGTGACCATGCAGAGTCTTGTAAAGGATGATGACTGACAGTGCCAGAGGGCATATATAGCAGATTGTGTGTTTGTAACAGCATGTAGAACACGCTTTCATTCAGATGTTAGGCTAGCTACTAATTTACACTGGTTGCCATGGAGATATGTTCTTGCTAGCTAATAACCAAAGCCGTCTCAATATGTATGTAGTAAATGTTAATACAAAATCACAGCTCTATCCTCCCTCGTTTAATTCCAACTGCTCTAATCACATGGTCATATTAACACTACTTTCCTAAATGAACCAGGCTCATTCCAGGATCCATATCCGCATATGTCACCATGAATGTGTCGCTAAGGCGGAACTGTTCAAAGTTAGAGTAATGGGTTTATATCGTTCTTATTATACATCCATGGTTCATATGCCTCTGCCAAAAGCTGTTCGGAATATGTTTTAATGAGGCACAAGCAAGTGCCACTACTGTACGTGATATAACTGTCTCACGAGATAAATTAGATTAGGCTCTTTTATGTATGACTATAACACGAAATGCCGTGAGACTAATGTTAGCATGATGAGGTTATCAAGACCGTACCTTATTAAGACGTGAGTGCAGATAGCCTAACTGACACAATCTATACCATACAGGCTATAGATCGCAGGACATCTCGATATCTAACTAAGCTAAAATCTTACATTATCCTAGTGATTTAGTGACAAATCCTTCAGGTCACAGGGGTTCTCAAAGTTGACCCATATTTGGACGACCACCCCTCCTAAAGACACAGATAATAAAATTAAAATAAACATAGTCTGTTTTTGGCAATCATTTGAAAGCTAACAAAACTGTTAATCCACAATTGGAAAACAAAACTTGTAAACTCTTGCTTTTTTTTGTTGCTTTTTTGTTGTTGGTTTCTGTCAGTCTTGTATGTGAGTAATACATACATTCTTGCTCCAATAGTGCTACTAGTGGTCAACCGTTTCCCAGGGTTTCCTTTTCCTAAACATTTTGCTGTTTAAGGTTGTCGAAATGTCTTTAACATACAGTACATGTGGAAGCTTTCAAAGTTAAACCAAATAGTGAATAAAACCCACAGAGAAATATGTAGCCTGCGTTCACCCCCCTCTGTTAGTGATTACTTGTGACAGGCTCTAAATATTCTTCCCAAATGATACACAGAGCTGTTATGTGCTGAGCCAAATGCGTTGCATCATTATGTCGGTCCATAGCCATAATTCATTTTTTGAATTCATTTTTTATGGCTGCAGGTTCAACACTGTATTATTCTCTATTGTTTCCCTCCATACAGGATGACAGTGTGTGGCCCAAGGGAGACCTAGCGGATCAGTTTAAGGCTGTGGTGCCCTGGCCTCATGTTGAAGGGATGGAAGTCGACCTCAACTCCATCAGACTCAAAAAGGGTGAGAACCAGTTCCATTACAAATAAACAAACCCATCTCCTACATTCAAGAGAATAAGAATCTGATTTTTAACTTAATTTCATCAAATGAATGGAACCCAATGGAACGTGTCAAAGTAATGCAATATTCTAATTACATTTAATTGGGGTTTAATCTGCCATAGTTCATTTTTTATTTCAGAAAGAAAAATACAAAATCCCCAAATATTTCCCATGCCCATGTTGATGTTTTGAAATTAAAAACGTTTAATCCTTTGGTAGGAGGAGATTGGTGCTACTAGATACTATACAAATGTTCAACTTTTAAAACATTTGCTGTTTTTAACTGATAAAACAGTTAACAACTCAGTGATTCCCGCAGAAATGAAATATACTTTGGGGGAACGACTCGGGGTGGGGGGGGGGTTGCGTAGCAGATGCTAATTAGCGTTTTTTATGCTAACTAGCTTTATGGCTATTTTGTAAGTTGCACCCACCTTTATTTCTCTCCAAAAACATGAAAAATCTCCAAAAAAAATCTCCTCAGAAAAAAAGTTTTTTTTAATCACTGAGCACTCATTGCCACAAATGCAAATGAGTGCTCACTGAGTAAAAAAAAACAAAAAACACACAAATTATACTTTGGGGGGAGCCATTATACTTTGGGGGCCCCCCAAAGTATTAACATGCTGTGGGAATCACTGCAACTGATAATAAAGCAAACCAAGTCAACAAAGGGATTTGGTTCAAGGAAATATCTGTAATGTGGTACCAAATCACCAGGGGCCTCATTTATAAAGCCTTGCGTAGGATTGGCGTGGGAAGGTTGCTTACGTAGGACAAAGCAAATAAATACAGCAAATAAATACGCACAGACATTTTCGATTCATAAAAGACTGCGTACCGGCGCAGGACTTGCGTACGGCACATCCTACGCCGGTTTCCCTTTATAAATCACAATCAACTCGAAATGCGGTGCAGCTTTTGCGGGCTTCACGTAACGCCAATATTTGCCTATAAATAGTCAAAGAAACGCCCATTCATTCATTCTGACTGACTTTATGAAGAAGATCAGGAAATGACGACAGAACAGCTAAAAAAGACATCTCACACCGTGTCAGATTTAGGTTATTTTGGGGAGGTGGAGATAAATCATATTGTTTGGTGGATGCAGTTTGAACCAGAGTAGCAGCATGGAGGTCGGATCGTCACCAACATAAATAAATAAGTGGTCCGAAAAAGGTTAATGACAAAAAGAATACACATAGCCTTCCTCAGGCAGTGTGTTTGCACCGGGGACAGGAGACCCCCCCCCCTTGATGAGAAACTGTAAGAAATGATCGGGGAATCCCTCCGGAGTGGAGTCATGACGACTGGATCTGAATTATTTGTTTGTATTTGGTGGTTTGTGTTCCAGCTGTCGATCAGCAACTACACTGAACAAAAATATAAATGCAACACTTTTGTTTTTGCTCTCATTTTTCATGAGATGAACTCAAAGATCTAAAACTTTTTCTATACACACAAAATAACAATTTCTCTCAAATATTGTTCACAAATCTGAAAAAATCTGTGATAGTGAGCACTTCTCCTTTGCCGAGATAATCCATCCCATCTCACAGGTGTGGCATATCAAGATGCTGATTAGACAGCATGATTATTGCACAGGTGTGCCTTAGGCTGGCCACAATAAAAGGCCACTCTGAAATGTGCAGTTTTGCTTTATTGGGGGGGTCTGGGGGGGTCTGAAAACCAGTCAGTATCTGGTGTGACCACCATTTGCCACACGCAGTGCAACACATCTCCTTGGCATAGAGTTGATCAGGTTGTTGATTGTGGCCTGTGGAATGTTGGTCCACTCCTCTTCAATGGCTATGCCAAGTTGCTGGATATTGGCAGGAACTGGAACATGCTGTCGTATACGCCGATCCAGCGCTTTACGATATAGGTAACATGTCAAATGAATATTAAATTCAATTGTGGGACTTCTTGGACCTTTTAGTGCTGAACAAACAATGAAAAATACATTAAAAATATGAAGAAAACCGATTATGGAATATCTTTTATAACACCCGCCATCAGGTGTGCCGCGTGAATAGCACATCTTGTCAATGCAAACAGACCGTTATTGTTATAATTAATGTTAAACCTGAGATTCGACTAGAACAAATACATAATAGAATAAAGGTCTTGAGATCTCGGCATTGCACAAACAAACAAATCTCATCTTTAAAATCAACATTTACCTTCACTGGTGAGAGAAAACAAATCCCATCACACTTCATTTGTGGGACTTTTACCTTTCTAGTATTGAACAAACAATGAAAAATACATAAAATATGAAGAAAAACGATTATGCAATCTAATTTATAACACCCGCCATCACGGGCCACGGACTCACTTTTAAAATGAATTAAAAAAAACTTAAAACAATTAATTTTTTTAAAGTATCGAAACCGGATCTGATTTCGGTACGGTATACCGTAGCCACCAGTAACCGGTATTTCGGTAATACCGGATACCGGTATGCATCCCTACGCCTGCCCATACCATAACCCCACCACCACCATGGGCCACTCGATTCACAACATTCATTCAAAACCGCTCACCCACACGACGCCACACACGCTGTCTGCCATCTGCCCTGAACACTGAAAACCGGGATTCATCCGTGAAGAGAACACCTCTCCAACGTGCCAGACACCATCGAATGTGAGCATTTGCCCACTCAAATCGGTTACGACGACGAACCGGAGTCAGGTCGAGACCCCGATGAGGACGACGAGCATGCAGATGCTTCCCTGAGACGGTCTCTGACAGCTTGTGCAGAAATTCTTTGGTTATGCAAACCGATTGTTGCAGCAGCTGTCCGAGTGGCTGGTCTCAGACGATCTTGGAGGTGAACATGCTGGATGTGGAGGTCCTGGGCTGGTGTGGTTACACGTGGTCTGCGGTTGTGAGGCCGGTTGTATGCAACTCGATTTTGACAGGAAAACAACTGGAGACTTCTAGAATTGTGTGAGTAACATTCTGTTTTTAGACTTCTCTGTTTCAGTGTGTGTACTCTGTATAAATGCTCTGTAGTTGATCTGACTGAAATTGTGATTTTAAATCTCAAAACCGCTACAGTATCTGTCAGGCAGAAACTTGGGACAAGTCATTTGACTGAAACCTTAAAACTGAACTAACTGACTGCTAGGGTTAACTTTGATTTAAACATTTGTAGAATACTAAGAGCTTTATTGAGTAGGTGTAACTGTATTAAGGGTTAAACTCATAACTTTATAACTTAGGGTTTAATGTAATTGTAAAACCATTGGGCCACTTAAAAGACAATAACAAGTCAGGAGGGAGCCAGTCTAGATTTCCTTTTGAGGGCCACCAGCTGCAGAGAGTTAACTAATTAAAGGGGCGTGGCCCCACAGCTGTGAGAACTCAGCAATCAGGTGTCCATTTTAGGTAGCACTTTCCTGGAGCGTCAGACTGATAAAGACAATAGAGTCCTGCTGGAGTAAGACTGACAAAGACATTAGAGTCCTGCGGGAGTCTCTAAGACTGACAAAGACATTAGAGTCCTGCGGGAGTCACAAGGGAGGCAAAGAGGAGGCAAATCCTACTTTGATTGAGCTAAGTATCGCTGGTGTTTTATTATTTAATTTTTTTAATTTGGTTGTTTAGCCCCTCATGCTATAATCATGTGTATTTTCTCCATTCCTGTTCATGTGTCTTCTCGCAATTTTCACTGGCCCCGTGTATCTCGTAATCGATATAACCGGCCTGCTCTCGTCTATCCCACATGCTCCACTGACATCCAACATCTAGTTTCAGGCGGCCTGTGGAACTGCCAGTCAGCTGTTCCTAAGGCTGACTTCATCTCTGGCTACGCTTCCCTGCAGTCTCTGGATTTCCTTGCTCTCACTGAGACGTGGATTACTCCATCCAACACATCCACCCCAGCAGCTCTCTCCACAGCATATTCCTTCTCCCATACACCCAGACCCACTGGCAGAGGAGGTGGCACTGGTCTCCTGCTCTCTCCCAAATGGAGCTGTTCCCTCTTCAAGCTACCTAACTTCACTCCTTCCACCTTTGAATTCCATGCCGTCACAGTAACCCATCCTATACAATTAACCATTGTTGTTCTCTACCGTCCACCAGGCGCCTTGGGGGACTTCTTGGAGAAATTAGATAATCTCCTCTCACACATCCCTGAAACTGGCCCTCCCGCTGTACTTCTCGGAGACTTCAACCTCCAGACAGGGAAGATAGACAAACTAACATCTCTGTTAACCGCCTTTGCTTTCTCACTGTCTCCGTCCCCACCAACTCATAAAGCTGGCAATGTCCTTGATCTCATATTCTCAAGGAACTGCACTACTTCTAACCTCTCTGTAAACCCGCTCCACACATCCGATCACTTCTTCATTTCATTCTCTCTACCCCTTTCCAAACATAACAAACTAATCTCTTCTCATCCTGCACCTGTCCGCCGTAACCTTTGTTCCCTCTTCCCCTCTACCTTTGCCTCATCGGTTCTCTCAGCCCTCCCTTCCTCTGACTCGTTCCAACTTCTGCCTCCAAACTCTGCTGCAGAAACTCTCCTCTCTACTCTCTCATCCTCTCTGAACTCTCTCTGTCCTCTCACATCTCGGCAGGCTCGTCAGTCCCCTCCTGCTCCCTGGCTAAATGATGCACTGCGTGCTAATAGAACCGTCCTTCGGGCAGCAGAGCGGAAATGGTGGAAATCCAAACACCGTGACGACCTCCTAACCTATCAGGCTCTCCTCTCCTCTTTCTCTGCTTCCATCTCACAGACAAAAAGCACTTTCTTTCAAGATAAGATCCAATCTTCCTATTCCAATCCCAAAAAACTATTTTCCATCTTCTCCTCCCTCCTGGACCCCCCAAAAGCCCCTTCCCCCTCCTCCCTTCTGTCAAGCGACTTTGTTAACCACTTTGAAAAAAAGGTTGATGATATTCGCTCTTCTTTTTCTGACTCACCTCTACTCATCGCTGGGTCACCAGACCCTCCTTTCACCCACACACTGACCTCCCTTTCCCCTCTCTCTCCAAGTGAGGTTCTTACCCTCATTACCTCTGCCCGCCCTACCACCTGTCCTCTGGACCCTATCCCTTCAAACCTCCTTCAGACTATCGCTCCTGATATTCTACCGTTTCTCACCCATTTCATCAACACTTCTCTAACTTCTGGTCACTTTCCAAACAGTCTCAAGGAGGCAAGAGTAAACCCTCTCCTAAAGAAACCCACTCTCAACCCGTCTGATGTTATAAACTACAGGCCTGTCTCTCTCCTCCCGTTCCTGTCTAAAACACTTGAACGCGCTGTCTTTAAACAACTCTCCTGTTATCTCCATCAGAACAACCTTCTGGATCCGCACCAGTCTGGTTTCAAGGCAGGTCACTCCACAGAAACTTCCCTCCTTGCTGTCACTGAGGAACTGCACACTGCTAAAGCAGCCTCCCTCTCCTCTGTCATCATCCTGCTGGACCTGTCTGCTGCATTCGACACGGTGAATCATCAGATCCTCCTTCGCACTCTCCAAGAACTTGGAGTTTCAGGCTCTGCACTTTCCCTCCTCACCTCATACCTCAAAGACCGCACCTACAGGGTTACTTGGAGAGGGTCCGAGTCCGACCCTTGTCAATTAACTACAGGGGTCCCTCAGGGCTCTGTTCTTGGTCCCCTCCTCTTCTCCTTGTACACAAACTCGCTCGGATCAGTCATTAGCCCGCATGGTTTTTCATACCACTGCTACGCTGACGACATCCAATTAATTCTGTCCTTTCCCCGCTCAGAGACCCAGGTCGTCGCACGCATCTCTGCTTGTCTAGCTGACATCTCTCAGTGGATGTCTGCTCATCACCTCAAGCTCAACCTTGACAAGACTGAACTGCTTTTCCTTCCGGGAAAAGGTTGTCCCACTCTTGACCTAACAATCAACATCGGCACCTCTGTTGTTTCCCCGACTCAGACTGCAAGGAATCTGGGTGTGACCCTAGATAACAACCTGTCCTTCACTGCAAACATCGCTGCTACAACCCGTTGCTGCAGATACACGCTTTACAACATCAGGAGGATGCGTCCCCAGCTGACCCAGAAAGCGACGCAGATTCTGGTCCAGGCTCTCGTCATCTCACGCCTAGACTACTGCAACTCCCTCCTGGCTGGTCTACCTGCATGTGCCATCCGACCTCTGCAGCTCATCCAGAATGCAGCGGCTCGCCTGGTCTTCAACCTTCCTAAATTCTCCCACACCACGCCGCTCCTCCGCTCCCTCCACTGGCTTCCAGTAACTGCAAGAATCCACTTCAAGACAATGGTACTTGCGTACCATGCTGCGAATGGATCTGGCCCTCCCTACATCCAGGACATGGTAAACCGTACACCCCAGCACGTGCACTCCGCTCTGCATCAACCAAACGGCTCGCTGCACCCTCGCTGCCAAGGGGACCCAAGTTCCCATCAGCAAAAACACGTGGGTTTGCTATCCTGGCTCCAAAATGGTGGAATGAGCTCCCCATTGACATCAGGACAGCAGATAGCTTACACACCTTCCGACGCAGACTGAAAACTCATCTCTTTCGACTCCACTTCGAGCGATAGAACTATTAACAAAGCACTTATATACTAATAAAGAGCTGGCTTATCTAAAGCCAGTTGAGTAGCACTTGAAATGTTTTTGCTCTATGAAGCCTGATGTACTTATATGATTCTGTTTTCTTCAAGTTTCTATTTTGTTGGTCGAACGCACTTATTGTAAGTCGCTTTGGATAAAAGCGTCAGCTAAATGCAATGTAATGTACTGCCAAATTCTCTGAAACGCCTTTGGAGACGGCTTATGGTAGAGAAATGAACATTCAATTCACCGGCAACAGCTCTGGTGGACATTCCTGCTGTCAGCATGCCAATTGCACGCTCCCTCAAAACTTGCGACATCTGTGGCATTGTGCTGTGTGATAAAACTGAACATTTTAGAGTGGCCTTTTATTGTGGCCAGCCTAAGGCACACCTGTGCAATAATCATGCTGTCTAATCAGCATCTTGATATGCCACACCTGTGAGGTGGGATGGATTATCTCGGCAAAGGAGAAGTGCTCACTATCACAGATTTTTTCAGATTTGTGAACAATATTTGAGAGAAATGGTTATTTTGTGTATATAGAAAATGTTTTAGATCTTTGAGTTCATATCATGAAAACTGGGAGCAAAAACAAAAGTGTTGCGTTTATATTTTTGTTCAGTGTATATAACCATAATGCACCAGTTAAAGGAAATACAACTAATGTGTTGTGTTATATTAGCTGTACAATTTACTCTATGGTTTCCATACCTCCTGTGTTTTACGGGTGACTTATCAAGTAGGCTATTGGCGAACGGCACAAAACATGATTAAACATGATTGTATATAAACAATATATACAACCTATAGAAATGCAAAACGGCGTCAGTTTAGACGTAATTCTGTCCTCCTGCATACCGCATCATTTATGAGAATACATTTCTTAACAAGAGAACATCATCGAGGGGTGATCAATAACATTTCCGTATTTCTTTATTTCTCCAGGTTATGTGTTTGTGTGCACTGAGGAGTCTCAAACAGGCGTTTGTTTAATCATTTTAAGATTGGCTTTAATCAATGTTTGAAAATTAATTCTTCATATGATAAATGAGAGGTAACATTTTATTTATGGTATTATTTCCACATATTTCTCTCCATTCTAACTTCTGCCAACGGTGTCGCAGTTTCTCGTCTCTCCTGTTGTTGTGCTTAGTGCGTACGCATGGGTCAGAGTTTGCGTGGAGGACCGCACGTTTTCCCGTCAAGTTTGTTTTTTATAAATCGCAAACATTGCGTAGAAACTGGCGTACGCCATCTTTTGAGCGTATGCAGCGTTTATAAATGAGGCCCCAGGACAGTATCTTCAGGTCTTGTAAGACAAGTCTTGATGAGCCTGCAGAAACCATGTACTAAAATCTCACTGTGGATACAACACAATGTGTTATGTAGCATTCCCTCTGAAAAAGAGGGCAATTACATGAGGTACAGTTTTATGTTGTGGTATTGAGTAATCTCTTGGTTTCTGGTTGCCGTCTCCAGAAGGGGCCAACCATGTCCAGGAAGCTGAGCAGCAGCCCAACCAGAAGCAGGTGATCCAGCAGCAGTATGTGACATTCAAACCCCACACACAAACCTACACCAGCCCTGTCCTGAAGAAAGGTATCCTGGGAAACTTTGAGCCCAAAGAACCTGAGCCTCCGGGGGTCCCTGACGGTCCTGGAGAGGGAGCCAAGCCTTTTGTCCTGGGTCCAGAGTACAAAGACGCCATCCAGACTTCCATCAAAGAGTTTGGCTTCAACATGGTAGCTAGTGACATGATCTCACTGGACCGAACCATCAGTGATATACGCCATGAAGAGTGAGTTCAGCTGTTCATACTGACTACAGTCTGCCACTGTGTTTGTTCAAACTGTAATTAGCCCTGGATTACAATAACAGCAACAATTCACCAATTTGCAATCTAATCCTAATATGGATTGTTTTTACTAATGGACCACTACACTTCCACACATCCACTGTCTGTTTAATCGTATCTCTGTCTGTTTAATCGTATCTCTGTCTGTTTAATCGTATCTCTGTCTGTTTAATCGTATCTCTGTCTGTTTAATCGTATCTCCAAAGTCATGTAATACATACAAAATTGTCCAAAAATTCCAAGTTTTAAAAATTAAATGAAAGCAAACATTATGCATTATCTACAAGGGCACTCCAATAGCACATAACTCAAGGCCACATGCCTTATACTGCTGATAACATTCTCCAGACCCACAGCATTACGCTTCCATAAAGGGTTTTTCAGACCTGCTGCTAACACAGAAGATATATTCACGTCCAGCTTCAAATGACAATAACTAAAACAGTAACCCGACAAACCCACATCCTAAACTTTGAGGAAATTGAACTACGACTGCATAGTTCCTGGTGTGAGTCTCAGTGAGAGGCTGCCTGAATGCTGTCTCCATAGATAAAGCACACTTGGCAATACTTAAAAACATTGAAATATCTGGAAAGTCTCTTGCAGTAAAAATCCCATAACCTATTCATTTCTTTTTTAAAACAATGTTTTTATCAACATTTTATACAATAAAACACATGTATACAGTGTAGTTCCAAACATACAGAAGTGCACTTCTGTATGTACAACATGAAGTTGAATTAGAAAATGTGTAACATAAGTGTAGCTGACCTGCCCTCTGCACTCTGTCCCACCTCTGCAGGTGTAAGTACTGGCATTATGATGACAGACTGATGACCTCCAGTGTGGTGATAGTCTTCCATAATGAAGGCTGGTCTACACTGATGAGAACCATCCACAGTGTCATCAAGCGGACTCCCAGTAGATACCTGGCTGAGATAGTCATGATAGATGACTTCAGCAACAAAGGTGGGTTTGCTTTCCTCACTTACACTATAATGATTGGGGGTGGGGGGGTCACAATATGATTATATCTTGAACAATTCAGCATCAACCACAGAAAGGAGGAGCCCTCCCTTAGCACCTATGTGAAGCTAAATATCCGACTACTAACCTCTGTCACCATGGTGAAGTCACATTGTTTTGCAAGGGAATTAACAGTGTGTTCTTGGCCCATGGAGCAAAGCAACATATGATTCCCCCTGAGCCCAGGGCTCCACATCAATGCTCATAAGTGTGTGTGTGTGTGTGCGCATGTGTGTGTGCGGGCGTGTGCGTGTGTGTAGAGCATCTGAAGGAGCGTTTGGTTGATTACATCAAGCAGTGGAACGGTCTTGTAAAACTCTTCAGGAATGAGAAGAGAGAAGGACTGATCCAGGCCAGGAGTATAGGAGCACTGAAGGCCACTAAAGGACAGGTATGGTATGATCCTCGGCTGCTACTACCACAACTACTGAAACCTAACTTATACCAAGTCTGAAACACAGTTGGTAGCATTGATCAGACTGACAACATGAAATTATTTTTAAACACAAAGGAAAACGGACATGTTTGTGTTCCAGGTGCTGATCTACCTGGATGCTCATTGTGAGGTTGGAGTCAACTGGTATGCTCCACTGGTTGCTCCTATTTCAAAAGACAGGTAACACGCACACACACACCCACACACCACCTTTCAAATATCATCCAAGGTAGAAATTGAATAGAGCCGTGTGTACACACACACATTCACACACTCACACACTCACACACACACACACTCACACACTCACACAACTGTTTATCTGGCTGTTATCCAATAGAGTTTACAGACTGCTTTATTACTTATTGCAGTCCGTTATTTTAATCATATTTCTTTTCAGCACATGTCTTTTTATTTATTTAAACATTTATAATATTTTTTTATTTACTGGTCCTTTTTTTTGTTAGGCAGTAGGGTACGGTTCATACAGAAAACATTGTGATACATTTTATGCGAGAATGTATTTGATCATCAGTAAGCCACTCTTGTGCATGCAAAAAGCAACTTTTACTCATAACATCAGCAGTGTTGGTGTCCAGTTGAATCTTGATATCTGTAATCAAATATAACCTTCTTTCAACCTCATTATATCCCTGGAGGGCAATTGGCCTTCTAGCAAGGCGTATTATTAGGAATGGATAGACATACAGTAAAGTAACGGGGAGTGGAAGTGGGCTAGAAGTCCACATTTGTGCTCTTTCCTTTATTCTAAATCTAAAGGGTTGTCCTGCAGCACATTCAAAGTCATCATTATACATTTTCAGTCCTGACCAAGTGATAGAGATTTATGGATTGCTATTATTTCACAGATGTTTTTGAGATTGTGTATATTCTTATGTATGTATTAAATAGATTCTGCTCTCAGCTGATGCTGCAGTATTCTGTTTCATGCAGAGTATAGTTATGCATAAGAAGGGCTACAAAGCATGGCTTCACTTTTTAATATCAGCACTATAGCGTTGAGCATTGTATCTGCTGAAACCAATTCTGCAGGTTGTGTGTACTGTATATGCATCGTGCTCATTTTAGGGGAGTTTCTGTGATCTATGATGTGCACCTGAATTCATGCATTTGTCTTGGACATGAAGTTTCCCCATGTGTGAGACGAGTCCAGCCTGAAGCGCTGCTGCTGCATGCAGAACAGAAACACTGTGCTGTCAGGTTTTGTAATGACACAGACAACACTCTCAGCTGTAGAACTGGACACTGAAAGCATCATCCCAGCCTAATACAGACACTGGGTATTGTGGATTAATATCAGATACTTTAAATAATATTTGTTCTTGATTTTGTATCTATCATGGGCATATATCATTATGCAGAGCCACTGCACAACACAGCACTAATCACAGCAAGTGTTGACTTCCGCTTACTATACTGTGTGTGTGTGTGTGTGTGTGCGTGCGTGTGTGTGTGCGTGCGTGCAGGACAGTATGCACAGTACCACTGATAGACTATATAGATGGTAATGAGTACACTATGGAGCCACAGCAGGGTGGAGATGAGGATGGCCTGGCTAGAGGAGCCTGGGATTGGAGCCTGCTCTGGAAGAGAGTTCCTCTTAGCCAGAGAGAGAAGGACAAGAGAAAACACACCACGCAGCCCTACCGGTACACACAGCATGCTAACCCTCATCCCTCTCTGTTTGTGTCTCCATCTCCCATCCCTCTGTCCCACCTGTCCTCTCCTCCACTGTGTCTCACGCTGTCTTGGTCTCTGAAACCCCACCGGCACTTCTGTGCGTCTTTGCCTGTTTTTCTTTCCTT
This sequence comes from Pogonophryne albipinna, assembly GCA_028583405.1. NCBI lineage: Eukaryota > Metazoa > Chordata > Actinopteri > Perciformes > Artedidraconidae > Pogonophryne > Pogonophryne albipinna. Next base: position 684,454 of record CM053245.1, on the reverse strand, counting down.
CATGTACACCATCCCTACACCTCTTCCCCCCATGTGTCGTGAATGCATGGCCCCATCCCCACTCTGTCAGAACGGTGTCTACGGTGCCTCTGATCGACTCTATCAACGGCCAGAGTTACACCATGGAGCCCCAGGCTGGAGGAGACGAGGACGGCTTGGCTAGGGGAGCCTGGGATTGGAGCATGCTCTGGAAGAGAGTTCCTCTGGGAGACAAAGAAAAAAAACTGAGAAAAACTCAGACTGAGCCATATAGGTACAGAAAACCAACCCCTCCTGACTCATCTGGACAAATAATCTTCACAAGTTAGTTTATTGTATTTGAACAAGAGCAGTAAAACACAGAAACCAACTCAAAAATGAACCTGAAAAACAGAAATATTTATGCAGGGTGGAAAGGTGCCATCAGTTAATAGTTAATACAAACTCTTCAGATCTTTAAAATATGTAACACTTTTATACATCACATTATTTAGTTCACCCATACTGCATATTACAACTAACCAACTAAACCCAAAGTGTGCAACTCCTCTGATGGGGAGTAGCTCACTCCTGTCCTGTCTCTTGTCTGCGTGTGGGCCTCAATCTTTCTAATATTGGGAGTGAATTGTGGGCCCTGTTTGTTTCCTCCAGACAGGGACTGACTCTCGTACGTCTTCTTCTCTTCGTCCAATGTGTTTCCATTGGTCCTGTTTAGCAAATCATTTTCCCGTTTTTTGGGCCCAAGTCAGTGAATCTACCTTTTTTCTTTTTGTCTACTTGAACTACAGGGACTTTAACGGGATATGACCCCATCAGCCCTGCCTTAAGTGAGATTGTTAAACCTGAATTTAGAAGCAGAGTCAGGATGAGTTTGTCATTTTGTTTGGTCTTCACGGGAACTTCTGGTGTGGATCGGGTTCGGACGGGGGCACCCCCACTTTCCTCCATGTTTCATTCATCTTGTCTCATTGTCAGTCTTTTCTCTCCACTTTCCTTCTACTCATATTATTGTGCTTAGACTTTGTTTCTTTGTCAGTCTGATCTTATGTTCCATGTTGTTGTTGATGTTGTTGTTATTATTAATACAGTAACTGACAGTCTGGGCTTTGAAGGTGGAGTATGCAATTCTTTTGCACCCAAACCGTCTCCCGTCAGTGCTCCTTCCTCTCGCCCGTTCTCATGGGAACAGTTTTGTATTTGTTGTATTCACATGTACTGCACAGGGCTGTATATGAACAGCACATTCTGCTTCTGCACACAGAACACACAGCTAGCTGATCGTGAGGAGATTTTTCTCTGAATTTGACAAAAACTTGGATTATAATGGCTGACCTTTATTTAAGGGCAATGTAGATGCCAATGTTAAGAGATAATTCAGCATTTTAAAGTGTGATATAGAATAAAGAAATAGAAGGTTTCATTATTTGATGTTCAGTGTGAAAGATGCACAGTTTGAGCATGTCTATTTGTCTGTTTCTGGATGTGTGTCTGTTTTGAACCTGCAGGTCTCCAGCCATGGCGGGTGGGCTCTTTGCTATAGAGAGAGACTTCTTCTTTGAGCTGGGTCTGTATGACCCAGGGCTTCAGATATGGGGAGGAGAGAATTTTGAAATATCATACAAGGTAGATATTGAATAGAGCCGTGTATACACACAGAGCGCGGATAAATGACTATACATACATACACACACACACACACACACACATATACACATATACACATATGCACACATACATACCAGAGATGGAGTACTCGAGTCGGACTCGAGTGCCGATTTTCGTGACTCGAGTCGGACTCGCGTGCTAATTGACGCGACTCGTGAATTCTCGCGCACGATGACTCGGACTCGTGAATTATAGCATACGCTGACTTGGACTCGGACTCGTGAATTTTTCCCCCCACGATGACTCGGACTCGACTTGTACATTGACGCTCCGACTTGGACTCGGACTCTAGCAAGTTTTCTCTGGAGTCTGATGTCCTCTATCCTGGCGTGTGCACCTGTGAGGCGAGTTCACGTACTGGGCCCCGCTATTCTAGTCTAAACATGTCTCGGACACACCCCGCATCATGCTGTATGCTTTCACACATTCTGCTTCCACATTGGAAAAGAGCAGCGCAAAATGCTTGTTATGTGGAAACAATATTGAAGAGAAGGCTCCGTAACACATTACTCTAAGGATCGAGTTCAGACATATAGGCTGTCTTGAACACTATCATCAGAGTAACGTGATCTAATCAATAAATAAAGATTCAGCCGATAACACGAAAGCACATGGCTACTTAACATGCAGAATGACGTCATTTTGCATGCTAAGTAGCCATGTGCTTTCTGGGGCTTAATCTTTATCCATAAACTGATTTAACTGGTAAAAGTTCCTTCAAAATAAGAGTCCCGATCTTATTACTATCAAAATAAAAGTGCAAAACGAAAACTTTACCATCGGAAAATATTGGCATACAAATATAATCACTTCTCTGAAAGGTAACTCATTTTAAATATAGTTTATTTATATATATATATATATTAGTAATAAGCTTTATATTTGTATAGCACCTATTACAAGAGTTGTAGCCAAACTGGCTTCACAGCAGTTCAATAGACAGATTAGTATAACATGACAGGATAAAAGCAATGTAGAGGAGCAGCTACATTTCAACACATATATCCACGAAGATTAATACATGAAGACTTGTGACTCGGACTTGACTTGGACTCTTCTTAGGTGACTCAGACTTGGACTTGGACTCGAACACAGGTAATGATGACTCAGACTCGACTCGGACACAGGTAATGATGACTCAGACTCGACTCGGACACTCCTTGGGTGACTCGGACTTGGACTCGGACTCGACTACGACTCTCCCTTGGTGACTCGGACTTGGACTCGGACTCGACTACGACTCTCCCTTGGTGACTCGGACTCGACTACGACTCTCCCTTGGTGACTCGGACTCGAAGAGTGATGACTCGAGAGTGACTTGGACTCGTGAATTGGTGACTTGACTACAACACTGATACAAGATACATACACACATACACACATACACAGGATTTAATGGGGATGTTTTTTTTTAATTATATTGTCTTTTTTTTGTAGATCTGGCAGTGTGGTGGCAAGCTGCTGTTTGTACCCTGCTCTCGTGTCGGCCATATCTACAGACTTCCGGGTTGGCAAGGCAACCCTCCCCCTGCACATGTCGGATCCTCACCTACTCTGAAGGTAGAGTGGCTCACGCTTTGAAACTCAGTACACACAGAGAAAGAAATATGCACTTGTCCTTTTTTTAATTCATAAATCTGTGTAAGCGTCACGCTTCATCTTAACTACCACAGTTGGGCACAAAATGAATGCAGGCTCGCACTTTAATTATCTGTTTGCATATGACCACTACCTGTACCGGCACCACTTGTACTTCAATCTGTCAATCAATACATATCAATAGGGTTATTGGTAAATGAGTTTACAGCGCTCGTATCTTTCCAGACAGATTCATAGTACTGGATAAATGGTAAAGATCATACATGGTAAACTAAATGATGCCTTCACTGTAAAATGTATCACAAATGTACCTAATCAACATTATATTTATTTCCGTCAGACAACTCACGTGTTCTTAATATGTTTATTATAAGCAGCATATAGTTTGAGTTTGGCGTCTAGGCTCGGGCCTCATCACTCCACAGATTTACAAAGAACATTGAGTGATGATTAGATAACTACATATTTTAAATATGTTTGTAGACTGCAGTAAAATAACACAACGGATGTAACTGGATATCATCCCAAATAAACTATTATTATGGCATTTTCTTGCAGTTTTTTGTGACAAATGCATGCATTTAGCTTTTTGCATATGCAGGGTTTATTCATCTGGACCAAGGTGTGCAGTTTTAGATCCTGCATGTCGGCTGTTCCCTTGCTGTATAAAATAAGGTTTAATTAGAGCTATCAAATAGAATTACTTGGCACAGCAAATAAATAAGCATTATACTAAATGTGGCGGCTCAATTTCCAGTTCAGTTTGAGTCGCTGAGAGGCTAAGCTTGGCTATAAACTGTGACGCGTTTTCGAAGAGAAAGTCCATACTGAAGCAAGATAGTTGTAGGATATTTAATAAACCAAATCAAAACATAGTAACTATGGACAAAACGGTCAACAGAAAAAATGACTGCACAAGCTCACCCTCTGTCATCCCACTCCACATGAAACGGGTGACTTACAAACCACACCCATGTGACAATTACCAGAAGTACTCAACAAATAATAATAATATTATAATGAACTTGGGCTAAGTAGCATTATGGCACCTACACTAAAGCTCACAAAGTAAAACTATTTTTCACACCATGTGTACAGAACTATGTTCGTGTGGTGGAGGTGTGGTGGGATGAATATAAGGACTACTTCTACGCCAGCCGTCCTGAAACCCTCACTCTAGCCTACGGAGACATCAGTGAGCTGAAACGCTTCAGGTAGAACATACACACAACAAAATATGCATACTTTGTATTGATGTCTGATAGATGTTGTCTGTTTCTGACTTTATCACACTTTCCAATAACTCTTAAAAATGCCCATTCTCCCAGCTCAAAGCCCCTGTACACTATCTGATTACTGGCCAGTCAAATGTTAATATTCTAGAGATCATAATGAAAGAAAAGTCTACCCACGGTCGATAAAGAGCAAACTTCCCAAGGAGAAGAGGAGACTGGAGCCAGACAGCCTTTCAGTGTGCATACAGACGAACGCTTCAACACCACCGTTTCTTCATCAGTCAAAATGGACAAAGACAAACAAAAATGTAGTCAACCCGAACAGGTGCACACATAACATTGGATAGGTCAAATCTACTGGATAATGGATCTGAGCTGAGAGGCAGGAAGATGTTCAGAGAACCTAGCCAACTCAAGATCTTCATTTTCAGAGTGGATCAGATAGATGACACTTTGATGTTTTCATAAACAGTTATTGCACAAACCCTGAAGTTGATGCAATAGAGTCTTTAGACCCAACCGTCACATAGAATGTCCCAAACATTGTTTTATTGCACAATATATAGGCACCTTATCAGATCAAATGTGTGTTCACATACACAGGCGTTTATAGTTTTAGCATAGTTCAGGCATTATGCATTTCATTAGCTGTCTTAAGCCTTTCATTTAGTTCTAGACATGCTTTAGAGTGAAAGCATTGGAAGGGACCTGAATGCACCATGCATGTATAACTTCCTTTATTTTTAGAAACGGCTATGAAATGAAGATATTATTATCTAGTAGCACTTGAGATGTTTGGCTCTATGAAACCTGATGTACTTATATGATTCTGTTTTCTTCAAGTTTGTATCTTGTTGGTCGAACGCACTTATTGTAAGTCACTTTGGATAAAAGCGTCAGCTAAATGCAATGTAATGTAATCTCTAAGTGAAGCATTACGTTTTGGTTGTGAATGAATTGTTTGCTGTTTTGTTGGCTGAACAGGGAGGATCATCGATGCAAGAGCTTCAAGTGGTTCATGGAGGAAATAGCATATGACATTCCAATGCACTACCCTCTGCCTCCTAAAAATGTAGAATGGGGAGAGGTAGGCACCCACACACATGCACCCACTCAAGCAGCTTGTTCTGTTTCCACTTCTTTCTTGGATGTCATATGGCACATGTGTATCACCTTGTGTCATGTGTACCTAGATTCGAGGCTATGAGACGAGTTACTGTATTGACAGTATGGGACACACCAATGGAGGCAATGTGGAAATAGGGCCATGCCACAGAATGGGTGGAAACCAGGTACACACACACACACACACACACACACACACACACACACACACACACACACACACACACACACACACACACACACACACACACACACGCTGCCTCATGTGCTGTGTCTCCTGTAGCTCTGTTCAGTTGGAGTTGGTCTTGATTTGGTTTCGTTTGTTATGAATAGCTTGTTTGCAGAGCATGTTTGTACAGGGTTAGGGTTACATTTTGTATCGTTGAGACGACTGGAATCCCTGTCCCTCAGTAAAGGATACAAGGATAGTTGATTTTCATTGATCAACGGAACACATTTACTGTGTCTTTCACTGTGTGTTTGTGTAGTTGTTCCGTGTCAACGAAGCCAACCAGCTGATGCAGTATGACCAATGCCTAACGAGAGGAAGTGATAACTCAGCTGTCATCATCACACACTGTGATCAGAAGCAGCACACTGAGTGGAAGTATTTCAAGGTGAGAAACACACACACACACACACACACACACACACACACACACACACACACACACACACACACACACACACACACACACACACACACACACACACACTCATACATACATACACGCACACATACATACAAATACACACGCACACAAAGTCGAAATTGTTGAATATAGGACTAACCCTCTCTCTCTTTCCAGGATCTCCATCGGTTCACTCATGTGCCAACAGGTACAAATCTTCAAGTGTTCATACATTTTCCACACAGTAATTCATTTTCATCACTATAAATCATCATCACCAATTCAAAGGAGATTGAGTGCACAGCGCTTTTGAGAGGAGAGAACAATGCTTTTTTCTTGGTCCATCACCATTTTTGTCAGCTCCAATTGAAACCTGCAGGTTAATTTCAGGTGCAGCTCACAACAATGTGTCAAGTTGTTCTAGTCATAAATCAGGAACAAAACCATTCATTTATTTAAACGTAATGTGTATTAGGACTTGACATGGCCACCATATACTTCCATCATTAATGTTCTAGTCTATTCAACAAATCTTTCACAGGCATTCATCCGCTTTATCTCTGATTGGCTATGATGGAAACGCAGCACCTGAGTTGCTCATTATGATCCCTTTTCAGTGCGATGCTATGTGGCGTGTTACCTGGCAATGGTAAAAGAGTCTTAAAAAATAAATGCACTCATTTTAGTTATCAGTGACCATCGTGGTTTGGATCTGTTTGAACCTTTCACCTGTTGAAGGACAAAGCATCGCAGGTGAGGTATTAAAAACAAGCCTCTGAGCCACCACCTCAGAAACAACATCACTGTCACATTGCCTTGGATTAGATTAACTCAAATGTTCTCAAGTGTAGCATCACTAATCAGATCAATATTGGAGTGCAAACCCTCGTCCGATTGGGTTTCATTTCAGGGATTCATATGGGAGGGTGGCTTCTGAATCCCATCAAACACTAAGCTTAACCTTCATCTTTTTCTGTCCTCACAGCGAAATGTCTGGACCGCTCCGACCTGCTCCACAAAGTCTTCATATCAGACTGTGACAACAGTAAAACCACTCAGAAATGGGAGATGAATAACATAGTGGCTGTCTGAACACTACTGGCACAAGGAGAACCACTGAGAAACACATCCGTACTCATCGTTTACAGATAAAGCCAGCAGATACTGTCCTTTGAAGAAATCATGTTTTTGATTTGAGCCAGTCGGTGTCAGTGCTTCTCAATGAAAGATACTGAGTTTTGACTTTTAACAGCTTCAACCCAAAACGGTTGGTTGGAACTGTTGCTCCATAAGCTCATGCATAACACAGACAATCCAGGTGGCAGAAGTACAACTGGAAACCTGCTCTGTCTCTCTGTCCTTCATACTGTTGGTTTTTCACTCGTTCTTTCTGTTCTTTTGGTCTTTGGCTCTCAGGTCTTTTCTAAACCACTACATTGATTCAAGAAATCAACATCTACCCTGACTATTGAACAGTAATGCTCTTATTAGACCTTCCAATCAACTGTTAGCTCACCTACCAAAGAGTCTTTTTTATTGGTGGAGGATTCATCAGTGCAGCAGGTGGTGCTGGGTGGTGTCATGAATGTTTACGTTTCGGCTTGTTTTGTGTATTTAAACAATCAACATGTAAGGACGACCATCTGTAACTATTCTTCTGCTTGGCCCTGTTCAGCCATCTCTTTCAAAAAAGCCCATAGGCAATTTCACCATGTCAGTGAAAATACAGCAACCTTCCTCCAGGGAAGGTTAACCCGAACCCAGAGATGGAAGACACGTGCTGAACACGCTGACACTAACCTGTGTCAATGTTAAATTGTTTTTGCTTGTTCTTCACATTTGCCCTCCAGAGGGTTTTTTCATCTCCAACTAAAGGGCCATTCTAGCTTGCAACTAATACAGTACTCCAACCGGCTTAATTTGATGAAGGAATAAGCAGGATTCAATTAAAAAGTTGAATATAAAGCAAACTATACAGTGTTTGTTTCCCTAAAGCATCTCAAGGTCCATTGTTAGTGTGCCATGCCTGAAACTTAATTGTATTGGTTGCCTAGAACTTATTTTGGTTTCCATTGGCTTCCATCACCGTCCACTGACACTGCGAGGCTTAAGAGGAACCTAAGGAGAACACATCTGAGAACAGTGATCTGACCTGCCTTACTGACAGTCCTGATGAGAAGATCAGTTGCTGACCAGCTGTCTTTCACCTAGTAACTGTCTGTCTGATAATGAAAGGAACAATGTGTGGTTTGGGTTGGAAATTATAGAAGTGAGAAATTGACACAATTACACTTAATGGGGTGGGGGTTCATTATCTTATTGAAGATAATGTGGGGGTTTTGGTTTGTTTTGCAAGGTAAAGAGGGTTTGGTGAATGGCTGATGATGTATGCAATGTTTTGTACAATGTAAATAGATTTCTTTGTAAAGATCAATCATAATTGCATTTTGTGAAGGGCCTTGAATGATGTAAATATCTAACTTATAGCAGAAATGTAATAATGTTGGCTGAAAAATGGGTGATTGAACAAATAAAAGATCAGATTTTTACTACTGCCACTGACCTCTGTTATTGTCATTTCAGGAAACGTTACTGCACCTTGGTGCGGAGTGGGGTTGTGCTTAATGTAGAAAGTCCTCTAACCCAAATAATTCGACTTCATGTAATATCACGCAGTGCAGAAGGCTCCATCGTTTAAAATAGAATACTTTTTAATTATTATTCTATCTCCCACATTTACATCATACTGTTATTGAATGACGCAATGATCTGCTGCAGTCGTGCAAGTTCCCCATTGGTTGCGAAAACAACAACAGATGACGTAACACGGAAGTTGAGCTCTCAGGTCCATGGTTAGTGGCGGTCGTTAGCTGTCAACCGATCTAAAGCACATTCTGAAGCAGTCACGTGGTATTGAGGGGGAGCGAGGCTTCGTTTGTCATCGGTGACGTCACTGGCCCAAAACGATACAAGCTTAACAAAAAGCTTCGGGGATTACTCGACACACGCTCCGAAGCCTCGGCGCAATACGTAACATCACTAGTTAGCTGATCGTTACTCGTAGTGCAGCTGAGCTCAGTGAGTTTCATCAGAGAGTCAGGCCGGTTCTTCTACAGCCCGCGGGATGAAGGCCTGTGTCACCGGGCTGCTGCACTGCCTGCTGGTGGGACACATCTCGAGCTGGGAGGACGGTGGGTACTGCTTCCTTCCTCTGTTTCATCAACATTTTAATGAATTAATCATTCAAAAAGTAATGCGCAGCATTCCTGTTAGTTAGGGTAGTGTAGCAAAGTTATGTTACTACGGGCACAAATAATCATCAGCGGCAAACAGACAGAACAGCTACTTCCGCAAACCGTTCCCCACTTCCTGAAAGTAGAAAACTAATAAAACATACATCCATTAAACCGGGACGAAGTAAACCTAGATCATGGCCCATTGGACGTTTTTAGACTTATTTCGTGTTATATTAATGTGTGTCAGTGATGTGACACTAATGTTAATTTTAAATTCATTTGAATAGTGCGTCACAGTGCATTTATGGATTAGAACTAAAAACCAATACTATTAACATTATGTTTAACCCTCCAATATCTACAAACAAATCCAGTGGTGGAAAGTAACGGAGTACATTTACTAAAGTATTGCAGTTTTTTTTAGATATTTGTACTTTACTTGAGTATTTCCGTTTAAAGCTACTTTATACTTCTACTCCACGACAGTTGAGAGGTACTTGTTGATCCACTACATTGTAAATGTAAAAACACATGATATGCTGATATGGTATATTGCACAGTATTTTCAAGTATCTAAATTTGGTCCGCACAGAGAAAACCACCATTCTAAAATCTCTTGTTGTATTAAAACAGAATAATATAATAACCATAATGATATAATACTGTGAAAAAAACTTCCATTCTGCATAATGAGTATTTTACTTTTGGTATTTGAAGTACATTTAGCTGATACTATTTCTGTCCTTTTATTATTCTGAAATGGCTCATTGTGCAGAATGAATAGTTTTACGTTTGGTACTTTAAGTATATTTTGGTGCAAATACTTTTATACTTTACTACAATACAATTTAGAAATCAGGACTTTTACTTGTATTGGAGTATTTTAAGGCCGTAGTATTTGCACTTTTTTCAAGTAAAGGATCTAAATAACTCTTCCCTCTGTAAGCCCAGTGGTCTGTATTCTGACACACACACACACACACACACACACACACACACACCTCATACCTGTGATACTGAGGATGACTTCCTGCAGCAAGGGAGCATTCCTTTGCCTTCTGTTGTATTAATATAGAAGTTCATACTGTCGCACCTCTTCTTTGACTTACTGTGTGTGTGTGTGTGTGTGTGTGTGTGTGTGTGTTATTCTCCTGTGCCCGCTGCAGGCAGTGTGCTGCTGCGGGACGTCCAGGCGCTGACACTGTACCGGGGCCGCTACACCACGGCGAGGCGCTCCAGCCCCGTGCTGCAGCTGCAGTGTGTGGGGGGTTCTGCGGGGTGCCAGGCCTTCAGCCCAGATGTGGTCCAGTGTCAGAACAAAGGCTGGGATGGGGTGGATGTACAGGTGAGCATAATGTTTATGTGAAAGAAAAAAATGACTGACATATTGGGATTGGGACTTTCTTAACTCTCAATTATTCAGTGTCAGGCTGTAGCTCAACAAACAAAACGTGTCTGCGGAGGGGAACCAGTTTGTTCAAGTAAATGCTACTTCACACTTTTATTCTAGGAGGTGTGACTGACTGAGCAAATCACTCATCTTCTGATAATTGAGTTCATGCATTTTGAAAAAAGAAAGAGGCTTACCTGTACTAAGAGTAGGGGTGTAACGGTACACGTACCCGTACCGAAATTATTCGGTACGGGCCCTTCGGTTCGGTACACGTGTGTACCGAAGTGTACCGAACGAATATAACGTTAAACGTAAAAAATTGAGAACGTGAACAACTTCTTGGAAGTAATCTCAGGTGCTGCGTCGCAGCATTCAGAGTAATTTGCTCCCATTGTGTTCAACGCGTCATAGAGCGAGCAAGTCATTTCATTGGACGAGCTGGTCAGAGGGATGCGTTCAAATGTAGTCCGTAATTTGAGGAACTGTCGAAATGGCGAACGCAGATAAAGTTGAACTCGAAAATCCTCCAGCATCATTGAAGTCTCCGGTTTGGGAACATTTTGGTTTCGCAGTTACGCACAAGGATGACGGACAAAGACAGGTGGACCGTACCAAAGCTGTTTGTCGGCATTGTTCAACTAAAATTGGTTACGCGGCTGGCAATACATCAAACTTGCACACTCATTTGAAAAGGCATCACCCGAACGTGAATATCACCGGTACCAAAAGAAAAAAGACTGAAGTGCAAACCCAACTCCCAATAGCATTTAAGCCTCCACCACTCGCAAAAAGATCAGACCGAGCCAAAGCTATTACAAACGCCAAATATCCTTATGTTGCCATGTTAGCAAAGCGCTACCTGGCTGTATCTGCTACCTCTGTCCCTAGAGAGGGTGTTCTCCACAGCAGGAGACATTGTTAGTGCCAGCAGATCTGCCCTTTCGGCAAGCAATGTGGACAAGTTCATCTTTCTTTAAAAAAACATGAAAATACAATGACAAGCAAGTCCTAATGTCAAACTGGCTGCTTAGGTACTAGTACAGTTCAAATACAGATTATTTCAGTTCATCGAAAAGCTGCACCTTAATGTTTATTTTATTATATTTTGTATTTATTTGAGTGAATATTCATAGTTTAATAATAATTAAAAACCCAAAACTAATAGTTTATGTTTTGTGAGTACTAGTACAGTAAAGTTCAAATACAGATTATTTTAGTTCATCGAAATGCTGCACCTTAATGTTTATTATATTATATTTTGTATTTATTTGAGTGAATACATTATTCACAGTTTAATAAAAAAAAGATATGTTATGTTTTGTGATAATTTTTTCTGCTGTACCGAAAACGTACCGAACCGAACCGTGACCTAAAAACCGAGGTACGTACCGAACCGAAATGTTTGTGAACCGTTACACCCCTAACTAAGAGGAATAGTTTTGGCGAAAACGTTTTGGTTTCATGACCCTGGTTCACGGAGGATACCAAAAAAGTCCTAGAAACAGGGCCGCCCCTCCCTACAGGCCGATCACGCAGACTGCGTGGGGCCTCACGGAGGGGGCCTCATTTTGCGGAGGGAGCCTCATCTGAAGCGCAAATGCGGCGCACCTACAGTCTAATGGCGCCACAGTTTCGCCGCTGCGAGGCTCCACTAGCACCTCCCCGTCGACGCTCGCGACACAGAGGGCCTCATCATATGACTTTGCGTGTGGGGCCACAAGTTGGCCTAGAAAGACGAGGTAAACTTAACTATCTGCATTTAAAGAAAAAAAATAAAAGAGGAATAGTTTCGGCAAAAACTGAAAGGTACCATGGGGTCAGATTATAATGTTCCAAAGGGCGGTTCGTTTAGCATGAAACACTTGAAATAACTAAAGTACAAGTTAAACAAGAAAGGGAGGTGATAGAAAACGATTTCTGCTAAAAAGTGAGGAATGATTGAGAGTCAGACCTAAACATTTCAAATGTGTGTATCTCGCACTGTCACTTGAATTCATGTATCTTTGCTTTTTAAATGAGTGTTTTTAAATGTAATTTCATAATATGTTTCTTAATGCTCTTAATATCTTTCATTTTTGTAAAGCACTTTGAATTGCCTTGTGTCGAAATGTGCTATATAAATAAACTTGCCTTGCCTCACAGTGGGAGTGTAAGACTGATATGGACAATGCCTACCGATTTGGTCGCATTGAGGTGAGCTGTGAGGGCTACAGCCAACCTGCTGACGCCCTCATCCTGAGGGGCTCCTGTGGGCTGGAGTACACTCTGGAGCTGACTGAAGGGGGTCGGAGGACAGCCCAGGGCAGCGGGGGCACGCATGGTGGATCTAAAGGAGGTAGGAGGATGGATACTTGATGTTCATGAGGCTTCATCTTCACACAATAACTAAATATTCTTAAACATCTGTTCTGTCTTTCTCAGGTCTGGGGGGCTTTGCCTCCAGTTTCTTCAGCGGTTTCTCTGGAAACAAGCATCAGGGTCAACAGCAGAGTGCGTCCCCCTCAGGCGGGGAGGAATCAGCAGGCCTGCTGGGGGTCGCTGTGCTTCTGCTCTTAGCCTTCGGAGTCTACAAGCTTTTCCTCAGTGGGAACACGGCCCAGGGGGGGCAGGACGGAGGACAGGCTGGAGGACAGGCTGGAGGACAGGCTGGTTACCCAAGAGATGATCATCACAGCTCCAGCACAGGACCCCCGCCCCCAGGATTCAAACCTGACTTCACAGGCAGCTCAGGTAATATGTCAAAGTGTGGGTAGAGTGACAATAGGTGGGCTGGTTGCTCTGCACTTTCTCCCTGGAAAGCCCTTCCTCAAAGAAACGCTGTGCTGGATACACGCTAGGGGTTTCACCAACTAGTCGACTAGTCGACTACCTCTACCACTAGTTGGCGCTGTAGGCCCTAGTCAACTAGTCGTGAACAAAATGGAGACAAACGTGGGAGATGAGGATGAGGATGCCGACATTGGCGCTGAGGTGCTGCAAAATGCTCCAGCAAAACACGTCTGACATTCAGGGGTCCTCAACTTATGCGCAAATGCGCCGCAATTATGCGCTCTACAGTTTCAGTTTTAGCTCCGGCACTAAAAGTTCACGAGCGTGCTCCACTAACACCCCCCTTTGAACAGCTGTTTGGACCACATTTCGAGAGCAACAAGAAAACACGGGTCAACAGTGGCGCGGATGAGCTAAGGGATTACTGCGAGCAGACACCCCATACCCCACAATGGATAACCCTCTGGAGGGGTGGGCACACAACGCGAACCGCTTCCCCGGTTAGCCAAGCTTTCCAGGAGCTACCTGCCTACACCAGCAGCCCAAGTGAACGGATGTTTTCCCTGGCAGGCACTGTCACCTGACAGCGGTCAAGCCTCCTTCCCTCACATGTCGATGCTTTGGTCTTCCTTAACGCAAACCAAAACACCTGGAAGGGTCGACATCGTTATCGAGGAGGACATTGACAGCGTGTAAAGTGTTGCGCAATGTGCACTGGATTTACGTTGCATTTATTTTCTCAACAGAGTTTTTGCAGTAGATTTGGTGAGTCCAGTTACTGTTTTTAATTTAATCAGATGAGGAGTCACTGCATGTAACCCAAATGAAAATGCTGCTTTGTTACAGTGTTTAACGTAACTGTATGCATTGCAATACAAAATACAGTTTTACACCTCTCTTTGTGTGTCTTTATTATGACGTAACAACTAGTCGACTACTATTTTGAAAAACTTGTCGACTAGTAAATATAGGTAGTTGTGAAACCCCTAATACACGCTGCAGTCTGAAGCACGACCACATCCCACCCGCGGAAACCTTCACTCTGTTCCTGTTTTGTGTTCAGGCTATGCTGGTGCCGACCCTGGCTACGGTTTCCACAGCGACTACACTCGCAGACAACAGTTCCCAGGAGGCCAGGCTCGCCCCACAACAGGTGGAGGCTTCTGGACTGGGATGGGAGCAGGAGGGCTGCTGGGATATATGTTTGGCAGTCAGAGGTCAGTACAGAGATGAGGAGAGAGGAACATGACTGAAAATACAGAATGCATGACCTGAATTGGAAGTGGAGGATTTGTTCCTCTCCTCTCAGGGCCTTCTGGGTGTTTCTGTTTCAGAAGTCAGCCCCACAGCAACTCCTACTCATCGTACACTGACAGACGTCCTGCTGCTGGAGGCTCCTCCACCTCTTCCTCTGGGACACGCACTGCTTCAGGTAAATACACACACACACACACACACACACACACACACACACACACACACACACACACACACACACACACACACACACACACAGAGTCCAGTAGAGTGAGTATAACCTCACTTATTGCTGATTAAAGTCAGCGTAACTTTTTTTTTTAACTTAAAACTGTGAAGGCTGTTACAGGATGGTTGTTGTTTTTTTTATATTAAAAGAAAAGCATGTAACACAATAAGAGGTAAGGTTAACAATGAACTGGTATATCATCCATGAACCAAACAATGTGAGAACCTGAAGTTAGCTTTGCACACAGTTTAACAATAATGTTAGCATGAAGCAAATGTAATCCTTAAAAGGAAACAATGTAGGGCTTATCTTGGAATCATTATTGCTGAATGTCGTAACTTAAAGGGGACCTATCATGCAAAATGCACTTGTGTACGTCTTTTATACATGAATATGTGTCCCCGGTGTGTCAGGGAACTCACCAAGTGTCAGAAAACACAACCCTCTCTCTTTTCCTCCAAACCCAAATCTCTAAAAACGGGGCTGCAACGGAGCTGATACAAACTGATACAGATTTGAATGTTTCTGACGTCAGAAAAGGGGTGCTCTGCCTATATGGGCAACTCTCCACCTATCAGGGGAATGAGAGACCGCTCGAAAGCGCTGGAGACGCTGTAGTATATATTCCAGGCCTGTAAGTGGCGTTGTAGTCCTGCCACAAAAGCAGCGAAGAAGACTTCCTGCGCATGGTTGCCATGGTTGCGCTTCTGTTTATTCTCCGCTGTGGACGCTCTGGCTCTCTTTCTCCCTCCCCGAGGCAAGCGTTTGCTCCTGCTGCTGTTATTCAATGCAATCCCTCCCTCGCTGTAATTCTCTCCGGTAGTCCACCAGCAGATGACAAACACCCACCTCTCCGCCTCTTCCAAGGGACGAGCAGAGTGCGACAGAGTTTCAGTTAGATTTTTTTCCCGCCGGTCAACATGTCCGTTAAAGTTTAAATCTTCCGGACACAATTAGAAAAGTGCCGGTCAAAGGTATTCTTTGTTATTTATTGAGCTTTAAAACAAATGAATAACGACTCTATATAATCATATAAGAATAAAACACGGAGGACGGAGATCTCTTTTCCTCCCCCTCTTCTGAGAGCCCAGCAGCTGATCTCCCTCTCCTGCAGGGGGGCGTGGTCAGCTGCAGCTCATTTGCATTCAAGCTACATCACAGAATCAGCCCCTGCAAAAACTGGGCTGGAAAAGAGCAAATAGAGCGAAACGAAGCATGGTCTGTTTGGTATTTTGAAAACAAAACTTCACAGACATGTTTTATATAGGTATGGCCCTACAATATATTTGTCAAATATAGCATGATGGGTCCACTTTAAGATGTAGATCTCATATTTACAAGAACAGGTGTTTCACTGTGCTTTGGGAGCTATCACACGATCAGTAACTTTTATCATACTTTTCTGCATGCTTTACTTGAATAGTTGTTAGCATAGTATTTAGGAACAGGCACACTTTCTGATGCATGGTTTACAGCAGCTGCTCATTGACCAACAGTGTGACTTCTGCCTGAAATACTAACTGTTCTGCTCAGCAGGCACGCTTCCCTCAACATACAACAGAGCATGGTCCCTGAACATAGCCTACTGTAGTCTGTAGATGTTGACCTACACGGAATACACAAACCCAGTGAAGAGTTATACAGTGCTGGGTCCAAAAACTCAAATAACAATCACAACAAAGCCAGAGCGAAAGTCACCATGGTATTTTGCTGTGAATCACACAACCCTATGCCTGATGTGTGTGTTTCAAACGTTGGTGATTGCAATATGTTTCCAATGTGTTTCCAGCATGTGGAGAGCTGCTGTAGGAACAGCTGACTAACGTCTTGTTTGACAGGGTTTGGAGGAACCAAGAGAAGATAGAGGCGTGGAGCTGGACGGACCATGGATGGCACTGAGAATAATACAAGAACATCAGGAGAAGACCTTTCTTCGTGCACAGAGGAATTTGTCCACCACCACAGTAACAGCAGCATACGGAGCTGGAGGACGCCAGCCGCTGACAAGAAGCCCCGTCTGAGTTACTTCTTCTCTGAAGGGTGCTTCGGTGTTGTTTGGAAAAGCTTTGTATTACTTTGATGTGTTTTCAGAAGATGATGTTGCCGTTGTTAATTGGTTCAATTCGAATTTTGTATGCAGATGACATATTCCAGTGTGAATAAATGGTATTTGTTTATTAATTGTATTTTGGTTAAGGAAATGGCTTTCTCTGCAGTATGATTTCTAACCATCTATTGACTGTCTGTGCATTCAAACACACACACAGTCAACAGATGAGGCCAGAGGCCTGTACTACGAATCCAGTTCAACATACCCTGGATATGTTTGAGTTAGCTGGCTTACCTAATCCAAAACAAACTGCACTCCTCCACTCTGTTTTGAGATCAAAGCACTCTAGACTTAACGAGCTGCTCCATCCACACTGATGTTAAAAAAAACAAATCTAAATAAGAATTGAATAGCTGAAGGTCTTGTGATCATTTTAAAGTTGGAATGAAGTCTCTAGCTGAAAGTATGTGGAAGGAGAAGCATTTGGCGTAAGGTGTAGGAAAAGAGGATTTGAAGGCTCTTCCCATTGACTTCCATGTTTAAAAAAATGTTTAAAAAGCTGAATATTTCAAAAAGTATAACATATTTTTAAAAAGTTGAAGGTTTCCCATCGATTCCTGAACAGGCTGAATAGTTTAATATTTGAATGGTTTCCATAGCTAAAAATAGGCTGAAGTTATGGAGAGCCAAAGTATTGGCTGAAATAAGGGGAATAAAGATTTGAAGAAAACTAGAAAATACATTTCCTGCAGAAAATGCGTGTGAATGCTGTAAACTGTGAACATTTGTGGCTGAATTTAGCTGAAAAAGCTGAATATTTAAAAGAAAAGGTATAAACAACATGTATAGCCTTGATGTCCTGAAATAGCTGAATAATGTAATAGTTGAATGGTTTCTGCAGCTGAAAATAGGCTGAAGGAGTTGAATATCAGATGTAAGTAGTAGTGAATGAATTTGTATTAAGATGAGAAAAGAAAGTAAGGTAACACTTTGTATTAAGGTACACAAATTAACCATCAACTAGTTGATAATTAACATGCATATTAGCAGTATATTGGCTCTTTATTAGTCATAAAACACTTATTAATGCCTTATTCTACATGACCAGATTCTACAAGTAATAAGCCATTAGTTGAGAGTTTTTCCTCAATAACCTCTAATTAGTGCTGATTTATTGCAAGTAAGGAAGTTGTTGTTCATGAGTTTTGGTCTTAATATGTGCTGCTCAATATGGGCCTAATAAGGCAGTAGTAGCACTAGAATAGTCATTCTCCCATAATAACACTTAACAAATATGATCTATTCTTATGGAACAAGACATGAAACTATAAGTGTTAATTAAGTCTAAATAACTCAAAATGTTGTATTTCTATCTAAGAACATGTTCCCTATTTTAAAGTGAAGTCTTGTTCATAACCAATAAGCTAGTTTGACTCTAATTGACCTGAACAGGTTCCCTATTCTAAAGTTGCCTCCTCTTCACACTTTGTAAATACATGATAGCTCACAACTACTGAAAGTAACCTCAACAGTACATGAACAATGTAGGCACACGTTGAAATATCTGTTTTATTCAAATGTAACCACTTAAGAGAGGTTCAGACACATGCCAAAACATTTAAAGTGTCTCCAAGGCTCACAACACACCTGTACTTTTTAATAAAAATAGATAGGTAAATATAAAAGCTGAACTTGCTCTTGAGGGTACTAGACTCACATTTAAATATACAACTCTTCCAGTACACCTTATCTAAACCGATCAAACCAGCCCTTTAATACTTCATCAGCAAGGGAAGAAGCTTTCATGTCCTCTATTTGGGCCTTTTTATCGACTGTAACATTTGTTGCACACTTCTTGGCAAATGAAAGCAGGGTGTCTATTGCAGGATCAAACTTGAGGGTCTCGAATGTGTCTGGGTCCACAATCTTGAGCTCTGCAATTGGAGCAGTCATCTTTATGGTTCCCCGATCCACATTATTGATCCTGAAGGCTTCAGACATTGTGCGAACACGTCCGAAGGTTTTCAGGACCTTTTTATACGGACAACCTCCGCTGGCCCTTTGACTGGAAAAAACGAACAAACAAATACACATAAAACAAATACATGAGGGGTGAGTACACATACTAATCATTTTGTCCAGCAGATGGCGCTAAGAATGGCCCAAACAACTGACATTTCTCTTTAAAAATAACTATAAAGCATACTCTAGGGATGGCAACATCTGCTTATCTGATCTTTATCATTATTACTTTTCATGGCATTTAGTTGTCCACCTCTCACTGAGCTCGCCCAGGCACAGCCGCATTTGGAGATGCAGGACTCCTTTTTTGGGATGACAACATCACTGTCTGAGAATCACTGAGGTCTGCAGGACTTTGGGAAGTGTCATCTCCGTACATGCTGACATCCTCTTCCAAAGTAGGGACTTTTGATTGAGCTTAGATTCAACACTTGTTATGAGGAGATACATAACATCACACCAGGCCCGGTTCTACGGGGGTGCATAACGACTCAACCCTCAGTTGAGTCGTTATGCACCCTCATTTGAAAAATGAAAAGTGAATTTTTTTACATATATAATAATAATAATAATAATAATAATAGTAATAATAATAAGAAGAAGAATTTAGTTGAAATAAAATAAATTGTAATTGTGGTTAAATAACATTGTCTGCTGCATTTATTTGGTCAATTTAAACGGTAAGTAACGTTATTATGTCAGGTGCGCGTGACCTGTGCCGCTGCGCGTTCATCATCTGCAAGGTGCTTACACAGCAGTCAATGATGGACATCAGAAAATGGTTAAAACAACCAGCCCTTATCGCCAGCAGTAACACTGCATCTACTGCAGGTAATAACAGTTCAGATCATGGGGACATTACGTTACCCGCGGCCACTGTCGTGGACACTAACGCGCGACTCGTCGGCATTGCCCGCCTCGCCCACGGAGGCGGAGCAGCCGCAGCCGTCTTCCTTGCACCAAACACCGGCAACCCTCAGCGGCCTGCAAGTGCCAGAGGACCTCTGCAAAACAGAGCCTGCCCAGGTATATTTAAACAAGTTCCCAACTCGCCTGTACAGTGGGGTAAGGCGCTCATTTTGCAGCTCATGGTTTCAAAACAGAGATTGGCTGGAATATTCATGTAAAAAAGATGCCATCTTCTGCTATGCATGTAGACATTTCGGTTCAAGTAAGTCAGATGCCTTCACCACAACTGGCTACAACAACTGGTGCTATGCTCTTATAAGGCTACGTGATAAGGGACTGGGAAGGCATGAATCAAGCAAAGAGCACATAGATCCATAGATCTCTTCATGTTGCTCTCAAAGTGCACCAGATTGATGCTTTTTACTTCAATATTTAAAAAAAATATCTTCCCGGGGGAGCATGCCCCCAGACCCCCCTAGAGGAGGTGAGGACCCTCCTAGAGGAGGTGAGGACCCCCCTAGAGGGTGTTAGGTCCACTCCCCACTTATAAAAATAGCACTTTACCACTGCACCCTCTCAGATGCACCCTGAGTCATTTTGTTCTGGAACCGTAATATTAAATATTGTGTAAAAAGCTGAATATGTACATTGGATAACTACGGTGACCGGCAGGTGCAAACGCTGAACCACGGCCCAAAACCGCCCAAAACGCATACATAAGCAGGAAACACCTGCAAATAATGAAATGAAAAACAAACAAACCCTGAAAACAAATACAACAGAAAAACGCTGCAAATACCAAAACGATATCCAAAGTCAAAAGCACACAAATCCCAAAGCACATACACAAAAAAAACATTCCGGAAGTGCTCCAGGCCTCTAGGGGGCGCGCTACGTGGAACAGATTGATGTATGACCAGACATAGATAGAACGAACAAGAGTGATGGAAATCGGGAGGAGAGAAAGTTCATTTAAAGATCCTGTGACAGCATCCCAACAACTGTTGTGCAATGAAATACTGGGCTACTAGTCATCTCGAACCGTCAGTTTAAAAAAGAAGTTGCGATACCGTTCCGATAAATATCAATAATTTCGAACATTGCGGGGAAATTCCTTCGACTCATTTTGAAGTTTTGGGGGAAGCCGGAAGTGACGTCAATGCGGGAACGCTTCACTGTGCGGTGAGAGAGCGAAACACGGACAAAGTGTGTTGTCATGCGTAGAAATTGTGAATTACTGAGTTTAGGCACGTTAATAACGTTTTAATGAAGTTGACTACAGTATATTCATATTTGTCAGTGCTTTCATGTCAATTCGGCGAACATATGATACATTAAATGATCGTGAGGATGATGATTAAAAATCGTTTGTTTGAGCCGGTCTGCATTTCCTGATGAGAAAACAAACCGATGCTTTTTGTAGTTGTAGTACACCAACATGGATTAAACGTGTGTTTTTTTTACCACAATGTTGGGGAAATTAATGGATAAAATGCACGGATTATTATTATTATTATTCCCACTCCGATCGGGACACGAGGGCCCTTTCTCATTTCTCTAACTCCCCTCCTCGACTCCCCTCCTCGACTCCTATCCTCGAGACTTAGTCCCGCCCACAGGAGATGCGAGCCGAGGAGCCGAGGAGGGGAACCGAGGAGAGAGGAGGGGAAGCAGCAGGCGGTTAGAGAAATGAGAACTCCTCTCCTCTGAGCGGTCATTTTAAAGAGACATCCATTAATGATGACAGGAGGCACAGCAGCCATCTGTCTGATGGACAGATGTGTTCATGACCACTTATATATTTACTTTGATTCATTCACAGTGTAGTATAATGAGACAATAACAGGCTACAGATGAGGACACACACACACACACACACACACACACACACACACACACACACACACACACACACATATATATGTATATATTTATATACATATATATACAATTTCAGAATCAAACAGAGCACTCTCATAATAACGTAACACTATCAGAGACTGGATATATCCCCCCCCCCCCCTCTCTGGTCGCTACAATGAGGAAAATAAATTACTGGCCAAAAGTTTTATTTATAAGTATTAAAAGTAAGCAGAGGACACAAAACCAACTGAGACCTGTCTGTCCGCTGCATCTACACACACACTGTACCACACACACGCACCTACAGCTAACAGCCGTTGTGTATTTTATTATGTGAAGCAATAAAAGGTTTTAGAAAAATATGGACTCTTTGTTTGTAGATATCTACTAAACTACAGCAAATAAAGAGAGTAGGCCTGTTATACTGAGTGATATATATTTTACACACTGCTCTGCTTTCTGCACGGACATCACAGCTGTTCTCTCTGGAAACATCGCGGCGCGATGAAAACAGTTAATAAAATAATATCCAGGGGATGCATGCAGAGCTGTCATTGGCTGAGATAAGTCCGGCCGTGCGTCACGACTCTTTGAAACATCTCTGTTGCCGGAAATGCATCCACGAAGGAGCCGTGGAGGACCCATCAGTGTATCCTCGGTTATAGCTCCTCCAGAGAGCCTCCTCGATGCTCGATGCTCGGTCCTCGAAGTGCATTTAGAGAAATGAGATGTCCTTCAACATGGCGCGGTGAAATTCATTTCCGGGTCACTACCGGAGGACCGAGGAGTCGAGGAGGGGGATTTGATGAAATAAGAAAGGGCCTAGGTCCACCGTTTCCCCGCAGCGAGGCTCCCCCATTGACAGTTTACGTGGGCTGGGCTGGGTGCAGTGGCGGACTGGCCATCGGGACGAATCCCGATGGGCCGGTACCGAAGTGGGCCGGTCGGATAAGTCACTAGCACATCCCCTACGCCCCCTGTTGACAATTTACTAGCGGTACCGAAGTGGGCCGGTCGGATAAGTCACTAGCACATCCCCCACTCCCCCCGTTGACAATTTACTAGCGGTACCGAAGTGGGCCGGTCGAGAGTCCCGGGATGATTTTTAGTCCCATTCCACCACTGACTACATGACCGTATGATCGCCCATATTGACGCACCTAATTCCTAAACTTCTAACAGATACAACATAAACCGATCCTTCAGCCTCATATGAGCTCTCAGACACGTTCAAAATTAAACTGTCATCGCTGTCTGAGCTTGCTGCTGTGTGCGCCATCGTGTTTACATGCAGATGCTGGGATCCTGAACGGTGCAGCTGGAGCGCTGTGCTCGCAATGACGTCACACATCATTTGGCGGGACTTGAAGAATCCCCGAGAAGATCCAGAAAATTGTCAACATTGAAGGGCAGATTAATGGTTATCAAAGTACAAATATCCAAAATCAGTTCAGTAACGGTTTTCAAGGGGACAATATTTACTCAAATTGATGGGTTTGGATGATGGGGGAAACTCATGTCACAGGAGTGGAGAAAGATATTTAAGTTTTGTTTTGTTTTTATACATAGAGCGTCATATTTACGTAGTTTGATAAAAGAGCTTGCAAGAGACAGCCTTGTGCACCTAAATGTAACTCTTGACATAATATAGATATAGTGAACATGATTTAAGTGGGGCGGGAATCTAACCTCCTCTAGGGGGGTCCGGGGGCATGCTCCCCCGGGATTTTTTTTTAATGTTGAAGTTAAAAGCATCAATCTGATGCACTTAAAGCAACATGAGGAGATCTATGGATACATCTCTCAACACGATATGAAACAGAACTGTAAGCAGATATTCTTTTTCTTTATGGATATTTTACAAATCACTCTCCTTTCAAACTGTATTCTTGTTTATTAATAACTACTTTTTTGTACTGTCATATAGTATTTTATACCTGTTTTTCATTTATTCTCTTATTTTTTATAACTATAATAAAGGTGTGCCTTTACTTCACTGAGCTGAGGTTATCAGAGCCTCTCAGTCTTTCAGGAGAGAGCTCTCTAAAGCTCTCCCCCCCGATGCCGCTTACACAGTAAATTCCAATGTTAATAAAAGCACAAAGAAGCTGTATACGTTTTTTTGGAGTTTGATTTATTTCAAATTAACACAAATACAAAATGAAAACCATTATTTCAACAAAAGAACTATTTCACATAAACCTCTGGTTTTGACTGATAGGCCTCAACTGAGCCGCAAATGCGGCGCACCTATGCGAGAGGGCCTCATCATATAACCGCGTGGGTTATGCTATTGCGTGTCAATATAGTGCTCATTGACACTTTACAGTGTTGATAAAAAAGGAAATAAAATAAAATATAAAAAGTTGAATTAAAATATTAAAACAGCAACACAACATTATTCACACATTAAAAGCCAGTCTGAAGAGGAGTGTTTTGAAGGTGGGGGGGTCAGTGCAGTCTCTGATGTTTAATGGTAGTGAGTTCCAGAGGGAGGGGGCAGCGATGGAGAAGGCTCTGTCCCCCCAGGTTCGGTGCTTGGTTTGTGTGGGGATTGACAGGAGGTTGGCTTCTGATGAGTTAATTAAAAGACCCTTCTTTAATACTATTATAATATTTAGGTAGCCGAAAGATATCCACTCTTTTTGACTTAACCTAGCTAGGTTAAAGGTGGGGTAGGTAAGTTTCAGAAACCGGCTCGAGTGCACTAACATTTGAAAGTACACAGCCGAAAAGAATCCGCCCCTTCCTTCAGACTTCCTTACAGAGCACCTCCTCCAACACACATGAACGCGCACATGACTTAGGTTGGCTATATAGTTCAGGGGAATTGTAAACCATACAAAACCTGTCCAAGAGAAAAAGAGCGACCACGGCGTCAGATTTCAACTCGGTGTGTATGGGGGTTATTCCCTATCTTTATTCAAGAGCGTGGTATTTACATTTGAGAGCATACTTTATTGATTTCCTTCACTCAAACCCTGTCATCGCACCAAAGACAAACCAAAGAGTAACCGCCCTTACGGGACGCTGTAATAAGTAAAGCGAACGCACCCGCAAGGACACCTGGCCTCCTATTGGTTGAGGGATTTTGACAGGATTGTTGCACAAAAGTTTCGAGCGTGCAGAGAATAAATCTGAGAGCAGAACAAATCTGTAAACAGCAATATATCTGAGTGCAAGCGTACAGTTTGAGCAGAAGCAGAGCAAATCTAAGTGCAAGCAGGCACTATTTGAGTGCGAGGACAGGGTTTGAGGGAAATAAATACATAAAGTATGCTCTCAAATTTAAATACCACGCTCTTGAATAAAGATAGGAAATAACCCCCATAGGTGTGTTCCATCAGTAGTCGCCATCGTTGAAAAGCAACTCCGATATTGACTCTGGTTTGAATTCTCCTAGTTTCCACTTTGTTTTTGTTCCTAATTTGCTCCGTTACATTATTTCTTTTGCCACCAGTAGACGATGTTGAACCTAACTCTGCCATGGTGAAAGTGGCCGCCTGTTGCTGGCGAGTCATTGAAGTACTGCTGCAATGCACGCCCAATGACGGCACGCCCAATGAGGGCACGCCCAATGAGGGCACGCCCAATGAGGGCACGAGATACATTTGTGCGTGCACGAGATGGAAGGCTGACAGACAGTGCGGCAATCCAATCCGATTGGTCGTACTTTTTACAGTACTACGGCTTCCACAGATGACATTTTTTTATGGATTTTTTGTCAAAGCACTTCAGATATTCATTGCTATCGGGATGTTAAGAGCATTCCATGGAATATAACAAAAAGTGTATCTCGAGCCGGTTTCTCGAACTTACCTACCCCACCTTTAAGTCAAAAAGAGTTTATTTTATTTCTCTACAGATGTACTGTCCATTTTGTGGGTCCAGCGTGACAGCTTCCCATGGCTTTTGTGGTGTCTGTGGCAGAGACATCACGTTTCTAAAGGATGTGGCTAACAAAGTCCATGAGGAGATGCCCACCACTAGTGCACATCTAAGTGCACAGCCTAGCACCAGTGCAGGTACATAGGTTGTTAGTTTTATTACCGAAAAATAAGTATTTATAGAAAACTAGATTTAAAAGTTCGAATTCTGTTATTATACAAATACATCTCTAAACCAGTGGCGAGCGGTCAGGGCCCTCTAGGCCCTCTGTGAGGGCCTAAGATATTCTAAGAAAGAATATTTGAAAACATTAAAAAAAAAACATTTTTTTTTAAATATTTTTTTTTAATATGTTTTTGTTGTTATATTTTTCATTAGTTTTACCAAAATAACTTGATTTAATTGTATGTAAAATAATATTTCCAAAGAAATAGACCTCCACTCTCAGGACACCTCCACCATAGATACTCACCCGATGGCCAATGGAGACCGACTGTTATGTTTTGCATGGGGTTTTTGTTGTTTTTGTGTTTTACTTGTGTGCGCTCCTTTTACCCCTCTCTACTCTGTCTTTCCGTCTCTGCAGGGCTGGTGTGTGACAGGGGGGCGTGGCTGGTTTACTCCTGGCTGCAGATGAGGCACACCTGTTCCCACTCATGATTAACCTGCTCTTTAAGAGCCTGGCCCTCACCTCACTTCTCTGCCAGAGTATTACATGCTGTCCCGTGGTCCGGAGTGCTTGTCTGCAGCCTGGAGTCTGTGGTTGTTCACTTTGCAGTTAGTTAAGAAGTTCTTTTTGAGTTTTTGTCGGGAACGTTTTCCCGCAGCTTTATTTTTGGATTGACTACGGCCAGCCAAGCTCCCTGTCGTCAGTACCTGCCTTGGACTAACTTTGTTTATTAAACACATTGAAACTTTATTTTTTGTCAGTCTCTGCTTTGGGGTCCGAGTAGTATCTAAACGTCATAGAATACTCTGGCCACATGGACCCCGCAGAGAATGAGAGACTCAGGGAAGCGCTTGCTGCCCAGGGGGTAATTATAGGGCAACATGACAGAGCCCTGCAAAGAGTAATGGAAGCTATTCGGGATTTAACCTCCGGTGTGACCAACCTCGGAGGCCATATGGATCAGGTCGCAGCACACCTCTCCGCGCCCGCTGACTGCCGATGCTCAAGCTCCAGATCCTGCTCCTCCACCTCAAGCGGATCCGGAACGACAGCCCTGCAATCCTCGTGAGCCCTTTATCCCCACACCCGTCAGGTATTCAGGAGATTTAGGGTCTTGTAGTCAGTTTTTACACCAGTGTAGTCTTGTGTTTGAGCAACAACCATTCACTTATTCCACTGATAGATCTAGGGTTGTTTTTATTATGAGCTTACTGAGTGATAAAGCAGCAGCATGGGCCCTTGCCATATCTAACAGCAACTCGCCTATCAGTCAGTCTCTGTCGTCATTTACTGCAGAAATGCGTAAGGTTTTTGATCATCCAGTGAAGGGGAAGGAGGCTGGTAAAAGACTCCTTTCACTCACCCAGGGTTCAGGCTCTGTTGCTAATTTTGCTGTTGATTTCCGCATTCTTGCAGCAGAGAGCGGTTGGGATGACATGGCCTTGCTGGGAATTTTTTGTAAGGGGCTAAATGAGGTTTTAAGGGATGAAACCTCCTCCTTAGAAGAGTTGATTTCTTTAGCGACACGATTAGATAACCGCCTCCGCGAGAGGCGTAGGGAGAGATCAGGAGAGCATAGCCCCACCTCCCTTCCCCCGCAGTCCAAGTTTCCTAGACGGCCTGCGTTCCCTGGACCTTCTCTTCATCCTCCTGACTCCTGGCCTTCCAGTGCTTCTCCAGCTACCAAGGTTTCTCCCTTCCCCATGGAGGAGCCCATGCAGCTGGGAGGGATGACGCTTACCCAATCTGAACATCAACGCCGTCTTCATCAGCGACTCTGCCTCTACTGTGGCCAGGCTGGTCACTTCAGCGCCGGTTGTCCTTCTCGGCCAAAAGACCTGGCTCATCAGCGACAGGGGGAGCACTGATGAGCCGTACCTCTATCCACTCAGCCTCCTCCAACCGCATCCCAGTCAAAGGAACTATTTCTTGGTCTCAGAACTCTGTTCCGCTTCAAGTCTTGATAGATTCTGGTGCGGATGACAATTTCATTGACTCTGACTTTGTTATGCAGTCTAAACTCCCTTTCGAACCTCTTCCAGAACCTAAGGATGTGTTTGCCTTAGATGGGAGACTCCTAGCCCAAGTCACCCACCGTACTGCTCCTGTTTCCCTCAAGCTCTCTGGTAACCATCACGAGATAATCTCCATGTACCTTATCCCCTCACCCAGGTCACCACTCGTTTTAGGTTTCCCGTGGTTGAAGCTCCATAACCCCCACATAGATTGGGCGAACTCGTCTATCGTTAACTGGAGTTTATTCTGTCACTCTCATTGCTTACACTCTGCTGTACCCCCCACAGTTACTAGAGCACCAGACCCCCTCAAACCCATTGATCTCATCTCCGTACCCCCTGAATATCACAGCATCAAGGAGGTTTTCAGCAAGGCCCACGCACTATCCTTGCCGCCTCACCGGCCCTACGATTGTGCCATAGATTTGCTCCTTGGCACCCCCTTTCCGTCTCGTAAACTGTACAATATCTCCAGGCCAGAGAAGGAGGCCATGGAGAGTTACATCTCTGACTCACTCGCTGCTGGGCTTATTCGCCCCTCTTCATCGCCTCTGGGCGCAGGTTTCTTTTTTGTGGACAAGAAGGATAAGACCCTACGCCCTTGCATAGACTACAGAGGTCTTAATGAGATCACAGTCAAGAACAAGTACCCCCTTCCACTCATAGACTCAGCCTTTGTTCCCCTTCATGAAGCTACCATCTTCACTAAGTTGGATCTTCGCAATGCGTACCACTTGGTGAGAATAAGGGAGGGGGATGAGTGGAAGACTGCATTCAATACTCCCCGGGGACATTTTGAGTATTTAGTAATGCCTTTTGGGTTAACGAACGCACCTGGGGTTTTTCAAGCTATGATTAATGATGTCTTGCGTGACATGTTAAACAGGTTTGTTTTTGTGTACCTTGATGACATCCTAATCTTCTCTCGCACTCTTCAGGAGCATGTCCAGCATGTTAGGCTGGTACTGCAGAGACTTCTTGAGAACAGACTGTACGTTAAGGCTGAGAAATGCGACTTTCATGCCTCTTCTGTGAGTTTCCTGGGGTTTATCGTCGACAAGGGACAATTAAGGACTGACCCCGCCAAGGTCCAAGCAGTGACCGAGTGGCCCACTCCCGCTAACAGGAAGCAGTTGCAAAGGTTTCTGGGTTTTGCCAACTTTTATAGAAGGTTTATTCGGGACTATAGTAGGGTAGCAGTGCCTCTGAGTAAACTCACCTCTGTCAAGTTGCCTTTTGAGTAGTCTCCTGCAGCTGAGGCAGCTTTTGTAAAACTGAAATGTTTGTTTTCCACTGCTCCTGTGCTCTCTCATTCTGATCCAGGGGTCCAGTTTGTGGTGGAGGTGGATGCCTCTGATTCTGGAGTGGGGGCAGTTTTATCCCAGCGTTCACCCTCAGACCAGAAGCTCCACCCTTGTGCGTTCTTCTCTCGTCGGCTGACCCCTGCTGAGAGGAATTACGACGTTGGTAATCGGGAGTTGCTGGCAGTGGTTCTGGCTCTTCAAGAATGGAGGCACTGGCTGGAGGGAGCCAACCATCCTTTTATAGTATGGACGGACCATAAGAATTTGTCTTACCTTCGCTCTGCACGCAGGCTCAACTTGCGCCAGGCTCGGTGGGCTCTCTTCCTGGGACGGTTCAACTTCACCTTGACCTACCGGCCTGGCTCCAGGAATGTGAAGGCCGACGCCTTGTCCCGGCAGTTCGCTTCCCCAGTGGAGGATTCAAGAGATGCAACCATTCTGCCATCTTCCTGTGTCGTGGGAGCAGCTAGATGGGAGATTGAAAGGGTGGTCCAGGAGGCCCAGGAGGACCATCCAACGGCTCAGGATTGTCCACCAGACCGGCTGTTTGTTTCCCCCGATGCTAGATCTCCAGTGCTCCAGTGGGGACACGCGTCCAAGGTTGCCTGCCATGCAGGTTTTCATCGGACCCTGGCCCTAATTCGACAACGCTTCTGGTGGCCCACTATGTCCGCAGACACGAAGGAGTATGTCTCAGCTTGTTCCGTCTGTGCCCGCAGCAAGGCCTCACATCAGGCCCCCGCTGGCTTTCTTCGCCCCCTTCCCATTCCCCACCGGCCCTGGTCCCACATTGCGGTGGATTTTGTGACTGGTCTCCCACCATCAGACGGGAATGACACTATTCTGACCATCGTTGACCGTTTCTCTAAGGCTGTGCACTTTGTATCTCTGCCCAAACTACCTTCTGCCCTCGAGACAGCCACTCTTCTCACCCAGAATGTTTTTAGGCTGCATGGTATCCCACAGGATATTGTTTCGGACAGGGGTCCGCAGTTTACCTCCCAAGTTTGGAGGGCCTTTTGCCGGGCATTGGGGGCGTCGGCCAGTTTGTCCTCTGGGTACCATCCCCAGACCAATGGCCAGACGGAGCGGGCAAATCAGGACCTGGGAACGGCTCTTCGTTGTGTTGCCTCTCGTAACCCAGCCTCATGGTCTCTTCATCTGCCATGGGTTGAGTACGCCCACAACTCCCTGGTGTGCTCTGCCACAGGTAGGTCACCCTTTATGGCTTCCAACCCCCCCTTTTCCCAGTTCAAGAGAGAGAGGTGGCGGTTCCCTCGGTACAGGGGCATCTTCGGCGAGCCCGCAGAGTCTGGCGTGAAGCCCGGGCAGCTCTTACCCGCACCTCCGCCCGGAACCAGAGGATGGCGGATCGTCATCGACAACCAGCTCCGGATTATCAACCGGGCCAGAAGGTTTGGCTTTCCTCCCGTGACCTCCCTCTTCAAACTGATTCTCGGAAACTCACTCCCAGGTACATTGGACCTTATGAGATAGAACGGGTCATCAATCCTAGTGTGGTTAGGCTTAAGTTGCCTCTTGCCTTGAAGGTGCACCCCACTTTTCATGTGTCACTCCTTAAGAGAGTTTCCTGCAGCCTTCTTTGCCCTCCGACCGAACCCCCTCCACCCCCCCGGCTCATCGACAACCACCCGGCCTTCACTGTACGGAGGTTGCTGAAAATTCGAAGGCGGGGCCGTGGAAACCAGTATTTAGTGGATTGGGAGGGGTATGGGCCAGAGGAGCGACAATGGGTTTCTCGCTCGCTCATTTTGGACCCAAAACTCTTGAAAGACTTTTATGTCCGTTACCCGGATGGACCTGGTAGGCCGCCAGGAGGCGTCCGTTGAGGGGGGGGTACTGTTATGTTTTGCATGGGTTTTTGTTGTTTTTGTGTTTTACTTGTGTGCGCTCCTTTTACCCCTCTCTACTCTGTCTTTCTGTCTCTGCAGGGCTGGTGTGTGACAGGGGGGCGTGGCTGGTTTACTCCTGGCTGCAGATGAGGCACACCTGTTCCCACTCATGATTAACCTGCTCTTTAAGAGCCTGGCCCTCACCTCACTTCTCTGCCAGAGTATTACATGCTGTCCCGCGGTCCGGAGTGCTTGTCTGCAGCCTGGAGTCTGTGGTTGTTCACTTTGCAGTTAGTTAAGGAGTTCTTTTTGAGTTTTTGTCGGGAACGTTTTCCCGCAGCTTTATTTTTGGATTGACTACGGCCAGCCAAGCTCCCTGTCGTCAGTACCTGCCTTGGACTAACTTTGTTTATTAAACACATTGAAACTTTATTTTTTGTCAGTCTCTGCTTTGGGGTCCGAGTAGTATCTAAACGTCATACCGACGTTGCCACTTGGCCGCCATCTTGCCACAGGCAGTTCTCTCATTCATAACATTATGGTTTACTATTTAAATAACCATAGCTTGCTCAATTTTCAACCAATTTTCAAACGGTTTGGTTTTTTATAAACATCAAAGATGTAGTTATGATATTGCATACTTATAATCATGGACTTTCATATGAAAATAACATTAATCAGATAAAGCAATAGCTATACACACACACAAGGTATTTATATTAAATATTTGCCGGTGTATATATTTCCATTTATTTTATTATATTGGTAATATTTAAAATAAATTATAAAATTAAAATACATTTATATTTTATATATAAAAATCGGTCTCATGTTACCACTCTGTAAGCCAAGAGTTGCTAATTTAGCAATGCCTTAGCTTGAAGAACAGGGACACAACTAATGACAAGAGCATATGTTGGTATATTATTTACATATTCACACCTTTATCAGAAGAACCAAACCAACATAAAATGTGCTCACAGACAGGCCAGTTCTGTCTCATTTATCACAATTATTTTTGACATGAGATCTTCATCTCATCCTAGTTTTGTATTTGGTTTCTAGATTTGTAAACAAATTCATAACCTTTGAGATATGTTATTGAAAAAAGACCAAGAATAATATAAACTGTACCATGTGTCATTTTGTGTCCTTCTGTAGTCCATTTGTGGTTTGTCTTGTCTCACCCCGGCTGATATATCACAAAATCCACTGTTTAAATTGTTCCCTATATTGCCCCTATGCCCCTGTAAGGTGTCCTTGGGTGTTATGAAAGGCGGCCCCCCAAAATAAATGTATTATTATTATTAAGAAATAAAGGAGTTATTTTTGACACTTTAATCTGCATTTGGGTCCTGCTTCCTACACACACCGTAACACAAAGATGACAAAAGTGTGAGGGGAGATGCAAGAGCAAAGATCGGAGGCCTTTATAAGCAGTCTTTAAAAGGGAGAACATTATTTGGCCTACTGTGCTGTGAGGCACTGTTGGAGCCATGTGAACGAGTGGCTAAGAATTTGCAGAGCAACAACGCTAGCGCACGGGGTGCCCTGGAATGCACAAATCTGCTGAGGGAGCGCATAGTAGCCCTTCGTGATGACACCGTGGTCCAGGGCACAGAATCCAAAGTGTCTGCAGCGGAACTGAAAATGCCAGATGCTCGTCAACACAGGGCAAGGAAAACCCCAGCCCGTTACCGTCACACAACAGAGCCAGAAGTGCATACAATGAGTACATGGCGACAAGAGTTTTTCGAGGCTGTGGATTTTCTCACTGCTGAGCTGAAAAGAAGATTCGATCAAGATGGCATGAAGATAGCAGCTCTCAGAGAGAACGTGCTCATCGAGGCAGCTAACAGTAGGGGCCAACAACAAACCCTGGAGCTAGAGTCTCTTCATCTTCCACAGCTAATCTCTGATGTGGATCGTTACAGACTGGACCTCCAGCCGTATGGGATTAGTTTTGTATCATAAAGATAAAGCAACACTTTCTCAGAATAAAGCAAAACTATGAGTTTCAAAGAAAAAAAAACCGAAGTCAAGCAAAATAAAATAAATTTCAAAAATAAAACTATAAGTTGCAAACAAATCATTTGTGTAATCATGTAAACTATAAGTATTTTTTCTTTGTTTTAACATAGGTTTGTGTTTGCAGTTCTTGTTTCTTCTTTCTCAATGATCAGACTTTTGCTCTCGCTGCAGCTCTCTCGTTTGCGCTCCCTCATTTTTTGTTTGAGATTTTGACACAAACATCCCAGGTGGGCGGGACTTTCAGGGGTGTGTCCCCATTGGCTACTCAGATTTTGAGTGACAGCCCACTACACCACAGATCATACAGTGCAACTCATGCAGCAAACTCCAGTGTCTCCTGGGGGGTTTCATGAACATATCGGACTTATTTTATGGATTGCAGTGCATTATACTTGTGATGTGTAGTTCATACTTTATTCCAACTTTAAATATTTTAATACCTGAACACACTGCTGCTGTTAAATTATTTCCCAATTTGGGATTGATAAATTGTCTGTCTATTTATTTTATAGATTAAAAAAACACATCTATGTATTTTTAAGCTAAAGGTGATACACAATATAAACTGTATACTATTATTTTTCAAAGACATGTTACATTGTCTCCACTGAGACAAATGTAACATTTGTGATATTGGGCTATATAAATAAACATTGATTGATTGATTGATTTCAAAAGCATATATTGCTATGTTTAGGACAAACAATTAAAGACTGCTTTAATTGAACAAATTCTGCAATATAAAAGTGGCAGATTTGCTTTATTAAACAGACCAGACCTAGGCTGCATACCAACACAATTAGGAACATGCTCACATCTTACTATGTTGGTCTGAAGAGCTGAAGCATTCATACACAATGGATAAAACCGGTGTTGTCTCATTCTATATCCTGTTAGAAAATGATATACATTTAGCATTACACATTTGACATACTATTCCTAGCCTGAGGAAGATATGAATAATCAACAGATTTGAATGGAATCTCTAACATTTTCATGTAGAATAAAGACAAAAGAGTGATTATACAAATTACATTTATTGAAATTTGAACCAGAAGATGAAGTCTCAAAGAATGTTTTAAATAAAAGGACATAAAACAAAAAGGTGGATAATAATAAAATCTATTAAATTTATATGTAAAGACATTTGGTCAAATGAAATGACACTGAGCCAGTGATAACAGTAACGCCAGCGTGGATGAAGCTGGTGCAGTTCAAATCTGTTGATTATTCATATCTTCCTCAGGCTAGGTATAGTATGTCGAATTTTTAATGCTAAATGTATATAATTTTCTCACAGGATATAGAATGAAAAGCAGTTGCAAAACAGTTGTGTGATTACTTAAAAAACAATGATTTATTTGAAGATTTTCAGTCTGGCTTTAGAACACATCATAGCACAGAGACAGCTCTGGTTAAAGTCACAAATGACATTCTAATAGCCTCAGACAAGGGACTTGTCTCTATTCTTGTTTTGCTCGATCTCAGTGCTGCATTTGATACCATCGACCATGATATCTTACTGCAAAGACTAGAGCACTTAGTTGGCATACAGGGAACTGCTTTAGGCTGGTTTAGGTCCTATCTATCTGAACGCTCTCAGTTTGTACGTGTTAACGATGAATCTTCCACGCAAACCAAAGTTAGCCATGGAGTGCCACAGGGTTCAGTGCTCGGACCTATTTTATTCACATTATATATGCTTCCGTTTGACAATATTATAAGGAATCATTCTGTAAACTTTCATTGTTATGCGGATGATACCCAACTATATTTATCAATCAAGCCTGATGAAATTAATCATCTAAATAAAATTCAAGACTGCCTCAAGGACTTAAAAACGTGGATGACCTTAAACTTTTTGATGTTAAACACGACCAAAACTGAAGTTATTGTACTTGGCCCGAAGAATCTACGAAACAAATTATCTAAAGATATACTAACTATGGATGGCATTAATTTGGCCTCCAGTGAGACTGTAAGGAATCTTGGTGTTATATTTGATCAG
This sequence comes from Pogonophryne albipinna, assembly GCA_028583405.1. Taxonomy (NCBI): domain Eukaryota; kingdom Metazoa; phylum Chordata; class Actinopteri; order Perciformes; family Artedidraconidae; genus Pogonophryne; species Pogonophryne albipinna. The sequence continues at coordinate 649,223 of CM053245.1, read as the reverse complement.
GATTTATCCTTTAACGCCCACATAAAATCAATTTCAAGGACCGCCTACTTCCATCTACGTAACATTGCAAAAATCAGGCATATCTTGCCTCAAAACGATGCAGAGAAACTAGTCCATGCATTTGTTACTTCAAGGCTGGATTATTGTAACTCTTTATTATCAGGGTGTACCAAGAAGTCAGTCAAGTCGCTTCAGCTGATTCAAAATGCTGCAGCTTGTGTACTAACCAGAGTTAGGAAAAGGGACCACATTACTCCTGTTCTGGCTGCCTTACACTGACTCCCTATAGAACACAGGATAGAATTTAAAATTCTTCTTCTCGCCTACAAAGCCCTTAATGGGCAGGCGCCATCTTACCTTAAAGAACTCATTATACCCTACTGTCCTACTAGGGCAGTGCGTTCCAAGAATGCAGGGTTGTTGGTTGTTCCTAGAGTCTCTAAAAGTACAATGGGAGCCAGAGCCTTTTCTTATCAAGCTCCACATTTGTGGAATCAGCTTCCAGTTTGTGTCCGGGCGGCAGACACCCTATCCGTTTTTAAGAGTGCGCTTAAGACCTTCCTTTTTGATAAAGCTTATAGTTAGGGCTGATTAGATTCAGCCCCTAGTTTTGCTGATATAGGCTTAGTTTGTCGGGGGACATCTTACTTCTTCCTTCTCTCTGTCTATACCTGTGTACTCTCATGTTCCGATTAACCCAGCTTCTCCAAATTTCTTTCTTTTTGGTGTCTATATACGCCGGGATCCAGAGTCATGGATGACTCCTGCGGTCCTGTGTCCTGGATCGCGAGCCTTGGATCGCGAGTCGTGGCTGTGGTCCTGGATCATAGGTCCTTGATGGATATCCTCGTGGATTCATCTTCCTATTATACACACATGCATTTCCAAACATTTGGACTACCTATGTTGCAAATGTATTATCTTTTCTATTTACACACGGCATCTATTGCACGTCTGTCCGTCCTGGGAGAGGGATCCCTCCTCTGTTGCTCTCCCTGAGGTTTCTCCCATTTTTCCCTTTAAAACTGTGGGTTTTCTCCGTAAGTTTTTCCTTGTACGATGTGAGGGTCTAAGGACAGAGGGTGTCGTATTGTCATACTGATATTCTGTACACACTGTGAAGACCACTGAGACAAATGTAACATTTGTGATATTGGGCTATATAAATAAACATTGACTGATTGATTGATTGATTGAGTTCTTTCTTCATGCCCCCCCTCCGTGCTGTCCCCTCAGAGGCAGTGGGGAAACGGGATAAGACTCTGGACGCCACGCTGTCTCAATGATCCACACTGTTAATATGAGAGGAAAATAAATGTTTTAGGAAATGAAAAATATGAAGTTAACAAATAAAACACAGCTCATGGACGGTAGGTTTTCCTACAAAGTTAACTCAGCCTCCATTGATTTTCATATCAAATCAGCGGGTTAATAAAATAAGCTATCATGGCTTATACTTGCATATCTAAACAGAATCATGAAAACCTGTTGGTAGAGTCAGGCACATGAGTCTGTTTGAGTGTGTGTGCGCCGGTGTCTGAACGCTCACTCACTGCTAGCTATGTAGCTAACTGTTAGGCTACTTAGCTTGCATTGTTATGGATCTAAAGGTAGCACAAGCTAACTTTCATAGCACAGCTTTACTTCTCACTTAACACAATAAAGAAACAGACCGTATAGCACAAACAACACAAATTATCAATACTTACATATATTTTCTCTTGTAGTATTATAATAATAATTGAAATGCTGGTTCTTCTTGGGGTCTTATGTCCACACTCAGCTAGCTACCTACCTACCGCACCGCAGCTGCCTGCAATGTACAATCGCTGGAGGACTGGGCTGTCACTCAAAAACTGAGTAGCCAATTGGGACGCACCCCTGAAAGTCCCGCCCACCTGGGAGGTTTGTGTCAATCTCAAACAAAAAATGAGAGAGCGCAAAAGAGAGTGCTGCAGCGAGAGCAAAAGTCTGATCATTGAGAAAGAAGAAACAAGAACTGCAAACAAAAACCTATGTTAAAACAAAGAAAAAATACTTATAGTTTACATGATTACACAAATGATTTCTTTGCAACTTATAGTTTTATTTTTGAAATTTATTTTATTTTGCTTGACTCAGTTTTTTTCTTCTTTTAAACTCATAGTTTTGCTTTATTCTGAAAAAGTGTTGCTTTATCTTTATGATACAAAACTAATCCCATACAGCTTAAGATGCTTGGAGATGCCATTGGTGATTCTCCCTGTCACACGGTACAAGACATAGCCACACGTGTGGCTAAGCTCCATCCACAAGCTAGAGGCATTTTCCAAGACGTTGAAAAACTCATACAACTTTGCCTCTGTATGCCAATCTCGGATGCTTCATCCGAACGGTCTTTCTCCACCCTACGCCGTCTGAAAACATGGTTACGGAGTAATATGACACAGAAGAGACTGACACATCTGACTTTGATGCATGTCCATAATAACATTTTGAAAGCTGTGCCTGATGGGCCATTAGGTGTGTAAACACCTATGGTAAACACACAGCTGAGAGCTGCCGTTTCATTCAGACTGTTTAAAAAACGGTAACAACGGACTATTTTTCTTAGCGGATGCATGTCAATTTAAATCAATACATTGTGGTGATTGACATTATTCACCCACGGATCTATGGGTTGGGGTATTGTTCCACACGGACATTTGAGTGAGCCGGACTTCCTGTTTCCGCCGGTCTTCGCTTCCCGGGCATGAAGTTGTTTACATGTGTGTTCAGATGCTAAATAAAAGTATAGCTTGTCACTTTGATACCCCGCCTCCGACTCCCGTCTCTCGGCACCACATTGGTGACCCCGACATAAGTCTCGTTGAAGGATCCGAGACTGAACCGAGCATGGCAAGTAACGCCGTTTTTTTCAAACTGCCGGAGTTTTGGGAGACATCTGCGGCTGCATGGTTCGCTCAGGCGGAGGCTCCGTTCGCCCTCCGCGGAGTGACTGATGACGCAGCACGCTATTTTCACGTCGTTTCGGCGCTGGGGAGCTCCACTGCGACCCGGACGGTGGGCTTTATTACATCTCCTCCTGCCCAGGATAAATATGCAGCGTTCAGGGCTTTCCTGCTAAAGACTTTCGAGCTGTCACGGTCGGAACGGGCCCGACACCTGCTCGCTATTCATAGCCTGGGGGACAACAAGCCTTCTGACCACATGGAGATGATGCTCAGCCTGCTGGGTACGGAAGAACCTACTTTTTTGTTCATAGAACTGTTTCTTCGGCACATGCCGCCGCATGTACAGACAGCGCTCGCTAACACAGCTATAACTGAGCCCCGCGCTTTGGCCGAAGAAGCCGACCGGTTCTTCCTGGCAACCCAGCGTTTTGCCCCGGAGGTGCTGGCCCCGACACGCAGCGGCACCTTCCCTGGTACAAGCATGCCACCTAGCAGAAGCTCCGGGGCCGACGTCAGCAACTCCAGCCCTGGCCTGTGTTATTACCATGCACGCTACGGGGCGAAAGCGAAGATGTGCCGTCCTCCCTGCACCTACAAGGTAACGGGAAACGCCAAGGCCTGCGCTCGGTAGTGGCCGCGAGCGTGGGCACATCCAACCGGCTCCTGTTCATCAGGGACACCCTCTCTGGTCGCAGACTCCTTTGTGACACAGGAGCCCAGCGGAGCGTCCTGCCGGCTACCGTGGAGGACGCTGCCGGGAGAGGACACGGCCCACCTTTAACGTCCGCTAACGACACCCCTATTCACACCTATGGCACAAAGACAGTGGACCTGTGCTTCGAGGGTCAGCGGTTTAAGTGGGATTTCGTCACGGCTGACATCTCCTTCGCTCTCCTCGGCGCAGACTTCCTGTGCGCTCACGGACTGCTGGTGGACGTCAAGAACAGCCGCCTGGTGGACGCACTGACGTTTGCCTCGTTCACGTGTACCCGCGGCGAGGCGTCATTCAGCGGGCTCTCCAGCTCACTCTCACAGGGCGACAAGTTCCAGCACCTTCTCAGTGAGTTTCCCGACTTGACGCAGCCCACCTTTTCCGCTGCCACTACCAAACACGGGGTAGAGCACCACATTGACACTGAAGGCCCCCCTGTCTACGCTAGGGCCCGGCGGCTCAACCCTGACATGCTGGCAGTCGCCAAGGCGGAGTTCGTCAACATGGAGCGTCTGGGCATCATCCGCCGCTCAGACAGCCCTTGGGCTTCGCCGCTTCACATGGTCCCTAAATCAGCCGGTGGCTGGCGACCGTGTGGTGACTACCGCCGCCTTAACGACGCCACTACGCCAGACCGCTACCCGGTCCCTCACATCCAGGACTTCTCTGCACACCTGGCGGGCAAGCTGGTTTTCTCCAAGGTGGATCTGGTGCGGGGCTACCACCAGGTTCCGGTGCACCCCTCGGACGTCCCCAAAACTGCGGTAATTACGCCGTTTGGGCTTTTCGAGTTCCTACGTATGCCGTTTGGACTTAAGAATGCAGCTCAGTCCTTTCAGCGGCTGATGGATTCAGCGCTCAGAGACATGCCATTCATCTTCGTCTATTTAGACGACATCCTGGTCGCCAGCTCCTCCTCCGAAGAGCACCAGGCACATCTCCGGGTCCTTTTCGCGAGGCTCAACCAACACGGCCTGATTATCAACCCGGCGAAGTGTCAGTTCGGGTTGTCCTCCATCCATTTCCTCGGGCACCTCATCAGCAAGGATGGGGCCGCCCCCCTCCCGTCGAAAGTGGAGGCCGTGTCTGCCTTTCCACGACCGCCTACAGCTCGGGCGCTTCCGAGAGTTCCTCGGGATGGTGACGTTTTATCACCGGTTCATCCGCCGGGCGGCCCACACCATGCGCCCGCTGTACGAGGCCCTCAGGGACAAGTCCCCCGGCCAGGCCATAGACTGGACGGCTGAAAGGGAGGTCGCTTTCAACGCCACCAAAGCCGCCCTGAGCGAAGCCGCCATGTTGGCTCACCCGTCACACAGGGCCCCCATCGCTATCACCACCGACGCGTCTGACTACGCAGTGGGCGCGGTGCATGAACAATGGGTCGACGGCGCCTGGCAACCGCTCGCCTTTTTCAGTCGCCAGTTGACTCCCAGGGAGCGCAAGTACAGCGCTTTCGACAGAGAACTCCTTGGTCTCTATTTGGCGGTTCGCCACTTCCGTTTCCTGCTGGAAGGCCGGGAGTTTGCGGCGTTCGTGGATCACAAGCCACTGACCTTCTGCATGTCCAAGGTGGCCGAGCCGTGGTCCGCCCGACAGCAACGCCAGCTTTCGTACATCTCCGAGTACACCACGGACATACGACACATCGCTGGCAAGGCTAACGTGGTCGCGGACTGCCTCTCCAGAGCGGTCATCGGAGCTGTGCAGCTGGGCCTCGATTACCTCCGCATGGGCGCTGACCAGGCCTCTGACCACGGGGTCCAGACCCTCAAGGCCTCGGTCACGGGATTACGCCTGGAGGAGGTCACGGTCGGTGACTCTGGCGCAAAGCTGTGGTGTGACGTCTCCACGGGCCAGCCTCGACCGCTGGTCCCTGCGGACTGGCGTCGACCCGTTTTTGAGGCGGTTCACAATCTTTCCCACCCCGGTAGGAAGCCGTCCGTGAAGTTGTTGTCGCAGAAGTTCGTGTGGCAGGGGCTTAAGAAGGACGTGAGGTCCTGGGTCGACTCGTGCGTGGCCTGTCAACGGGCCAAAGTCCACCGCCATACTAGGGCCCCTTTTGAACTTTTTGCGGTTCCTGAGAGGAGGTTTGACCATGTCAATGTCGACCTCGTAGGTCCGCTTCCCCCCTCTCACGGTTTCACCTACCTTTTTACGATGGTGGACAGGACGACCCGCTGGCCCGAGGCCGTTCCCCTCGCCTCGACATCAGCTTCCGACGTCGCCCGCGCTTTCGTCGGCACGTGGGTGGCGCGCTTCGGGACCCCGTCTGACCTCTCCTCTGACCGCGGTTCTCATGTTCACCTTGGAGCTGTGGAACGCTGTTGCTGTGGGTTTGGGGGTCAAGCTGCACCGCACCACCGCATATCACCCCCAGGCTAACGGATTGTGTGAGCGGTTTCACCGGTCCATGAAGGCGTCACTGCGTGCCGGCTTGACAGACGGCAACTGGGTGGATAAGCTCCCGTGGGTTATGCTCGGCCTCAGGTGTGCCCCCAAAGAAGACCTGCAGTCCTCGTCGGCGGAGCTCGTCTATGGCCAGACGCTACGGGTCCCCGGGGAATTCATTCCCACCGCCACTGTGCCCTGGTCTGCAGCCGGGCAGCGCTCCTCCCTGCTGGAGACCGCCGGGACATTCACGCCCGTCCCCACGTCGCAGCACAGCAACCCAGCTTTCCGGGTGTCCCCCGGATTACGGTCGGCAGATTTCGTTTTTATTCGCCACGACGCCCACCGCGGTCCCCTGCGCCCCCCTTACGACGGTCCGTTCAGGGTCATACGTCACGGGGACAAGAGCCTGGTGGTGGACGTTGGTGGCAGGCCTGAGACTGTGTCCATTGATCGGATTAAGCCTGCTCACGTGGACATTTCCAGGCCGTTGGAGTTGGCTCTGCCCCCACGTCGGGGCCGCCCTCCCATGGCCCGCCCCCCGCCCCCTGTGGGGATGCCCTCGCCCTCGTTGGCGCCCCTGACCTCGCCTGCGGCCCCGTCTCCTCGGCCCTTGTGGTCCGTACTCGCTGGGGTCGGGTGGTACTTCCTCCCAGGCACGAGGATTTTGACTATGGGTGAATACTGGGGGGGCTTGTGTGGTGATTGACATTATTCACCCACGGATCTATGGGTTGGGGTATTGTTCCGCACGGACATTTGAGTGAGCCGGACTTCCTGTTTCCGCCGGTCTTCGCTTCCCGGGCATGAAGTTGTTTACATGTGTGTTCAGATGCTAAATAAAAGTATAGCTTGTCACTTTGATACCCCGCCTCCGACTCCCGTCTCTCGGCACCACAACATACAACTATTTTTTAAATCAATAAAAACATTTTCTAAATCCATAAAAGCATTTCAATTAATATTGGGAGTCATGTCGTTACTTTGTTGAGAATGTGGCCATGTAATAAGCGAGATAATTTGCAGCGACTTGTTCCTTATGGGGAAAATAACACCCTTCATGCTGATCAAGATCCCTCCGCTACGCGTCGGGACCATAGACTGTATATATATATATACCCTGATCTGCCTAAATATTTTTAGTGAATTACTGAGTTTAGGCACGTTAATAACGTTTTAATGAAGTTGACTAATGTATATTCATATTTTTCAGTGCTTTCATGTTAATTCGGCGAACATAAACATAAATGATCGTGGTGAAGATGATGATTAAATTAGAATTAAAAATTTAGAGCATTTCCTCCCGTTCGTTTTTGGAGCCGGCGGGCTTCCTGATACTGCGGTCAAGCCAGCCTCCACTCGGGAAAACCTAGTCAAGCCAGCGTGATATTGCGGTGCGCGAATATCCTATGCATTACGGTAGAATGCTGGAAACACTGCCTCCGTGTTTAGATGAGAATAAAACAAAAACTGTCCAGTATCAAAGACTCATCTCACTCCAGGGTGATAGCAGGACACCCCATCTAGTCACTTAGAAAAAATCAGGACATTCTGATGTACAGTTTCAAAATAAAAGACCTTTGAAATCTCTATTGTATGAGCTATCATCCCTGTTTTTAGATGAGAATAAAACAAAAACTGTCCAGTATCAAAGACTCATCTCACTCCAGGGTGATAGTAGGACACCCCATTTAGTCACTCAGAAAAAATCAGGACATTCTGATGTACAGTTTCAAAAATAAAAGACCTTTGAAGTCTCATATATGAGCTATCATCCCTCTGTGTTTAGATGAGAATAAAACAAAAACTGTCCAGTATCAAAGACTCATCTCACTGAAACTCTACATCAGAATGTCCTGTTTTTTTCTAAGTGACTAGATGGGATGTCCTGCTATCACCCTGAAGTGAAATGAGTCTTTGATACTGGACAGTTTTTGTTTTATTCTCATCTTAACACAGAGGGATGATAGCTCATATATGAGACTTCAAAGGTCTTTTATTTTGAAAATGTACATCAGAATGTCCTGATTTTTTCAGAGTGACTAGATGGGGTGTCCTGCTATCACCCTGAAGTGAAATGAGTCTTTGATACTGGACAGTTTTTGTTTTATTCTCATCTTAACACAGAGGGATGATAGCTCATATATGAGACTTCAAAGGTCTTTTATTTTGAAACTGTACATCAGAATGTCCTGATTTTTTCTAAGTGACTAGATGGGATGTCCTGCTATCACCCTGAAGTGAAATGAGTCTTTGATACTAGACAGTTTTTGTTTTATTCTCATCTAAACACAGAGGCAGTGTTTCCAGGACTCTACCGTAATGCATAGGATATTCGCGCACCGCAATATCACGTGCGGGCTGGCTTGACTAGGTTTTCCCGAGTGGAGGCTGGCTTGACCGCAGTTTCCTGATGTACAGTAGTTGTGGACTAACCAACATTATTTTGTTAAATAAAAACATGGTGATGTTTTGTAGCCTAAATGATTACATGTCTCTTATTTAGCACAGAGTATGATCCTATCCGTGACATATGGATCTTAACAAAGATCCACTATACAGTAGTAGCCTACCAGACATAAATCTACCGTAGGCCTACTGTATCAGAGTTTATTTCACATGAGCTCCAGTGTGGAACCCCACTGCACCCCCTGGTGGATCAATGATCCATTGCAGCTGGCTTCATTATAATTAAATGTATTTATCAAGGGGGCGGTCTCAAGTCACGCTGGAGGTTTTCCTTTGAGCGAGGGCAGACCCCGTGCCGGCCACGACCCTTGTTTCAAACTGTCTGAAATGAGGTGCTACATCTGTAACACGAAATGCCGTGAGACTGTGTTGGATGAAGATACTTAAAGAGCCTGTGACACGAGTTTCCCCCATCATCCAAACCCATCAATTTGAGTAAATATTGTCCCCTTGAAAACCGTTACTGAACTGATTTTGGATATTTGTACTTTGATAACCATTAATCTGCCCTTCAATGTTGAATTTTCTGGATCTTCTCGGGGATTCTTCAAGTCCCGCCAAATTATGTGTGACGTCATTGCGGGCACAGCGCTCCAGCTGCACTGTTCAGGATCCCAGCATCTGCATGTAAACACGATGGCGCACACAGCAGCAAGCACAGACAGCGATGACAGTTTAATTTTGAACGTGTCTGAGAGCTCATATGAGGCTGAAGGATCGGTTTATGTTGTATCTGTTAGAAGTTTAGGAATTAGGTGCGTCAATATGGGCGATCATACGGTCATGTAGCCAGTGGTGGACTGGGACTAAAAATCATCCCGGGACTCTCGACCGGCCCACTTCGGTACCGCTAGTAAATTGTCAACGGGGGGAGTGGGGGATGTGCTAGTGACTTATCCGACCGGCCCACTTCGGTACCGCTAGTAAGTTGTCAACAGGGGGAGTAGGGGATGTGCTAGTGACCTATCCGACCGGCCCACTTCGGTACCAGCCCATCGGGATTCGTCCCGATGGCCAGTCCGCCACTGCACCCAGCCCACGTAAACTGTCAACGGGGGAGGGGCCTCGCTGCGGGGAAACGGTGGACCTAGTGTCCCGATTGGAGTGAGAATAATAATAATAATCCGTGCATTTTATCCATTAATTTCCCCAACATTGTGGTAAAAAGACCACACGATTAATCCATGTTGGTGTACTACAACTACAAAAAGCATCGGTTTGTTTTCTCATCAGGAAATGCAGACCGGCTCAAACAAACAATTTTTAATCATCATTCTCACGATCATTTAATGTATCATATGTTCGCCGAATTGACATGAAAGCACTAATAAATGTAGTTTCATCCACTTGAGTTTACAACTACAAAAATAATCGATTTGTTTTTATATCACATCCGACGGGAGGAAATTCAGCAGCTCCGATTTTAATCCCAATTTAATCCTCATCTTCACCACGATCATTTATGTTTATGTTCGCCGAATTGACATGAAAGCACTGACAAATATGAATATACTGTAGTCAACTTCATTAAAACGTTATTAACGTGCCTAAACTCAGTAATTCACCATTTATACGCATGACAACACACTTTGTCCGTGTTTCGCTCTCTCACCGCACAGTGAAGCGTTCCCGCATTGACGTCACTTCCGGCTTCCCCCAAAACTTCAAAATGAGTCGAAGGAATTTCCCCGCGATGTTCAAAATTATTGATATTTATCGGAACGGTATCGCACCTTCTTTTTTAAACTGACGGTTCGAGATGACTAGTAGCCCAATATTTCATTGCACAACAGTTGTTGGGAGGCTGTCACAGGATCTTTAAAGGGGTGCTTTCAAGTTAGCTATTGTGGTTGTTGATGATTGCTAAAGTGACTCAACACCGGTCTTATTCCCAGTCTCATACTGACATGTTGGTGTTGGGAATGAGAACATATCATGGGCGCGGGAAGGGGGGTGCTGAGGGCGCTGCAGCACCCCCTAGCGGCAGGCAGGGGGTGCGGAGCTCCCCTGCCTGAATTATTATTTGACGGTTATTGCTGCTCACGCTGTGCATAATCTGTGTAATATGTAGCCAATAAATTCCACATTGTTGGTAAAATAATATTTTGGCCTGCCCCGAATGTTTTTTCTGTAGCCCCGGACAATTCTACCTCAATAATATAATACATTAACCGTGCTTTACGTGAACCTCATCATGACACTAGAGAGGACGGCAGGACTGTAATTTCCCATGTTCAGTGAATGCAACAGAGGCATGACACCACACCAATCAGAGAGTTGCATGGAAATAAAAGTGTGCTTGTGTCATTCAAGCTCGGCTCTGTGTGTGTGTGTGGAAATAGCGCATTTAGTGTGTGTGAGAGAGGGAGAGAGAGAGGGAGAGAGAGAGAGGGACCGGTGCCAGCAGCAGGGACCGCGTAGTTAGCATCTGGTTAGCAAGCTGCACTAACGGACATCAGGAGCTGTTTGTTCCATAACAAGCTGGAGGAGAGTCCTCTCCTCTCAGAATGAGAGGCTCAGGTGAGCTAAAGGACTCTCTGAGTGTTTAGATAGTTAACTTTAGTCTAAGTTATCTCAGTGGGTCTCAAACGGTTTGGTCACAAATTATTCAAAAGATTATTTCCGTGGCACACCTTCATATGATCATTATAGTTATAAAAAAAGAGAATAAAGGAAAAACAGTTATGAAATACCATATGGCAGTAAAACAAGAATACAGTTTGAAAGGGGAGAGATTTGTAAAATATCCATAAAGAAAAAGAACATCGGCTTACAGTTGTTTCATCTGGGTGTTGAGAGATGTATCCATAGATCTCTTCATGTTGCTCTCAAAGTGCACCAGATTGATGCTTTTAACTTCAATATTTAAAAAAAATCTTCCCGGGGGAGCATCCCCCCGGACCCCCCTAGAGGAGGTGAGGTCCGCTCCCCACTCGTAAAAAATAGCACTTTCCCCCTGCCTATATGCCGTGAGCTGATTATCGAGCCTTCATTGTAACAGTCGCGGGTGTACTGTGTGTTTGCGTGTGGGGAGTGCTTTTGTGCGTGCTCTATAGTGCCCGTAATAGTGTTCACTGGAGTCCAGCACTTCAGCACCCCCACTCAAAATACCTTCCCGCACCTCTGGAACATATTGCATCAATCTTTCTCCAGAATCGCATACAGCACCTTAATGACCTCTGTGACATTGTTGATTTATTGTGTCTCTCGTAGGAGAAAAGCTGGTGATCGGCTTCACTACTTGAGCTACACTCAACAGGCTCCTCCTTCAAATCAAGTTTTATTTATATAGCACATTTATAAACGATTTTTGGTCGAGCCAAAGTGCTGTACATATAATAAAAATAGCCTACAGTAGAGACACTTTAGATTGTTCAGAATATCAGTATGAGAAAAACGACACCCTCTGTCCTTAGACCCTCACATCGTACAAGGAAAAACCTCCAGAGAAAACCCACAGTTTAAGGGGAAAAAATGGGAGAAACCTCAGGGAGAGCAACAGAGGAGGGATCCCTCTCCCAGGACGGACAGACGTGCAATAGATGCCGTGTGTAAATCGAAGAGATAATACATTTTACAGCATATAGACCGAATGTTAGGAAATGCATGTGTCTGTAATAAGAAGATGAATCCAGGAGGATGTCAGCTACAATCCTGTGGAAGCCATCAGGGAAGCAGCATGACGAGACCCAAGGCAGGACCGCAGAGACAGGTTCAGCCACGACCCGAAGTCCACGACTTAATCCAGAACTCAGGATAGAGGATCCAAGACACAGGACTACAGCAAGAGGATCAGCCTCGACTCCCGGCGTAGATATACATACAAAACAAGAACAAAGATTTGGCTGGGTTAATCGGAACAAGAGAATACACAGACACAGACAGAGAGGGAAAAGGTCATTGGATAAAAGTTATTCTTGATAACCCTCTAGAAAGATCTCATGAACTTCCCCACTCAATCGATCAAGACCCGAGCAGTTCTATTAGATATAGGATAAGAAACAGAGAGAGGGAGCACAACAACCTATCTCTTCGTCAGATGCACTCCCCCGCTTATCTAAGCGACTCTGTACCCAGTTACCCTCTACAAGGCCATAGACCAGCAGAGGGAAAATGGGGGGGTGGGTAAGGGTAAGTATTCTGCCCTTGCGTATGCATCGCACTGCATAGCTTAACAGATAGCAAACAAAGACTCAGAAGACAGTTGTTGAGTTGACCATTTACTGAGGCTTGAAATTGTAAAACTGCAAGAATAAACAGAAAAATACAACACAAGTTACACAATTGAAATAATACATGTGCAACATAATGCAAATAGAGTGCAGTATAATCAACAGCCTATGCTAAGAATGAGCTATGTCCGTTAGCTTAGCAGCTAGTTAGCTTATAGCTAATCTTAAACATTGAAACCACACAATCAATTAAACCACATTTTTGAAACACATAACTTGGCACACAGGTAAGTTTGTATACTTACAGACATATCTACTCCAAGGATTAAAACAAAAATGATCTGTGGCATAGACCTGAGCTACGATATGCTCTGCATGGCTTTGCTGTGTAAACTAAAACACAAGAAGGAGAGTCGCGCTATTTGGTGCCTTAAAGCTACAGTACCGACTTTTGCCACTAGGGGGTGCCAATACACTATGGTGTCAGAACAGTAAGGGTTTTTAAGAATTAACCGCAAGGGTCTAAAGCAGTGTTTCTCAAACTTTTTCATACCAAGGACCACTTAACCAATAAAAAAACCACTTGCAGACCACCAACTCCACAAATATCCACATAGTTGATCTAGAACAGATTACAAATCACCTGAAAATGGTACAAACAGGTGGCAACATGTGTGACGAAGGTGTTGAAATGGGCTATATCATGCATAACAAACTTAAGCTCGCTCCATTGCGGAGATAGTCCCACGAGAGTGCGGAAAACTTAAATGTATTTATTTATTTCAAATGTGAAATTTTACCAATATACTCACGGACCACTAGGGGGCGCTCACGGACCACCAGTGGTCCGCGGACCACACTTTGAGAAGCACTGGTCTAAAGGGAAAAAAGATGAAATATAAGGTACTATATTTTAAGTAATCCTATCTACTATTCCTATATTCGAATAATGTATAAACTATTTTAAAAATACTTTATGAAATCCTATGTTACGTTATAAATATTAAAATAAAGAACTAAATGAATAACTAAATAAATAAATAAATGAATAAATAACTAATTAAACAAAAGCCAGAGAGTTTTAAGTGTTGATTTAAAAAAAAAAACAGGGTCTGGGCCGACCTCACATGGAGGGGCAAAGTATTCCAGAGCCTAGGGCCAGCCGCTGCGAAAGCTCGATGCCCTCGGGTTTTAAGCCTAGGCACTATCAACAACAGCTGATCAGCAGACCTTAAGGCTCTGCCTGGGATGTAGCGATGGAGGAGTTCGGCTATATAGGCAGGAGCCAGTCCATTTAGGGCTTTGAAAACAAATAAAAGGAGTTTAAAATCTATTCTGAACCGAATAGGAAGCCAGTGCAATGAAGCCAGAATTGAGGTGATATGGTCGCGCTTTTTATGGCCAGTTAGAAGACGTGCAGCTGCATTCTGAACTAGCTGGAGGCGTCTAATTGAGGCCTGGTCCATACCCACATACAGAGCATTGCAGTAATCCAGTCTCGAGGTAACAAAGGCGTTAATAACCCTTTCTAGGTCTTTAAAAGATAAAAACGACTTGGTCTTAGCCAATAGTCGTATTTTGAAAAAGCAGATCTTGACTACAGTGCTAACCTGCTTATCAAATTTAAAGGCGCTGTTGAAGGTCACTCCAAGGTTCATAACAGAGGGGAGGATATTTTTATTGAGGGAGCCCAGAATATCAACCGGGGAGACTGTTGGTTGGGGTCCAAAATAACCTCGGTCTTGCTCTCATTTACCTCATTCACACCAACGCAACTCCGGTTCAAGCTCCGTGCTAGAGCTTTTCAGGTTCAGAACCAGTTCTTCGGTTTAGCTCCGGCTCTTTTCACACCGCCCAGAGTCCGACTGGTAATGCGTCGTTGCGTCATCGTTTGCGTCATGACGTAACCGTTTGCGTGCCTGCTTCATAAAGCCAAACCACCTTAACACGCAGACACGTTGCTTCACCATGAGCAGAAACCTTTATATATACAGTCTATGGCAGAAACACTGAAACTCTGGTTAAGTTTCTCCATCGTTGTGTACAAACTGGATAAAACGCGGGCTTTTTGTTGTTGTTCAGGAGTTGATCTGTCTCTGCCCCTACCCCCGCCTCGACGTAAGAGTGACGTATGTGGTGCTTTTGCTCTGGCCGCACAATTTTTTGGTGCTTGAAACGAACCGGATTCCGGAGCTAAGAGGCTGCTCCGCTGCGGTGTGAAGAGGAAAACCCGGTGCTTTTCAAGCTCCAGCTCCGAACCGGCCCTGAAACACCGTTGGTGTGAATGAGGTAATTGAGGGTGAGGAAGTTTTGGCTCAGCCAGGATTTAATCTCTGTTAAGCAGTCCATCAACTGCTGTAGTGTGTTGGCATTTTGATTGAGAGGCAGATAGATCTGTACATCATCAGCGTAACAATGGAAGGGGATATTATGTTTTGTGAGAATTGAACCTAGGGGCAGTATGTACAATAGGAAAAGGCCCAAAATCGAGCCTTGGGGAACCCCACAGGTAAGAGGGGCTTTGGCAGAGGAGAAAGCACCTAACTGCACTGAGAAGCTACGGTCCATCAAATAAGACCTGAACCATACAAGGGCAGAGCCTGTAATGCCTGCGGACTGTTCAAGCCGTGACAACAGGATACTATGATCCACAGTGTCAAAGGCAGCAGTTAAATCAGCTGGGACACATCCTTAGCTAAGAGAAGTGTTTACAAGCAATAAAACACTTGCTCCAACTGATTCAAAAACATCTCTAAGGAAGTGAGAGGGAATGCTGTCTTATGGCACATTTCCACTGCAGCGGGTAGCTCGCTTTAAGCGTGCCGAGCCATGCGGGGCCCGTTTTTGGTTGCGCTTCCACTTGGCCTAGTTTTGGCCCGGGGCTACTTTTTCACCTTTTTTCTGGCCCGACTAAATCGTAGTTCTAGGGCCAGGAACAACCAGGCTGAGTCGGGCTGAGTATGCTAAACTAGAGAGAGAATCGCTGGCAAGGGGGCTACAACTACAACAAGATGAACATATTTGACCGTGATTTAATTGTAATACACGTTTCAAAATGATGCCGAAGTAACAACATACTGATACCGGTTAGTAAAAACCATGAATTAATGCTTTGACAAGTCTGCAGACAGACGGCAGGCGAAAAACCCTTTTAAAATGCGTGTTTTCTAAATGGAGCTTGGCTAAGCTAACGTTATATATGCTCCGACCGTCCACACTCACAACGGCCTATACAGACATAAATAAACCAGCGACTGTATTCTCCATGACACAGGCAGTCTGTGGTTTGTACTTGTTTAACTTTTGTCTAGTTTCTGAACAGATATGAAGAGCTGTGAGCTTGAGTGCTAAGAGCTCTCAATATATAATATTATTACATGTCGGGTAGTAGATTTATTTATTTTCTTCTCAGAGTGGACCAGAATGCATAGTTTATGTTAGTATTTAAAAAATCTCCTGGGGGAGAATCCCCCCAGACCCCCCTGCTGGGGTTGGGTTTTCAACATGTGTGCCTTTTTATATAGTTCAGCTTTGATTCCATCATCTCATTAAACCTTTTTTTAAAAGCATACTTTAGTTCTGTGAAGGGATATATGCACTGTACTTCACTTGTATTAATATTGTATGCTGAAAAGCGTATATATTAATGCTGTAAAAATTATCGCGTTAACGGCGGTAATTAATTTTTTGAATTAATTGCGTTAAAGCATTTAACGCATGTGCAGAATGGCCCGCCCCATACATCCCACCAGTGGCAGCGCCAGGGTAGGCTACACCCATACCAAGAAATGGCTTAGCCCCACCATGAAAAATGATGTTAAAGTAATCAAAATAAAGTCCGCCAACTCGCGCCGAGAATTGCACAGACAGCAGTTAGTAAGATTGATTTCAGAAGCCACTTGTCTGGAAATACCGAAGACCAGAAACGGTTTTGAAAACTTTTGTCACGTAGTGATCGTCTTCTCAATAGAACATCTTTGATAATGTCTTCTGGCCAATCAGAATCAAGATAACTGCGTGGTGTTGTTGCAGGAAGTCCCAACGGAGAATACTTTTGCAGTAGTACAGGTAACACATAACTGGTACCAGGGGCGGACTGGCCATCGGGACGAATCCCGATGGGCCGGTACTGAAGTGGGCCGGTCGGACGATGTGGGCCGGCCGGTAACCGGCAGGGCTCGACATTATAAATGGCCCGCTGGCCCGGAACCACTATTTAGACACCCCGGGCCAGCATAACGTAGGGGAGACCAGGGACAGTTGCAACACTTTTTGGGTTTTTCCCCAATAAGTAAAAAACCATTTACAATAGGATAGCCATTTTGCTATATTATAGATTATCAATATGTCAGCTACTGAAACAATGTATTTAAGATGTTTTTATGAAATAAGTACAGGTTGGACATTTTTTTATTTATTTTTTTAAAGACTCAACTGTCCTTGTGTACAGGGACAGTTGTAGCACATGCCAGGCACGGTTGTAACATGTTAATAACGGTTACCTTTTTTCACACTACATGACAAAAAATAGGGGAAAGCTGTCAAATTAGATAACAAGATTTTAAATGGGGTTTCACACATCCTCCA
Organism: Pogonophryne albipinna; assembly: GCA_028583405.1. Classification (NCBI taxonomy): domain Eukaryota; kingdom Metazoa; phylum Chordata; class Actinopteri; order Perciformes; family Artedidraconidae; genus Pogonophryne; species Pogonophryne albipinna. The sequence continues at coordinate 631,959 of CM053245.1, read as the reverse complement.
TCAAACAATGAACAATGAACAGAACCTAAAACAGAAAACCAGAATTAATCAGATTCACAGTTGTGGCAGGTGTAAAAGGCACTTCCATCTGTGCAGTCCTTGTGTGCCCAGGCTTTACAGGGGCAACACTGCAGCCAGATCTCCTTGGACCTGGAGTAGCTCTCCAGGCACACAATGCAGTATTGGGCCTCATCTTCATCAGATGAGTCCTGCATCTTCTGCTTCTTGTTGGGGTTTTTTTTGTTGCAGAAATTGATTTTTTTCTTTGCTTTAGACTTCTTTGCGTTAGATCTTTTTTTCTCAGCTTCGAGTAGATTTTTCATAGGAGTGTCTGTGAGGACAACGGTTTCTCTTCTTTTTCTCCCATTTGTGGTCTGCTTCCTTGGTCCAGCTTTTGGATGTGGACGGATGGACATGGGTGAGAAAGGCGTTGCAGAGGATGATGTCCCAGGCTCCACACATGGCCTGACAGGGGAGGAGGCTGCGAGTAGAGGAAAGGAGGCTGCGAGTGGAGGAAAGGAGGCTGCGAGTGGAGGAAAGGAGGCTGCGAGTGGAGGAAAGGAGGCTGCGAGTGGAGGAGAGGAGGCTGCGAGTGGAGGAGAGGAGGCTGCGAGTGGAGGAGAGGAGGCTGCGAGTGGAGGAGAGGAGGCTGCGAGTGGAGGAGAGGAGGCCACAGTTGGTGTTGGAGCTGCACTGGTAGAAGGCTCTGGTGGTGGGCGGTCTGTGACTTGGGATGGCATAAAGTCGATGTCACTGAAAATAGCTCTATTAAAAGGCCAAATTCCAGTGCACGCGAACCCTGCCTGGATATTTGATGGCGTTACAGCATGAGGAAGGGCACTCTTCACAATGCCCGGCAGATCGTAAATGGTCATTGTGGATCCTGGATGAGTCTTCATCCAGTTGTCACAGCGGCTGTTGATGTGCTTCTTCATTGGCCCGTATACAGTGCGATCTAAGGGCTGTAGTTTGTGAGACCAGTGGGGAGGAAAAGAGAGGAGGATGATCCCATGGCTCCTGCAAAAATCAATCTCCTCCACAGAAAGGTGGGAGGAATGATTGTCCAGAACCAGCAGCACTTTTGACTCCTGTGAGCTCTTGGTATGGCTCTGGAAGTGCTTGAGGAAGACCAAAAAGTCTTCCTCTTGCATCCACTCAGACCCATTTGCTGTGCCAACACAGCCATTGCTGGTGAAGAAGGGCTGAAACTTCTTCCGGGGGAATATCATCATTGGAGGGATGGAATTCCCCCATGCATTTACAGCACATGCAAGTGTGATGAGTGCCCCGCTCTGCAGATGTCACACTGCCGACTTGTTTGGTCCCTTTTCTGGCCACAATCTTCCCAGGGTTTTGGAAAGTTGTGACTCCGGTTTCGTCGATATTCCAAATGTCCTGTGTGACAAAACCATGCTTCGTCAGGACAGCAGACAGGTTGTCAAAAAACTTGTTGACATTTGTTCGGTTGAAGCTTGTAGCCCGTGAGAGACTGGTAGCCTGAGGTCTGCGTATGGAGAGGGTAGGGTGCCAGTCAGCTCCGGCCATCTCTTTCTCTGCCCAGGTTTGAGGGAAGTTGCATTCGTAGTTCTTTGCCAATTCATAGGCAAACTTCCGCACCTAAAATGAATATACATTGGAAAATATTTCACTTGTCTGTTCACTAGGCCTCAACATATTTGATCACTTACTTTTCTTTTGTTCAGTATAGATAGCCTATTATTCTACCTTAATGATGTAGACCTACCTCCTTTGAGCTGAGACCATAATACAAATCAGCTGCCTCCATCAGGTAGTCTCTCAAAAGAATCTCCTGCTCTGTTGAGAACACCTTCTTTGGTGTCCAGTAGCCTACTCTTGGGGGTGTTTGTGATCCCTGACTCTCCAACCTCAGCCTCTTCTTATGGAACCGGTACAGGGTGACATGGCATATATCCAGGGACTTTGCCACTTCCCTGAATGATTTGCCCTTCTCAACTTCATTTGAGGCCCTCTGCAGCAGAGCAAGTGGCACTCCCCTGTCTGTCTTCCTCTTTCTGACATTTGGCATACTGTAAACACACACACACACTTTAGGCCTACTGTACAGTATTATATTCTGTTTATTTGTACAGGGACAATGCACACCAATACAACTGTATGCTTGAATGAACAATTGATCATTCAAGCAAATGAGCCATCATTGTAAATGTGCCATGTTACAACCGTCCCGTTACAAACGTCCCAGGACCACCAGTCTTGCTTCCACCCCCTGTGAACCTGCCTGATTGCTAGCTTGACCCATATTTAGCTAGTTATATTTGTAGCTTACAAAACAGTGATTCTAATAATACTAGTTTGGATTCCTAGACATTTGAACTCAAGACAGTATCCAAAAAATACATCATATCATTTTAGTTAATATTTACCTCAGAAACACACTTTTGCTGATAACTTACGCGAGAAATTCAAACGTGGCTCCTTTTTTTCTCAGCGATCTTACCATCTAACTGCGCATGTGCAGAGTGAGTTTCATCACTCTAGCTTGTTTGTGATTGGAGATATTGAAGGTATTACAACCAACCCGTGTTATGACTGTCCCTGGTCTCCCTACTTTCCACTTGCTCGCTCGGGCCACTAAAAATATTGCTTTAAAATAATTGTCCTGTCGTATTGGTATTTTGACGAGCAATGTTGTTAAATTGTTTCGTTTATTAACGCTACAACATAGCGTTCCGTGAGTCGGTTGTCGTTGTTGGGTGAAAAGCAAACAGCTGTTTGCTGCGGAGCGCAGCGCGAGCAGGCCCCCGTGAGCGGGAGCGCGCTCCTTCACTACAGACTATCACGCCACCTAACCATTCGCCAAAATGTTTTTAATACCAATGGTAACCGGCCAAGCGCTGGGGAAAAAACTATCTTGAAATAAAAGAAAGTCACCGGAGGAGTTAAAGGAGAGTGACAGGGAGCATGAGAAGAAGAGGGAGAGAAAGTTTCAGCTTGATCGATGGAGTTGGCTTCTAGTGGTGCAGTAACGCGTCCTAAACCCTTTATCGATTACATTTAGAATTCGAAAATGATAAAAGTAGGGTAGACATGTGGAGATTATCCGGCTGAACAAAACGTGCATTTATCAAACGGTTTTGTTTTCCACAGACCTTATTTCCAGCTATTTTCCAAAACCCTGTGGAGAAATCCCATTGCTTTTTGTCGAGGGAACCCGCAGCTTACTTCCTGGTTTTAGGACGTGTCACTGGCTGCACCTCTCAATATGATGACAATATAAACAAGGTCTTCTGTCGGCTCTGTACATCAATGCCGACCTATGCTGACGAGTAAGTGAAGAGTAGACAATATAAAGGTATTGGCTATTGGGAAATCTCCCAGCAGTTTAGGAGAATGAAGGATCTAATCTAATCTATAGCCATTACATGTCTAACTCCTAATGACAGGAAGGCAGAAAGCGCATTATACAAATAATACTCATAATAATAGCAGAAATTTTTTAACAATGACCACAATATCATTATTTTAATAAACCAAATATGAACAATTGAGGAACATGAGGAAGAACTGATGATTCAAATGTTGTAGTACAAGTAGTAAGTGCATACATTACTATTGCAACAAATGTGTTAATTTTTTGTTTTGGACGAATGCTCCGGGCCAGAGGTTACAATGGTGGGGCCAGTGATAATATAATGCCAGTAGCATTTTACCCTTAATGTCTACCTCTGCAGTAAGTCACTAAGATGGACTTTTATTAATCCCTCGTGGGGAAATTGTTTCTCTGCATTTGACCCATCCTAGTGTTAGGAGCAGTGTGCTGCCATTTTGAACGGCGCCCGGGGAGCAGTGTGGGGAACGGTGCCTTGCTCAGGGACACCTCGGTAGCACTTGGTCTTGCCGGGACTTGAACTGGTGACCTTCCAGTTGCCAAGCCAAGTCCCTATCGACTTCGCCACCACCGCCACTAGCACCGCGGTGGGCCGGCGGTACCGATGTGGGCCGGTCGAGAGTCCCGGGCTGATTTGTAGTCCCAGTCCCTCCCTGACTGGTACGAAGGTTATGTGCGTAATCTGAAATGCGTACCGTCACTTGTGTCACAAAGCGCATTTGCGTAGCTTTTCCAGAAGGCGGTTAGATCACCGGACGACAGAGTCGGTCTCCGTGTGCACAGACAGGGCTGCTGTTAACGTCGGTCTGTACAACGGAATTGTGCCAAAACGACGCCAACCGGCTGCGGAGGGAGACTCCCCCCCCCCCCTTCACTGGAGTACTGCGCTAAAACAGCTGATCACAACATTCACACTCTGTGGTCACGAAGTACACGTCGACTTTCCTGAAGTACCCCCCCGTTGATAGAAATCAACACGTAATGAATTAAGACCCCACGGTTTGATGATTGATAGGTGTGTGGGCTGTCTTTCATTTTGACACGCAGAACAATGTTATAATAAACTTAGATACTGTATGTTAAATGGATATATCCGCCTTCTTTCATTTATCTTCCCATTCCCACAACAATATACATAAAGAAATGGCATATTTTGGACATAGTTCGAATGGTGATTAATCATGATTAATAAATTTTTAAACTGTGATTAATCTGATTAAAAATTGTAATCGTTTGACAGCCCTAGTATGTATGTATGTATGTATGTATATATATATATATATATATATATATATATATATATATATATATATATATATATCAGCACGTTTTTTTGTTGAATAGATTTGAGTGCTTCAAAATGTTGGGTCGCGATGTATTGACCAAGTAAAAAGTGGGTCCCGAGGCCTGACCAGTTGAGAACCACTGTTCTGGAGCGTGCCGGGCTCGAGGCGACTTTAAAAAGGCAAACATCAGCGACCGAAACCCTGAAACGCCTGCCCCAAACAGGGAATAAATCCCCACCCAGGATTACCCCGAAAATAATAAAAGGCAAAATAAAAAATGAGTGCCTGAAGGAAAGACTGATTCAGCCCAGCTAGACACTCCCCTATCTAAACTGAGGAAGCTGTTAAACAGTAAGAGACTTCAGCCAATGCTACATCTATATACACTGCCGCCCACCACCAAACACAATATCAACACTAGACCACAAACAAATACTCACTTTTTGTCTCAAAGATCGGACGAGCCCCCATTTGTTACGTTCCCTCCAAGTCTAGGGGTACGAAGGGGAGTAACAAAACACAAGGATGAACAGGCACAACAAAAAAGAGAGAAAACCGATCTCTGAAGTAACGAGCAGGTCGTTTAATGAACAAGACAGGAACACGGGCTCACCAGCCAACTTGCACAGAATACTAAAGAACCGATATATCTAGGAGCACATCTCCTATCAATCGGCAAGACACCGTTTTGTACACATGCAGCCAGAGGAGGAAAAAGGAGAGTGACTGCAGCCTTCCTCAGGTCCTATATGGAGGCCGTGATTGGGTATTGGGAGCACCTGGGGAGAGGCTGCACCTGGGGACAATCAGAGGGAGAGAGAGAAAGACACACACGCACAAACACTACGGCACGTAACACTGTGAAGATGGCAAACCTTGAGCCACAGTGTCTCAAATGGGAGCCCCCTCCCTCTGTCATCAAGGCATCACAATCTGCCACAAACACCTACAACATGAGACATGTAAACCAAAACACATAAACAAAGACATGCACTTTATTTTTTTACAATATATAAAAATATATATATTATTCTGGTTCTAATTTTGTTACACTTAAAAAAAAATGCACTAAAGGAAAAGGCTGCTATTGATTCTTAAAAGGCTGCTATTGTTTCTTAAAAGGCTGCTATTGATTCTTAAAAGGCTGCTATTGATTCTTAAAAGGCTGCTATTGATTCTTAAAAGGCTGCTATTGTTTCTTAAAAGGCTGCTATTGTTTCTTAAAAGGCTGCTATGTTTTCTTTATATTGACATTTTATAAATAAATGTATTTTATTTGTCAAACTTTTTCTTGTTACAATTGTTTTCATTTCTACTTGTGCTGGTCAATTATTAACACTATATAAGCATGAGGAGGCCGACAGTGCAGGGAGAGCAGCTGGCATGGGGGTGAAGACATCACAACAGTCTTATTGTTCATTTAAATTGAGATATTCCTCTAAATCAACGTTAAAAAAGGCCAAGACGGCCGAATGCATCTTCCCCCGAAAGTCTCACTCCTACTTTTTACTGAAACTTGGCAGCCCTGCTTTAGATGTTAAAGCAAGGTTATAATTTGTATTAGCACCATTCAGTTACTTTCACAGAAGTTATTCTGACTTTATTTAATATATGTTATTGGTCTTGGTCAAAAAGTAAAATATGAAACAGAACTATGTAAAGATTATTGATTGATTTACTTTACTGCATGTAAAACCCAGAGGTCATTAAGAAATGAAGTAGATCTAAAATTGGTTCTAATACTTTTTTCAGATATTGTTACTAACCTGGTGATAGTAGATTGATGGGTCTTTGTGTCTAATGTTTCCTAGATTCAAAGACGGACTTGAAGCCTTGGATGTGATTCATGCTTTGAAGCAGCATGCAAGTGTTTTCAGACTTCTGCCACATTGGAGGAAGTCTTTGAGGTTCAGCACAGCAGCGAAAAAGGAAGCTCAAGATGCCATGTGGAAACCAGTGTGCTGGGATTTTGGAGAGACTATCTCCTTGAAAAAGAAGGTTTATTTGAGTTCCAACATTGTTCACATCTTGAAATAATTAGCTATTAATGGCAGTTCTATCAATCTTGATATTTCAAAAAAATAAAAACGTAATACTACTTTTTCTTCTCAGAAAAACGAACAGGACTCCTCCTCAGTGACATCCTGATGTTCTCAACAGGATTAAACACCCTGCCACCGTCTGGAATTCAGCCGAGACCCCAATTGGTTTTTCACCGGACATCTCGCTTTCCAATCGGCAGAACCTGCTCAAACACGATTGAAATACCAATGTCAAGCACCTATGATGAGTTTTAAAGCAACATGGACTTTGGAATCCAAAATTCGCCTGGTTTTGGACTTTATTGAAAGCTGGGCTTACAATTTACACATTAGCCATGTTCTTCATATTTATATAGTTCGCAACACAGGACTCCCAGGTCAAGGGTTTCATTAGACCACTCGTTCTTTGAAGGTTCTCAAAGTGTTCCTGGAAGTGGTCGTCTCCACACGGACTGTTGGTCGAGTCCAGAACAAACTGGCCCAAGTCGTCTTGTGTGACTGGGAACCCACAGTCAGTTCCACCGTACCTGGATGTGAAATATGCACAACAGTTTATTATTCACATGTACAAAATTGTTCTTGAAATGTTGTTTTGTTGCTGAACTTCTTTGAAAATTAAAAAAGTTACTGTCACTTAATAGTAGACATTATTTGAGTAATAACTGACTGACTGAGGTGAACAGATTATGACACAATCTTAATTTATAGTGAAAAATGTACTTTGGGGCAACAGATTTTTTCTTTGAATTTTAGGCAGTTACTAAAAATAAATCTGAACAAAAGAAACAGATTCAAATGAGAGCTGTTTTTTTTATACATTGACGATTTCCATGTAATGGGATTCAAAAGAAATATATAAAACACATGAATCAAATAACAGTAAACCTGTGGTATGGTAACTTTGTTAAGGAACAGAGATAAAGGGGTCATCTGTGTTTTAACTGATGATTCCGATCAATTAAATTAAAAGGAAATCAGCAACCACACTAGGCATACCATGTTTTGGCTGTGCCTGTGGTGCAGTTTAGTTGTAAAACAATTATTGTAGGAGACCGGAACTAATACACTGAAAATATAATTACATTACTTTTTATAGATATACTATGTTCACTGTCAAGGATGGAAAAGAAAGAAACACCACATCTCTGTTTTCTGAAGTACGACCACCAGCTTTCAATTCTTTGATTTGCTGTTGAAGAGCCATACATGTGACTGGCAGCCCCAGCAAAATGGTCAGTGTGTCTTGATCTTAAAGCACACTGGATGGCTGCCATTGTGCCGTTTTCAGTGCCGCAGTCTGTACGCAGCCTCATAGGTATGACTCCATGCTCTGTGACACAACGTATGTAATTTTGAGCAATGACCACAGGGTCATTGTTTGTTGCTCCACACTTCAACCACAATACTTTTCTGGAGTAGCCATCAATACATCCGCTGATGGGCAAACCATAGGGCTTTAGCTTATCATAGCCATCAACATGCCAGACGTGGTTGGGTCCTTCAGAGCTGTATGTTCTTCGTACAAATCTTCTATTACTGCGAAGTTGAACTCCAGAGGGATCAAGCTCTCTCATCAAGTTCATAACCTCATCCCTTTTTACAGTAAGGGAGTGCTTTTGCCGCAATGTCTGACACATCAAGCGGTAACCGTAATGCTGGCCAGGTCCATTTAGCTCCTCTTACATTAGCCAGAGGGGAGTATTTTTTTTTCCTTGATAATGAAACACTTTTTAATTTACTCTTTAAAGTACGCAGGCTCATTTTTACATTGTGGGTAGTTTCCAGAAAATCCAAAATGTCATCGTAGCTGAAGCCATCATGAAAGTATTTCCGAATGAGGTCCTCTTCTGGGGTGTAAGATGCTGATGATAAAAAAAACACACAAGGAGAAAAAGAAGAAAACATCATATCATGGCTCACTGTCTCAAAATCTGATTCTAAATGTATAATGTTCTCTATAAAGATAGAACTAATACACAATTATGAATGTATAATATAATCTGTTTTGTGTATTTAATGCATTGGTGTACAATTTAATGATGGCTTCTACATATTTCACATGAACAGACAATGAAAAAATGTGTCCTTCATGCTGATAACTAGTGTATGCATCTGCAATTAGTATTCTAAACAGAGCAGTGTGTTGAATTCTTATTTCTTGCATTTGAAAAAAAGTGAACTTACTGTTCAACTTCTGCCACAAACTGTACATGTTTGCCACAGGAGCCACAGAGCACTTGAACTGTCCCCAGATGTTGGCCACAGAAAGGACGAAACATGGCGGCCTGAAAAGACATACATTGATGTAGTAAATCCATTTAATCAAGTCAATCAAAAACAAAAACACATAGTCTTTGTCACATCTCTCTCTCTCTCTCTCTCTCTCTCTCTCTCTCTCTCTCTCTCTCTCTCTCTCTCTCTCTCTCTCTCTCTCTCTCTCTCTCTCTCTCTCTCTCTCTCAGCTTTACTAGCATGACCATAGTTACAGGCAGTGGCGAAACGTGTCTATCACAACTGGACCTTCTGTAGACACACACACCGCCCGCCGCCGCCCCCCCCCCCACCTCCGCGGCATTATAATGTCCGTCTTTTCACTGAATTGTCGTCTTGAAAAAGGTACTCACAACAATTCCGTTGTTGTAACATCTATACACAAATACATACATATCAACAAACTTCTAAGAATTCAAATGTCCTTTTTCCGCGGTACTCACTATGGTACGGAGCCCCCTAGGGGACAAGGAGAAGAATAAAAATAAAAATGTTTTGCGAGATATCGCAAAACCTTTGCGAGTGTGAGACTGACCGTTGAGCGGCCCGACCAAGCAAGGAGGCAGAGGCAGAGAGTTCACATATGGGCATTTATTATTCATAGACACATGACACATGACACATGACACATCCTCAATCTGACTGTCCATGTGAACACCATCACCAACCACAAGGATCTCACCCACACTGACAAGAAAACAGAGCCTAAATAGACCCAGACCAATCAAACCAACAAGACCCAGGTGAGGTGGGAGGAGACAACACAGGGCACCAGGTGCACACAATCAGCAGCAACAGACATGGGGGAGTGATATGTCAACTGTACAATGAATGCAACTTAACCATCAATCAATCAATCAATCAATCAATCAATGTTTATTTATATAGCCCAATATCACAAATGTTACATTTGTCTCAGTGGACTTCACAGTTTGTACAGAATTTCAGTATGACAATACGACACCCTCTGTCCTTAGACCCTCACATCGTACAAGGAAAAACTTCCGAAGAAAACCCACAGTTTTAAAGGGAAAAATGGGAGAAACCTCAGGGAGAGCAACAGAGGAGGGATCCCTCTCCCAGGACGGACAGACGTGCAATAGATGCCGTGTGTAAATTGAAAAGATAATACATTTGCAACATAGGTAGTCCAAATGTTTGGAAATGCATGTGTGTATAATAGGAAGATGAATCCACGAGGATATCCATCCAGGACTTATGATCCATGACCACAGCCACGACTCAAGATCCAGGGCTCGCGATCCAGGACACAGGACCGCAGGATCATCCATGACTCCGGATCCCAGCGTATATAGACACCAAAAAGAAAGACATTTGGGGAAGCTGGGTTAATCGGAACATGAGAGTACACAGGTATAGACAGAGAGAAGGAAGAAGTAAGATGTCCCCCGACAAACTAAGCCTATATCAGCAAAACTAGGGGCTGAATCTAATCAGCTCTAACTATAAGCTTTATCAAAAAGGAAGGTCTTAAGCGCACTCTTAAAAACGGATAGGGTGTCTGCCGCCCGAACACAAACTGGAAGCTGATTCCACAAATGTGGAGCTTGATAAGAAAAGGCTCTGGCTCCCATTGTACTTTTAGAGACTCTAGGAACAACCAACAACCCTGCATTCTTGGAACGCAATGCCCTAGTAGGACAGTAGGGTATAATGAGTTCTTTAAGGTAAGATGGCGCCTGCCCATTAAGGGCTTTGTAGGCGAGAAGAAGAATTTTAAATTCTATCCAGAGCCTATGGGGTAGGAAGGGGTGTAACAATAATCTGCCTCATCGCTAATTCGGGATGCTATATCATTCCAGCTAACTAAACCGTAGTCAGCTTTTGTGAAAGGAATTGGGCTGAACATGGGAGAGTGCATGGACTCTGGCATATTTTGACACAGCCAACAGTTGCTAACATTGCGTTCATGTGCATAATCTAACATTAAACTCATTGCAGAATTGGTTTTAGTTTGTTTAGGTGGAGTGATTAGGGCATTCTTGGAAGAATCTACATAACTTCCTGGTGACTTAATTGCTGCTGAACCTGGTTCAATATAGCATCTAGTGACCCATGTATACTGTTACCTTTGTAATTGGGTGTCCATGTGGTACACATAGGATCATTATTTAACTGTTCTGTAGTGAAACACCACATTTCTGGGGGTACATTTGCAATGGTGTTGAGTGTTATTCTTACCATCCGCTGTGAGACCTGGAACCGCTGGTACCCCGTCTCTGGATAGACGTTCCACGCCCACAAGCCTTTGCTTAGAAACATAGGAAACACAACAACACAGTCATTTGAGTTACATTTTGTAATCGGACATTCAAAGGAAATGTTCTGTGATCCTGTCTTGTGAATGAAAATAGCAGTAAAAGGGATTGGCCTTATCTCGGGGCCCACTTTCCTCCTCCTTCTTCTCTCTCTTTTTCTCTCTCGCACCATACTGAATGTTTGTGTGGTGTTTGGAAACAACCTGATTTTGTCGCTAGGCAATGATGTGCCCGTTGGTGTGGTTTGACCTTCAGGGTCTGGGCCCTGAGTGGTCAACCTGTCTGCGCCCTTGGATAAGAGCACCTTATACTCTCCCTCTGAGGGGCGAGAGCCCTCGCCACCCGTCGTCGGGACTGCCTCAGCTTCATCTAGCAGGGCTTCCTTGGCCAGGTATAGCAGACTCAGAACGAGGAGTATGAGGACCGCCCTCACACGCCAACACCCTGACCCTCCCCACTGACCGGTGGAGGAGACAGACGGCATCGTGAAGCGTGGATCCACTCTGTCCTACCTTGGACTTTTAAGGCTGTTCTGGTCACTACTAACACCTGGAAAGGACCTTTCCACCTGGGAGACAAAACATCTTTTTCAAGAGACTTGATTAGCACATTATCACCAATCTGAAAAGGGTGGGTGGGCTCCTCTCAAGGCTGAGGGAGCCTGTTAGTCACCTGCCTGTGAAACTTTCTCAACATGTCGGTTAGATATTTCACATAGTTGTATGTAATCATCTGTCCACAAAAGAGTAAGTTTATGGGGTGTGACTGGGGGGCTGGACCCTGTGGACATTACCCTTCCCATTAATACTTCGTGGGGACTAAGCCCTGTCGTAGCATTTGGTGAGCTTCTGATGGAGCACAGGACTAGTGGTAGCGCATCTACCCATTTCAATCCTGTGGTCAACATTGTCTTGGTGAGTTTCTCCTTTATGGTCAAGTTCATTCTCTCAACCTGGCCTGAGCTCTGTGGGTGATAGGGAACGTGCAACGGCCATTTGAACCCTAACACTGTAGCTAGACAATGGGTTATCTTAGAAACGAATGCTGGACCTCTGTCAATGTTAATTCCTGTGGGCACACCAAATCTAGGAATAACATCTTTGAGAAGACACTTTACAACTGTTCTAGCGTCTTCTTTTCTGGTTGGGTAGGCCTCTACCCATTTGGAGAACTGGCACACTATTACCAAGAGATACTTGCAACCTTGGCATGGTGGAATGTGTGAGAAGTCGATTTGCATATTTACAAAGGGCCCCGACGGGGGTACCAAGTGTTCGTGTTGGACTGGGCCGCTTTTCTTTCTCGTCTGCTGGCATGTCATGCATCTATCTACTAGGGCCTGTGTCGCTAGTGTGATGCCTGGGGCAAACCATTGTGATTGTATAATCCCATTCATCCCTCCTTTTCCTACATGTGGAGAGCCATGTGCAACATGTGCCAAAACATGGAGGAGCGAACGGGGGCAGACCATTCGGCCATCTGGGTGGAGCCACAAGCGGGACTCTGCGTCAAGTGTACAACTTCTGCGCAGCCATAAGTCTTTCTCCATAGCATCAGCGCGGGCTTGCATGTCCGCGACATCATTAAAGGAAGGCAAACAAATGGGTTCTGCGGGTTGTGTGGAGGGACATTGGAGCACCATGGAGGAGGAGGAAATGGCCGCTTGTTTAGCCGCAGCGGATCATCAGAATTTGTGTGAGCAGCACATTTAACAACTGCTAGCTGTGCAGGGAGCAGGATAGCGTCTAACAGCCCTAACATTGAAACATTAGAAACATTAGACATTAGAAACATTAGAAAGCAATGTAGAGGAGCAGCTACATTTCAACACATATATCCACAAAGATTAATACATGAAGACTTGTGACTCGGACTTGACTTGGACTCTTCTTAGATGACTTGGACTTGGACTCGAACACAGGTAATGATGACTCGGACTCGACTCGGACACTCCTTGGGTGACTCGGACTTGGACTCAGACTCGACTATGACTCTCCCTTGGTGACTCGGATGCGAAGAGTGATGACTTGAGAGCGACTTGGACTCGTGAATTGGTGACTTAAATACAACACTGGTGGAAGGAGAAGCATTTGGCGTAAGGCGTAAGGAAAAGAGGATTGGAAGAGTCTACAATTTGCTGTGGCACAGCATTCGCACTAATTAAGATGTATGCGCCACATCTATACCATGAGCGCATTGCTCCTAAAAAGTTTTTTGGCACTGACACCAATCAATAAATCCTAATTTAAATAAATATAGGCTAAGTTTAGCATTCTTAATGTAGGTAGACAGACCCTCCCTACACGCAGAACACGCAGACTGTGTCATGGGCGCGGGTAGGGGGGTGCTGAGGGCGCTGCAGCACCCCCTAGCGGCAGGCAGGCGGTGCGGATCTCCCCTGCCTGTCTAAAAAAAATAATATTTTGGCCTGCCCCGAATGTTTTTTCTGTAGCCCCGGACAATTCTACCTCAATAATATAATACATTAACCGTGCTTTACGTGAACCTCATCAAGACACTAGAGAGGACAGCAGGACTGTAATTTCCCATGTTCAGTGAATGCAACAGAGGCAAGACACCAGACCAATCAGAGAGTTGCATGGAAATAAAACTCAGGTGAGCTAAAGGACTCTCTGAGGGTTTAGATAGTTAACTTTAGTCTAAGTTATCTCAGTGGGTCTCAAACGGTTTGGTCACAAATTATTCAAAAGATTATTTCCGCGGCACACCTTCATAGGATCACTATAGTTATAAAAAAAGAGAATAAAGGAAAAACTGTTATGAAATACCATATGGCAGTAAAACAAGAATACAGTTTGAAAGGGGAGAGATTTGTAAAATATCCATAAAGAAAAAGAACATCTGATTACAGTTGTTTCATCTGGGTGTTGAGAGATGTATCCATAGATCTCTTCATGTTGCTCTCAAAGTGCACCAGATTGATGCTTTCAACTTCAACATTTAAAAAAAAAAAACTCCTGCCTATATGCCGTGAGTGATTATAGAGCCTTCATTGTAGCAGTCGCGGGTGTACTGTGTGTTTGCGTGTGGGGAGTGTTGCAGTAGAACATTCCACTGTAGCGCCCCTGCTGCTCGCGCTTTTGTGCGTGCTCTATAGTGTGCCCGTAATAGTGTTCACTGGATTCAGATTTCACGGATCAATAACTCATGAACAAAACGTTGTTCAGACACAAAGTAAGTCTCCTAAGTACCGTGGTAAGGTTGACAACGAACTACAATCACATTTTGATCAAAAAAAGCCAATACGTGCTGTCCTCCAAACTGGACAAATTACACTGAACAAAAATATAAATGCAACACTTTTGTTTTTGCTCCCATTTTTCATGAGATGAACTCAAAGATCTAAAACATTTTCTATATACACAAAATAACCATTTCTCTCAAATATTGTTCACAAATCTGAAAAAATCTGTGATAGTGAGCACTTCTCCTTTGCCGAGATAATCCATCCCACCTCACAGGTGTGGCATATCAAGATGCTGATTAGACAGCATGATTATTGCACAGGTGTGCCTTAGGCTGGCCACAATAAAAGGCCACTCTGAAACGTGCAGTTTTGCTTTATTGGGGGGGTCTGGGGGGGATCTGTTTCCGGTTATTTTTATTTTGAAATTCAGTTCCTGACGGACTCCAAAAAAGCCCGAGATTATGGAATTAAACCAATAAATAAAAGCAAGGATAATTGTGTGTTATTGGTGAGTAAATAACAGTGTGTTATTTTGAAAATAATAACAAATTACAAGGAAAAAAAGATTTAAAAATACAGATTTCAGTATTCTGAGGCTCTGAGCCCCATTTCTTTTCCTCACAGACGGCAACAAAAGTTATACGATTTAAAATAAAAGCAATAATCGTGGCTTGATATTGAGTAAGAACATGTTTTTATGAACCACACAGCTTCCGGTCTTCCACGACCCGACCGGAGAAAAAGACGTGCTGCAGGCACTAAACACATTACCAGTAGAAATACATTGCTTTTAAAATCGTGCTGTGCAACACGAAAAAATGGAGAAAATCGTGTTCGTGAACACGAATCAATAGATTAAAAATCGTGTTGGTGAACATGAAATGCCATGAGACTGGGTTGGTGAGAGAGAGTAGACCAACATCTCCGCCCTGCATTTTTTCTGAGCTTTCAAGTTTGAGGTTCAATTAAATTCTGTTGCAAGAAAATGAGCCTGATCCATTAAAATGGACATTCACTAGCTGATGCCTCTCTGTAAATCAGGGGTGTTAAAAAAAAAAAAAAAAATCACAAATGAGTTGTTGAAACTTAATAGAGATGGAGCTAATATCTACCTTCATATAGTCATGTGACTTTCAGATAACTTGTACTTTTTTTTGATAATTTCCCACAAAAGTCTAAAGTTACACTTGACAACTATTGAGCCAGCTAAAAAAATAATTATAAATTATGTAATATTGCTTATGTGTGTTGAGAGCCTTTGATGAGGCATATCAAAATAACACTTGCCTGAATGAAATTTAGAAAACAAATAGTAAGGCAAGGCAAGGCAAGTTTATTTATACAGCACCTTTCAAGGCAATTCAAAGTGCTTCACAAAAAACGAAAGACATTAAGAAAATGGCATTTAAAATCAGTCATTAAAAAGAAAAGATAATAAAAGAAACATTAAAAGAAAAAATACATGGATAAAAGTTACAGTGCAGTTTAAGATATGAATAGTTCAATTAAAAGTAGCGGCAAAAAGAAAAGTCTTCTTGCTGGATTTCAAAGTAGTCAGAGTTGCAGCGGACCTGCAGGTTTCTGGGAGTTTGTTCCAGATATTTGGAGCATAATAACTGAACGCTGCTTCTCCGTGTTTAGTTCTGACTCTGGGGACAGAAAGCTGACCAGTCCCTGAAGACCTGAGAGATCTGGATGGTTCATAATTTAGCAGGAGGTCAGAAATGTATTTTGGGCCTAAACCATTCAGTGCTTTATAAACCAGCAGCAGTATTTTTGAAATCTATTCTTTGACACACAGGAAGCCAGTGTAAAGACTTCAGAACAGGAGTGATGTGATCCACTTTCTTAGTGTTAGTGAGGACTCGAGCAGCAGCGTTCTGAATCAGCTGCAGCTTTCTAATAGATTTTTTAGTGAGACCTGTGAAGACACCATTGCAGTAGTCCAGTCTACTGAAGATAAAAGCATGGACAAGTTTTTCCAAATCCTGCTGTGACATTAGTCTTTTAATCCTAGATATATTCTTTAGGTGATAGTAGGCTGATTTAGTAACTGTTTTGTTTTTTTAAGAATTTTTTTATTTCAGAAATGTATTGTACCAAACGCATTGATATAACAAAGCAATCATATTTTCCATTTTCAGTAACAACAAAACAGCGGATTCAGAACATACTAGTATAATTAGGCAGTTGGCGGTTTTAAAACACATCCATGGGCGAGATAACAAGAAATGCAATATTCATGCTAGAAACAAGAGGGCAGTCCAGGACAAAGAAAAAATGTCCATAGGAAATTGAAGAAAAAAAACCAACAAGATAAAAGTTACAGGATTAACATTATTGATCATTCATCCCACCCCTTCATCCTCACCCAGACCTCTTAAGTGTCTCATCACTGGAGCCCAGGCCTTATCAAACACTCTCCCCCTTCCTGCATTCTTGAATCTAAGTTTCTCCAGGTAGAGGATCTCACCCAACTCCCTCAGCCACATCTCGAACGAAGGCACAGCATCAGACTTCCATAACCTCAAAATAAGTTTTTTAGCCAAAACAGTACCCAAAAACACCGGCCATTTGTCACTGCCATAGTTCAGATCAGTGTCACTCGTGGACCCCAGAATGGCCACAAGGGGATCAGGCTTCAAATGCTTGTCAAATGCTTTTGAATAAAAATCAAATACAGAAGTCCAGAATGAGTGGAGGTTGGGGCATGTCCAGAATTGGTGTGTAAGGGTGCCAGGTTGATTTTTACATTTGTTACATAATGCTGATACGCTGGAATACATCTTGTTTACTTTAACTTTTGAGTAGTGCAACCTATGTACAACTTTAAATTGTATCAGATTTAATCTAACATTTACTGAGCACCGGTGAATATTCCTAAGACATGTTTCCCAACATTCCTCAGTGATCGGCATACCCAATTCTGTCTCCCACTCAGTTCTATACTTTTCTGTGCTGACTACTTCCTGACTAAGAAGTGTCTGGTATAGGGTTGACACTGCTCCTCTACATCCTGGTCTAACATTAATTATCTCTTCAAGTGCCCGATGCTGTGGTATATCTGCAAATGTAGCTATATGAGACCTCATAAAGATCCGGATCTATAGATATCGAAAAAAGTGTGAGGCTGGGAGATCGTATTTGTTCCTCAATTGTTCGAAGGACATCAAGTGGCCCCCCTGGTACAAGTCCTTCAAGCACTCCACTCCCTTCTCCTTCCAGCGAGCAAACGCGGAATCCACGCTGGCCGGTTTAAAGGCGTGGTTGCCACAGATTGGGCTGTCTATGTACATAGTTGGGGCTTTCAAGTATGTTTTAATTTGTTTCCATATTTTAAGAGAATTGTGTACCAGAAAGTTCCCTGCATATAGTCATTTATTAGTCTTAACTGGGCTGTTCAGAAGGGCTGGGAGAGAAGTTCCGAGACAGGCCGCCCGCTCCATAGAAAGCCAGGCTGGAGTGTCCTCCTCAGTGCCCTCAGTGAGGGTACCACTTCTCCAGAAAGCCAGAATGTTTAAATGTGCTGCCCAGTAATAACATCTAACATTTGGTAGAGCAAACCCTCCCTCATATTAAGCTTTACAAAGGTGTTTCTTGCCGATACGCACCGCTTTATATTGCCAGATGAAGGCGGTTAGAATAGAGTCTAATTTCTTAAAATAGCTTTGCGGTATACATGATGGGATTGACTGGAAGAGATATGTAAAACGTGGGAGAACCACCATCTTAACTGCGTTTACTCTCCCAATCAGTGACAGAGGGAGAGTTTTCCAGAAGTCTATGTTCTGCTTAAGCTGGGTTATTTTCAGTTTCCAGTTCTCCTCAAGTAACCGTTCGGGTTTTCTGGTGACTGTCACCCCCAGGTAAGTGAACCTGTCCTTGGCTATCTCAAAGGGCACAGATTTCAGTGTGGAGCTGTTCTGGTTCAAGTACACTGGCATTAATTCACTCTTATCCCAGTTTATTTGAAACCCCGAGAAGGAGCCAAAATGGTTAAACAGCTCCATAATTATAGCAAAATCTCATCCGCATATAATGACAGTTGATGATTCTGCCCTTTAATGGAGACAGGTGATATTCCGGGATGCCGCCGTATACTTGTGGCTAGTGGCTCTATGGCTAAAGCAAATAAAAAAGGTGAGAGGGGATCTCCCTGTCTAGTGCCACGGTATAGTGGGAACTGGGGGGAGATATTCTGGTTAGTGATTACACTAGCTGTGGGATGAGCATACAAAATCTGTATCCTGTCAATGAACATCTTCCCAAAGCCAAATGTTTCTAGGGTCACATACATATATGGCCACTTGACCTGGTCAAAGGCCTTCTGAGCGTCCACTGCAATCATAACTGTCTCTGTATTGTGCTCAGCATATAGTATGTTAAATAGGCGTCGTAGGTTGAAATAAATATGCCTATTGGGAATAAAGCCTGTTTGATCGGGGTGTACAATTGTCTGGATATAAAGCTTCAATCGGTTAGCTAGAATTTTGCTAATCAACTTTGTTTCATTAGGGATCAGTGACACAGGTCTGTAAGATGAGGCTTCCAGCTCATTCCGGCCCTTTTTCAAGATCAATGAAATATTTGCATTATAGAGCGTTTGAGGCAGTTGGCCATTTGACGCTGCATGTTTAAACATACGCAGCAGCAGTGGGGATAGTTCCTTAGAGAAGCACTTGTAAAATTCGATAGTGAATCCGTCAGGGCCAGGTGCCTTATTATTTGGAGATTCACTAATTGCTTTTATTATCTCTTCCATAGAGATGTCTTTGTCTAGATCCGCTATTGCTTCACCGTTGAGATGAGGCAAGTTCAGCTCAGAGAGAAATGACTTAATTGCATCTGTATCCCGATTACCATTGGACTTATACAGATTTGAATAGAATTCCATGAAATGTGCATTTATTTCTTTAGGGTCAGTGAGGACAGTGCCCATGTCTGATTTTATTCTCAGAATTGCCCGGGAGGCTTGTGCCTGTCTCAACTGTCGTGCCAGCAATTTCTGAGGTTTGTCTCCTAATTCAAATTGCGTCTGTTTAATTCTGTTAATCTGTTTACTAATCTGAGCGGATAAAATTGTGTTATATTCATCTCTTTGGGAAACAATAGAGTTTAATGTGTCTGGGTCTCCGGAGGCTCTGTATGAACGTTCTAGCTGAGACACACCTTCATCCAGCTCCACTAACCTCCTTTCTCTTTGTTTTCTCCTACCACCTACATAGGATATGATGCTGCCCCTAAGCACTGCTTTAATGGATTCCCATAATACTGAATCAACCACATCACCTGTATCGTTTGTAGCTATAATATCAGGCAGCCTGTCCGACATATATTTTAGAAAACTTTTCTCTTTTAAAATTGTGTTATCGAATCTCCAGGTGTGTTCGCTTTTATGGTTGTTAAATCTGACATCGAGTGACATGGGAGCATGATCACTGATCAAGATGTTGTGGTATCGCTACACTAGAGATCAGCTTAGAATCCAACAACATGAAGTCAATCCTTGAATAGGATTTATGCACAGGAGAGAAAAAAGAATAATCTCTGGCAGTAGGGTTAAGTAGCCTCCAGATATCAACTACATTTAGGTTATGCATAGTATTTTTTAACTCCTCGCTGGATTTACTGTTTACGGACGACCTTTGGGATTGCTTATCTAGCAAAGAATCCAAGACGCAATTAAAGTCCCCTCCCATTATAATGTTTGTGTTGCCAACATCTGGAATTCCATTCAAAACTGTCTGAAAAAATGCAGGGTCGTCAAAGTTTGGACCATAAACATTCATCAACGTGACGGGGGCAGAGTTGAGTGTGCCTGATACAATTATAAATCTGCCATTTGGATCACTGACTGTACACCTATGTTCAAACGAAACATCTTTCTTAATGATAATGGCTACCCCTCTAGCTCTGGCACCGTAGTTTGACTGGTATATTCGTGGTCCCCATCCCATACGTAGTTTGTCTTTAGCCGTATTCTTAATGTGTGTCTCTTGAAGATACATAACATCAGCTTTCAAACGTTTCCAGTGTGCCATTATATTCCCTCTCTTAACTGGGTGATTCAAACCTCTTACGTTCCAGCTTACTATCCTTGTAATATCACCATTATTCAATGACATGACACATCCCCATGCTTATGTGATAACTTATTGTGAAAACATGTAACCAATTGTAATGCAAAGAAGAACAAACACAAACCGCCATTAAATTGCAAGAACCTAGTATATGAACTGCCGCTGGTGAACAATACAAACCAAACACTGCACTGTCCTCCGGGGCCCTCTGCCTCCCTCCTCCCACTCCCCTCTGAGAACTAACACCCCCAAGTCCAAACTTCCCGAGCTCGTAACATACCATAATAGAACACGTACATGTCCGCTTCCTCCTCACCTGCAGAGAGTAATAAAATGTGTCTCAGCTTTAAAGTTAACTGTCATCGTTGTCCATAATCCTGGTTAGCTGGTCTAACGTGACACTTGCTTGTCCTCCAGAAACTTCTCGGCATCCTTCGGGTTGTTAAACGTGCACTTATCTTCGCCGACTGAGACAACGAATGTAGCCGGGTGACGGAACCCGCATCTCACCCACGCAGACCTGCACCCGGTCCTGATGTTGTCGAACTGCTGCCGTTGTTTCATCACTGCTGGGCCCAGGTCCGGGAAAATAAAGATGCGTGCTCCCTCATGTTGTAAAGGGAACTTATGTGAGGAAAGTCTCAGTATCAGCTCCTTTACTGAGTCATGATGGATGCGGGCGATCAGTTGACGAGGAGGGCCATCTGTTGCTGCTGCCCGTACACGGACCCTGTGTGCGCAGTCAACCTTAACAGGTTTATTGTCGACGTTATCTTACCCCAGTAGTGCTGGTATAAATTTCGAAACAAAGTCTGTTGGGTTGCCCTTTTCCATGCCTTCCTTAACACCTATTATCCGAATGTTTTGTCGTCGAGAGTGCGAGACGAGGTCGTCCACCCGCCCGTTGAGCGACCTGGCTTCCTCAGCCCATCTTGAGCACTGGTCTTCCAAAGCTTTGATTCGGGTCTCGTGTTCGTTCAGTCCACCTTCGGTAGAAATTACTCTCTGTTCTACCTCGCCCAGTGACTGTTTCAGACCAGCTATGGAGGCATTGAGCAACTCGAACTTCGAGTCTACATTTTGATTTAGCTGATTGATAGCTGCCATGATGTCCGTCCTCGTCGGAGCCTCGTCCTGATCGCTGCTAGCATCCAGCCTGGTGCTAGCGCTAGCCTCGTCGCTAGTTTCATCAGCCGTAGTTTGTTTCTCTGCACTTTTGTTCTTTTGCGGTTTCCCCATGTCTCTGTTACGCTTCAACAGCTTATACTGCCGACTTTTGCAGGCCTCTCACGAAGAAATGTATTGTTAAATTATATATTTTTTTGAGGAGGAAGCGGAGCCTCTCAAAAACGTGACTATTCCATATCCAGCCTAACTGGAAGTCTGATTTAGTAACTGTTTTAATGTGACTGTTGAAACTCAGGTCAGAGTCCATGACTACACCTAGATTTCTGGCTTTATCTGTTGTTTTGAACATTGCAGGCTGAAGCTCAGCGCTAACTTTTATACGTTCTGCCTTGGCTCCAAAAACCATTACCTCAATTTTATCTTTGTTTAATTGGAGAAAGTTCTGACACATCCAGTCGTTGATTTGTTCAATGCACTTACTCAGTGTTTGAATTGGAGCATAGCAGAGGTGGGACCAAGTCATTGTTTTGCAAGTCCGAGTCAAGTCTCAAGTCTTTGCGCTCAAGTCCGAGTCAAGTCTCAAGTCTTTGCGCTCAAGTCCAAGTCGAGTCTCAAATCAGGTTGGGCAAGTTCAAGTCAAGTCCAAGTCCTAAACTTTGACAAAACGAGTCTTAAACAAGTCATTATGTGTTTTTCACCAAATGTAATGACATCGATCAACAGAATAATACTTAATAATCAAATTGCTCTTTATTAGTCACATTAATAATTTAATAATCCATTTTCTCTCTGCTGGTAAAGTAACGTGTGTTTTTCTAATTTAAGAGGGATCAGTAAGGTAAGGCTACCGTGACGGTTTGATTCAGAAGGAGTTTAATGTATAAGATCCCTGATGTTGAGGTAACCAGAATGTTTATTTCCACTGTGTACCACATGTTGTATGGGACCCACAATCTATCTTTATGCAAGGGATAATGTGCAGCCAGGCGGTCTCTATGGGGAAGAGAACACCTGCATCTATCCCTCTGCAGGTGGTACTTTAACTATATTTTGATGCTAATACTTTTGTACTTTTACTTGTAACATTTTGAATGCAGGACTTTTTATTGTAACCGAGTATTCCTACACTCTGGTACTTTTGTACTCAAGTACAAGATCTGAACTTCTCCCACCTCTGACAGTAAATCCTGAGTGGTTACCAAAATAAAAGTAACCAAAAAAGGTTATTTTCATTTTACAAATCCTGCACTCAGCTTTGCTTTTTCCAATATCATTGAAAAGCAGCCAGACGCTGCTTCTTTTTTCGGTTTTCGCTCATTTCTTGACTTTTTCCGACGCACTTGCATTTAAATCCGTCTCCCCGTCGCTCTGTGTAGCTGGCCTGTACCACTACACCTGCTGTGCCCCCACCCTTCTTTCACATAATGGTATGATCCTAGTGTGTCCTCGCATATGATTGGCCGCATGGTGGCCCAGCTAAATAAAGTCCCGTCCCTGCCTGCAAGGATTCTCAGCAAGAGTAGGAGCGGCTGAAGATTCTGCTCTCCCCGACGGGAGTCTTCTCTTCTAGCGGCAGCTCGCGATCGGCGTGTTGGAGACCTCTGAATTAAATGATCAAGTCACCTCAAGTCAGAAGGCTCAAGTCCAAGTCAAGTCCCGAGTCATTGGTGTTCAAGTCCAAGTCGAGTCGCAAGTGTTTTGTGATTTTGTCAAGTCGAGTCTCAAGTCATCAATTTGGTGACTCGAGTCTGACTCGAGTCCAAGTCATGTGACTCGAGTCCACACCTCTGGAGCAGAGTCTCCTGGTGAAATTGTTACGTAAATGTGTGTGTCATCCGCATAGCTATGGTAACTTATTTAGTTGTTTTTCATTATTTGAGCCAGTGGTAGCATGTAGATGTTAAAGATAAGAGGCCCCAAGATGGAGCCTTGAGGTACCCCACATGTCATATTAGTAAACAAAAATATAGTAGGGTGTGAACAAATGAGATTGAATATATGAATATATGTCCTCCCTACCTGCATCACCAGAGACTGTCAATCATCTACAGACCACTCCCCTCCCCTAGGTTATCAAACCCCCCATTTAAGGCCTGTGAAACTTCTTTACACCTGTCAGTTTGAACTTGAACTTTTCCCTTTATGTACTTTAGCTGATGACATGACCCATTTGGTTTACAATGAACAGATTATTTTGTATTATGCTGGATTCCTTTTGATTTTGCTTATGTTGTGAGGAAAAGGGCAGATTGATTATATTGAGTTTAATCAATGATAAAAGTAAAATGAACAACTTATCAATTATCAATTTAAGTTAAAAAGACCTGTAATATATGCCAAATGTTTTATTTTATGGAAAATATAACCCACAATTACCATCCACCATTAACATTTTGACTACAATAAAGTGTTAAACGGTTTGTGGTTGCAGTGTTTAATGTGCACACATGCTGTTCAGTGACCCCCAGTGACCCCCACAGCAGCAGCTTCACTCAGACACCATATCATGAGTTGGCTGTAACTTACATTAGATAGGTTGTTAGCAGACAGCAGAGAATACATTACACAGCTAGTGGCCTACCACCTCCTGCTGTATGTTTCAACATGTAGGCAACAGAGGGGTAAGGTTGGGAATATTATTACCAAAGTTATATATAATAAAGGAGATATGATAAATAAAGGATCCCCTTCTCATACAATCCATATAAAGAGCATATAGGAGAGTACAGCCTTGTTTTACAAACTCCGAGTGAAAAAGGTTTCTACTGGATCATATTGATTTAAACATGTATAGAAAATGTATAAAAGACAAATGACTTGATAGTACATATTGTAAGGATAACAAATAATTGTCATTTCATTTCCCTGAAACCTGAAACATGCATCCTTCTGAGATGCATCATTGTTAGATAGTTGAAATGTCTGGAACAATGTGGAGGCCCTCACACATTTACACGTTTGGTGATAGATGTGAGGACAGGCTCTGACGATGGTTTCCTATTGGTCCATAGCAGGGCTAGGCCTGCCTCCCGAAAGTCCTGATGGGAGCAGTAAATAAGAGGGTTCAGACCACAGTCCAGGTATGACATCACTGAGGACAGTGTCCTTAACCAATCAGGTGCCGGTGACAGGTCTCTCCTGCCCAGCAGGATCAGCTGAAGGAGAGGGGATGCAAAGAAAGAAACAAAGTGTGAGTGGCCAAGTGTGTGTTCACTCGATTGCTTTAGCATCTGTGTGTACATGCATACAGAACCTCATGTGTTGTTCATTGTATGTGACTAGTGAGTGTTTCACCTCAGACACAAAGAAGGGAGTGTAGCAGAGCATGTAGAAGCACACCAGCAGAGGACTGACTGAAGACAGGTCTACTGCATCATCACTGAAACAAAGAGAGAACAAGATGGAGACAGGAACTTGTATTGCATATAGAAATCCTATTTGTATTTGTACTTCTCTCAGCCTTAGAGAACAAGCTTTATTCTGTAGCTATCACAGTACATAGCACTACGGGGTACAGGTAGCTCTGTATCAGAGGTAAGTTAGGGATGCTCAGTTAAGAAGGAGAAAGACTGTGTCAGGTGGTTTAGTCATGGTATCAGCGAGTACAGATCTTTTGACAAACATCCCCACCCTTCCCCCAAAATGATAAGGAATAGCATCACATCCTCACAAGCGATCAAGCAGGAACCAACGTTTGGCATTTTTGGTTGAAGTAAGACTGAAACACTTGACCAATGGAGTCACTGACTCAGCTGAGGTCTGCTCTGTGCACATGCATATTTAACTTCTGATTTGACCTGACCTGCCATCACATCAATGGCTGTATTTTTACATGACTAAAATATCACGTGACCAGTTTCCAGCTTGTGTTGTTTAAAAAAAATCTCCTCTCACCACCTGTTCCAGATGGAGTGGCAGCTGCTGGCACTCAGTAGAAGAGAGCAGAAGAAGATGAGGACGCAGGGGAGGAAGATACAGAGGGAGAAGGCACAGAGGATGTAGAGCAACATGTCTGAGTAGCTGTTCTCCCAGAAGACAGCACACAACATCTCTGCGGGGTCGTACCTGCAGAGGAGACATGATGGAGATGAAGCAGCACCACCTGAAAGCTTTGAGTAAACGACATACCTGATCCAGGCGTAGACCACCGGCACGCTCCCAAACACCAGCCCTGTCACCCAAGAAGTCAAGCAGGCTGTCACCATGACAACAAAGAGAGCACTTCCTGTGGAGGCCATGCCGATCAGTCGTTGCACACAAAGAATAGCTAAGGGATAAAAAAAAACATCCAGTGACTGAATCAAAATAAATATATATTATTAAAAAGTTACTAATAAAGCATTTTAGTGATGCAAGGACTTGAACCAAATCATTTGATATTTCAGTATTTTAAGTGGCAGAACCTGGACGTTTAATTCATTTACTTTAGATATAGTAAAGGATCAGTATATAGTCAGGATTCACCATTCACACACATTCATACAGAGATAGAGGCTGCCATACGCTGCACCTGCTAAGGGCTATTAACATTTACACACACTCACACACCGTAGTCCATTACATCAGGAACAATTTTCATTTTCGACACCTTCAACGATTAGCCAGTAATTGTTTTTTAAGAGACATAGCAGAGAACAATACATGTCCAAGTTTAAGTGGTTAGAAGATATTGTTTCACTATCAAAAGCTTTTTCAGCATTCTGTAACAATGCAGCATGTGGAATGGCATTCCAGTCTCACAAAAAAACGTGTAATATCTACGGTGGTCCACAGGGAAAAACGTACTGTGTTCCCAAATAACCCTCTCAAAACGTGACATGGCTACAATATTTTTTACCTATTCATTTCTAATGGCCAGTGTCCATGTCACGTGATCGTCCACTTTCCCAGCGTGAGAAAAAAAACATGGCGGACACCTGACTTCTTTTTTGTGAAGTGTATATTGTACTTTAGAATCTACGTCCTGTGGATGTGTTGGATCCATAGCTTGATAGATATTATGAAGATTATTTGAGGTCTCACCAGGAGAATGTGTATATACGTATTTTACCTATAGAGGTTGCTCTGCGCGCCCCCCCTGAAATTGTGAGATTGCTACGTTTTTCCCCCTATTCATTTCTATTGACCAGCGTCCATGTCAAGTTATCGTCAACTCTCACGCTGTGAAAACAGTATTTCCGGTCTCTGCGTTTTCATAGTAGCTAAGGTGGTTGCTAGGGACGCATATTACAACCGGAAGTATTCCCCTCACTGTTGAATGATTTTACAGTGATATCTGCCGTACTCATCAACTAAAAAACATCATATTGTCCTTGTTGATTACACAACATGAATTGTTTTAAATTGTGTACAATGCTTTTGTGTTTTTCCCTTTAGTTTCTGAGAGACACATTTTTTTTTTCAGAGTTTTGGATAGCCGAAAATATTACAATACCCATAATCCTCAGCCATCGTTGAAGCTCTGTGATTAGATGGCGCAATGCACGTTGGGATGTGATGTTTATGCGATAAGAAATACGAAAAACATTTAAAAAATAAAATAATACTTTATTCCGGCTGCATTAAATATATCACATCTGCTGTAGTTCTTTATTTATAGAGCCCTAAGCCCTTACTTTTGGACAAACCGGAAGAACTCCCATATCAATATATCCGCAATTAAACAGCTTACATTTCTCTTCACACAATACGTCTCCTTGCAGTATCAATAGTAATTCGGCTGACTTTTATATGTGATTCAATCAGTATATAGGCTATATTTAACCAACACGTTCTCACTCCCAACCCGTCACATGTTGACGGTCGGTCAGGGCCCCTCCCCGTCACGGAATTACGGACAGGGTACCCCTTGAGAGTCAGTTTTCAACGGGCAGGGCGTCCCATTGACTAGCATAGAGCTCCCTGAACGTTGATAATAGATGAGTTGAGATCGTGGCAAAATGCTCTCTGCAGATCCATTCTCACAGCGTTTATCAACCTTTTTCTTACTCAATATCAAGCCACACTTATTGTTTTTACTTCTTTATTTTAATTGAATAATGTAGCACTTTTTTTGCCGTCAGTTATGGGGAGAGTAGGGGCTCAGAACCAGTAGCGTAGGCAGAAATGTACTTTAGGGTGGGCCTGTAAAAAATAGGGTGGGCCAGATTTTTCTTCTGCGCATCAGAAGCTAACAACAATCCCTGCCGGTACGGGTGGCAGATTACTTTTAGAATACTTTTGGAATGCTTTCTTTTTCCATAACAGATGGGTATGTTTGGGTGCACAGGAGACACGTATTTTACTGTTTTAATGGCTTATCAAGAGCACAAACACAACATCTTGGTGTCATTCTGGACAGCTCTCTCATCTGCACCCACATAAAACACATCACCCGGACTGCATTCTGTTGTGCACCGTCAAAAGTGTTAGTAATCATGTTTCATGTTTATGTGTTATTATTGCTCACTTCCTGTTTTGTTTGTTTCACGTCTCATTTCAGGTCCCTTGACTCACTTTCCTCATATGTTCTCCCGCCCTCATCAGTATCAGCCCCGCCCCTGATTGTGTTCACCTGTGTCTTGTTGTTGAGTGTTTAAAGTCCCCAGTCTCCCAGCGTTCAGTGTCAGTTCGTCTTGTCCTGTCCTCATGCCAGAACTCTGCCCATCACGGTTGCTCTTTTGGTTACCTGCCTTATTCATGCTCCTAAAACTTATTGTAAGTTTGTTCCTCTCGTTGTGAGTGATTTTTTGTTGTGCCTTTGTGAAGCCTATTTTTGTTCGACTCGTTAAGAGTGCCGTTATCTGTTTTGAATATCCTTTTTGGCAATAAAGTATATTACTTGTACTTTATCTCTGGCTCCTGGGTCGTGCATTTGAGTCCTTTTTCCCTTGTGTATCCAAGTTCCTAACAGAACGAACTGACCACAATGGACTCAGCCGACCCAAAAGCTCTTCACGCCGCCCTGTCAGCCCAAGGCGCGAGGATTTTTTATCACGAGGAACAGCTGGGATTAATCAGCCAAGGAGTGCAGACACTGGTAGGAGACCAGGCCGAACTTCAGGTTTCCGTCTCTGCACAGATACAACAGCTGGCGAATCAGATGCAGCAGTTCAGCATTCAACTTCAGACTGCTCCGCCGATGACGTCAGTCACAGCTGACCGCATGCATGTTGCGGATCCTGTTGACGCTGTCAATCCAAGCCAGGCTGTGTCTTCCGCACTACGGCTGGCTCTCCCGGAGAGGTTTTCCGGTGATTCCATCAATTGCAGAGCTTTCCTGGTGCAGTGCGACCTGCATTTCCAACACAACCCAGGCGCTTTTTCATCAGACCATGGTAAAGTGGCGTTCATCGTGTCCCATTTAACGGGAAGAGCTGCAGCCTGGGCTACTGCAGAATGGTCCAGAGACACGGAACTATGTTACTCATTACCCGACTTCACAGACACTATGAGTCGTATTTTTGACCATTCATCACCTGCAACAGAAGCCAGCCGAAGACTACTTCAGATGCGGCAGCATAAGCGCCAGGTGGTGGATTATGCTATCGAGTTTCGCACGGCAGCAGCGGACAGCGGGTGGAATATTCCGGCTCTTCGCGACGCTTTTCTGACTGGATTATCAGATTCAATCAAGGACCAGCTGGCTCCCCTGGAGGTACCCCGGGACCTGGAATCTCTCATCGCCGTTTCCATCCGGATCGACAACCGACTTCGGGAAAGAGAGAGAGAACGTCGACACAGCCGTGACGGACATCCCAGTTTCCAGGGCTTTTCTCCACGAGCCTTTCCACCAGAGGAGGTTTTCCAGCCAGCGGATTCGGTCCGTTGGAGGACAGCATCTCCGCCTGTTGCAGATGAACCCATGCAGTTGGGAAGGACCAGGCTTTCTGTGGAGGAGAGACAGCGCCGGCTACGAGAAGGGTGTTGTTTCTACTGTGGCCAGCCGGGTCACCAACTCGCGTCATGTCCGGGAAAAGAGCAAGCTTACCAGCCAAGAGGAGGGCGCTGGTGAGCAAGTTTTCCACAGACTTTCCTCCTCGTCCAGTTACCAAGGTAAACATTTTTATTAATGATCAGGTCATTTCCCAAGGAGTGCTAATAGACTCAGGAGCGGACGAAAGTCTTATGGATTGGGGCATAGTCAAACAGCTTGGTATAAAGACTGTCCCTCTATCTTCTCCCATTACCGCCAGTGCTTTAGACGGACGTTTGTTGTTTACAGTCACCCACTGCACAGAACCTATCCAGATCACTGTAAATAATGACCACACTGAAGTTATGCAGTTTCACATTTTTGAATCGGCTCAGCATCCGGTTATTTTGGGTTTTCCGTGGCTAAAAATCCACAACCCACACATTGACTGGCGCTCAGGAAAGGTTAAGGAGTGGGGAGAGGATTGCATTAACAGGTGTAAACATTCACGCTCTGTTAAAGCACCAACAGACCCTAGTAGGATCGTCATAGATCACCCAGACTATCCTGACCTACAGAAAGTACCGTCATGTTATCATGATCTTAAGGAAGCCTTTAACAAATCAAAAGCCATGTCGTTACCTCCTCACCGACCTTTTGATTGCCCCATTAATCTCTTACCGGGGGCTCCCATTCCCAAGGGAAAACTGTATTCGATCTCAAGGCCAGAGAGAGCGGCAATGGACGACTACATTTCCGCTTCTCTTAAATCAGGGATTATCCGTCCTTCATCTTCCCCAGCTGGAGCGGGGTTTTTCTTCGTAGGAAAAAAGGACGGTTCTCTGAGACCTTGCATAGACTACAGTCCTCTTAATGACATTACGGTGAAAAACCGCTATCCTCTGCCACTCATGTCCTCTGCTTTCGAGCTACTTCAGACTGCCAAGATTTTTACCAAGCTGGACTTAAGAAATGCATATCACTTGGTTAGAATAAGGGAAGGGGATGAGTGGAAAACAGGATTTAATACTCAGAGCGATCACTATGAATACCTTGTGATGCCTTTTGGACTGTGTAATGCACCAGCTGTGTTTCAGGGTTTTGTGAATGAGGTTTTGCGGGAATTTTTGAATGTTTCTGTGTTTGTGTACCTTGATGACATTTTGATTTTCTCACCAGACTCTAAGTCCCATGTTCACCATGTCCGTCAGGTTCTGCAGAAACTACTCGAAAATCAATTATATGTCAAGGCAGAGAAGTGTGAGTTTCACGTAGAAAAGGTGGCCTTTCTAGGATATATAATCTCACCAAACCAGATGCAGATGGAACCTGCTAAAGTCAGTGCAGTTTCCAAGTGGCCAACACCAGACTCCAGGAAGAAGGTTCAGCAGTTCTTAGGGTTTGCAAACTTCTACAGAAAGTTTATAAGAAACTTCAGTTCTGTAGCTGCTCCTCTGCATGTTCTGACTTCTTCCAAAGTTCCTTTCAAGTGGACTCCCCAGGCTGACTGCGCTTTCCAGCTCCTCAGGGAGAGGTTCACCACAGCGCCGATTCTCACCATTCCGGATCCCCAGCGCCAGTTTGTGGTCGAGGTCGATGCTTCCAATGAGGGAATTGGAGGCATTTTGTCCCAAACATCCTTGAAAGACAACAGGATACACCCATGTGCCTTCCTGTCGCGGAAGCTGACGGCGGCAGAGAAGAACTACGATGTGGGAAATAAGGAACTGTTAGCTGTAAAAGCTGCTCTGGAGGAATGGAGACACTGGTTGGAGGGGGCAGAACAGCCGTTCTTAGTTTGGACAGACCATAAAAACCTGGAGTATATCAGAAAGGCTAAACGCCTCAACTCTCGGCAGGCCAGGTGGACTCTATTTTTCAGTAGGTTCAACTTCACTCTCTCTTTCCGTCCCGGATCTCAGAATCAGAAGCCTGATGCCTTGTCTCGCCTTTTCGATCCAGAACCTTTTTCGGTAGAGCCCAAGACCATCCTTCCATTAAACCGTATGGTCGGAGCCTTTTCCTGGCAACTATAATTGGACGTTAAACAGGCTAACGCATTAAACCTAGCAAGTGTCCAAACCACCTGCTCTTTGTTCCTGTGTCTCTCCACTCTAAGGTCATCCACTGGGCCCACACGTCGGTGATCTCGTGCCACCCTGGAGTTAAAAGGACTATGTACAGGATTAAGCAGCGTTTCTGGTGGCCAGCCATGAAGAAGGATGTGCAGGAGTACGTAGCGGCTTGTCCGGTGTGTGCCTGCAATAAGACCTCATCCCAGGTCAAGATGGGTTTGCTCCAACCACTGCCGATTCCTCAACGTCCCTGGTCACATATATCTATGGACTTTGTGACAGGTCTTCCCTCGTCCAGAGGCAAAACTACGGTTCTGACAGTGGTGGACCGGTTCTCCAAGATGGTTCATTTCATTCCTCTAACCAAGATCCCCTCTGCCAAGAGTACCGCAGAGGTCATGATGAACCAGATATTCAGGATCCACGGATTTCCAAATGACATTGTTTCCGACAGAGGTCCACAATTCATTTCAGCTTTCTGGAAGGAGTTTTGCAGACTCATAGGCGCTACTGTCAGCTTGTCTTCAGGTTACCACCCTCAATCAAATGGACAGTCGGAGCGTCTGAATCAAGAACTGGAGACTACACTACGCTGTCTCGTTTTCCAGAACCAGACCAACTGGAGCGACCACCTCACTTGGGTGGAGTTTGCTCACAATACTCTTCCCACGGCGGCCACAGGTCTCTCGCCTTTCCATTGTGCCAATGGTTATCAACCGCCGCTGTTCTCAACCGACGAAGGGGAAGTTAAGGTACCATCAGCTCACGCCTTGATTAGACGCTGTCGCCGAGTTTGGGCTGGAGCTCGCCAATCTCTGCTACGAAGTTCGGCTCGGATGAAGGATGTAGCAGACATCCACCGCAGGGCCGCTCCCATCTACAAACCGGGTCAAAAGGTGTGGCTTTCCACCAAGGACCTACCACTTCAGGTGGCTTCCAAAAAGTTGACTCCAAGGTTTGTGGGGCCTTTTCCGGTGTCAAGAGTCATCAATCCGGTGTCTGTGCGCCTAAGACTTCCCAGACCCATGGGGGTACACCCTACATTCCACGTCAGCAAGATAAAGCCAGTTCATGAGAGCACGCTGATTCCCGCCTCCAAGCCCCCTCCACCACCCCAGTTCTTCGAAGGTGGCCTAACGTACAAGGTCCGCAAGTTGCTGGAAGTCCGCAATAGGGGTCGAGGAAAACAATTCCTGGTGGATTGGGTGGGTTATGGTCTCGAGGCAAGATGCTGGGTTCCTGCGAGGTTTATTGTGGATAAAACCCTGATTCAGGATTTTTATGATCGGCCTGGGCCGTCAGGAGTCGGCCCTAGAGGGGGGGGTACTGTTGTGCACCGTCAAAAGTGTTAGTAATCATGTTTCATGTTTATGTGTTATTATTGCTCACTTCCTGTTTTGTTTGTTTCACGTCTCATTTCAGGTCCCTTGACTCACTTTCCTCATATGTTCTCCCGCCCTCATCAGTATCAGCCCCGCCCCTGATTGTGTTCACCTGTGTCTTGTTGTTGAGTGTTTAAAGTCCCCAGTCTCCCAGCGTTCAGTGTCAGTTCGTCTTGTCCTGTCCTCATGCCAGAACTCTGCCCATCACGGTTGCTCTTTTGGTTACCTGCCTTATTCATGCTCCTAAAACTTATTGTAAGTTTGTTCCTCTCGTTGTGAGTGATTTTTTGTTGTGCCTTTGTGAAGCCTATTTTTGTTCGACTCGTTAAGAGTGCCGTTATCTGTTTTGAATATCCTTTTTGG
Organism: Pogonophryne albipinna; assembly: GCA_028583405.1. Classification (NCBI taxonomy): domain Eukaryota; kingdom Metazoa; phylum Chordata; class Actinopteri; order Perciformes; family Artedidraconidae; genus Pogonophryne; species Pogonophryne albipinna. The sequence continues at coordinate 598,581 of CM053245.1, read as the reverse complement.
CAATAAAGTATATTACTTGTACTTTATCTCTGGCTCCTGGGTCGTGCATTTGAGTCCTTTTTCCCTTGTGTATCCAAGTTCCTAACACATTCTTTGTACTGTCTTAAAACCTTTCCTTAGAATATGTTATGAATTGTAAGGTGTCCTTGGGTGTTTTGAAAGGCGCCCCTAAATAGAATGAATTATCATTATTATTTATTATTATTATTATCTGAAACGATGTAATAACTTTTAAAACTTGTTCCAGTCACTTGCCCCATGCATTCAGCAGCAGCAGGCCATTCACTTTGATTTGATCCCGTTACAAATGTCATAATTTCGACAATAAAGAAATGCTACATAAACGTTATCTTGCACATTTTATCTAACCATCTCCGTTTCTAACTTTCAATATATTTTAAAAGAGATCTCTCTCTCTCATCTGCGTGCGGGGGCGGGGCCTCACAGACACGCTGCATATCTCTCTCTCGCTCACAGACACATGCTGCAGCGCCGTGCAGTGGGCACACAGACCCATTAAGCGACATAAGCGGCCGCTTAGGGCCCCGCAGCCACTAGGGGCCCCCTAGCAACAAAAAAAAGAATTGAAAAAAAAGAAATGATGAAAACAAATTATAATCTCAGTACACCGTCGCCATGATAAGTATGTTTAATTAATTTAGTTAATATGTTTAGATTGCCTACTCTCAAAGTCATGTATTATTTTATTGAGTCAATCATATAATACATTCACCGTGCTTTACCTGAACCTCATCATGACACTAGAGAGGACGGCAGGATTGTAATTTCCCGTGTTCAGAGGCAAGACACCAGACCAAACAGAGTGTTGAATGGAAATAAACATCTGTATTATTGGCTGACAGGTACCTATCCTGTGAGCTGTGACAATGTTTAAAATAAACTGTCAGTCGGACTCAGAGTTTTTGAAGATGGACATAAGAACACATTTTCGTAAAAAAGACGACAATTATCAAGTGGTGGCTCACACAACAACCCCAGAGCCACCACTTGAGCCAGGTGAACAAGGTATGTAAACATGGGCGTCGCAGCCATTATATGAGGGTGGGACAAGTCCCCCCCACTTTTTGAAATGATTAGTTTAGACCCCCCCACTTTTACCATGTGGAAAGTCCGTGAATCGGTCTATCCACTCGCCGCACTTTGTAGAGCGCTGTGCCAGTGCTTCACTATCAAATCCATTCCACTTGCTTATTGAGAGAATGCCCAAATCAATGAAACTCCGTACCATGTTTTCACTGCTACTTTGTACCAAGGCAGATTCTCACATAGCGCGCGCATGTTCAAGGAGTGTTGTATAGTTGGACAGCTCAGATCTGTTGTATGAAGCAATGCCGGTAGCGGAGGTAAGGCACACACACCAAGTGTTCAGGACATGGTTAATACAGCGAAAATCAAAGCTGACGATCTCTTGGTTTGATATGTTTTCTCCCCCAGACAACATGGACATACCAGCTGGTAGCAGTTAATCAGTTAACAGTGATGGCGGCGGCGGCGGCGTTTCACTTCTGGAGAGGAGTTTCGTCTTTATGTCATGATAGAGAGATACAAATACTGAATGGTTTAGATGAGAAAAGGCATCGAAATGCCAGGTTACTAGTATTTATCATGTAAACAGGGAACATGAATAACCCGATCTCTCTGTGCTCATGTAAACACCATGATGTCCATGTAGACGCAGTCAGTGTGTTTTACTGGAGCCTCAGTTCGATAAGAGATTATTTTCTGAGTTCTTTAACTTCGGTACTCTCTCTCAATATGATAATGTGCATTATGTTTTAATTATACTTCTTATCATTCAGAAGCTTGTTGTGTGTGTTTATGTTTTACTGAGAGCTTATAGGCCATTTCCATCCCAGTATTCAGTTAAATGTTTATTTTCTGTGCACATTATATAGACTAGCTAATATTCTACCTACTGCTTGGGACTTTGAGTCTTCAAAATGTCCAATGTCACAGACTGGGACTTACTTTAGAGTCAGTTGTATTTACATTCAGTATGACTTGTTATGATTCAATGTGAAAGAGTATACTGCTCAATAAATAATGATCACTGCACCACCTCTCTTGACATCTAGGCGCTTGAGAGTGAGTCAGAGGCAGAACACAGGGACAGTGGAGAGAGGTCCGTTGCTGAGGTGAGTGATGAAAGGGAAATGACAGTTTTGAGTAAATTGTGATGTGGACTCTCATCCCAGAATGTTAAGGAAATCAGTGGGGATATTGAACAGGAAGCATTTCTGTCAAGGGGCATCATGTGACCAATATAGACGGAAGAGCAACATTTAAGTCAATGATACCATTCCTAGGTGAACTTAACATCTGTATGGAGTCAGATCAGTCTCAATATTAATAAATGCTCACAGAAGGATTCACAAATGTATTTTGCGATTTATATATAAATGACTCTCCACAACAATATCTCTCAATGCACTCACAAATATTTATTGTTGTATATAAATGTACAAAAAATGGGCATTTAAACTGCTTTTTATTAATTCAAAGACGGCTCTGAATTAATAATAAAATATGTTTCCTTTCTTTACTACTGGATGAAATTACAAAATGTACCCATCATTTTCCTCATGCTAGTATAGCCACATAAAAGTATCAAACCACCTGTTAAAATGCACCAGAATACAGGAAAGGCGACCCCCACACCCCCCGTTAAAAATGTCCCCCCCACATTCAGGATGCTTCCTACGCCCATGTATGTAAATGTCAGTAAACTTCCAAATTATGCGAACATGTAAGCAAAGCATAAATTACAGCTACGTTGACGTTACTTTGAATCGCGGGGGCAAGCTAAACCGTTAGCAAGTAGCTATAGCTAGCCAGTTACAGTATATTAAATTAACACTTTGTCATACAATCTAAATGTAATGTTTTTAGCGTTACCTGGTGATTTCAAAGAAAGCTCTCTGGGAAATGCTGACTTACTGTTCGACATGAAGCTAGAAGCTACCTTGCAGTAGTTGATACTGAGTTCTGTCAGTTAAAGTGTTTCATAGTTAGATAAGCATCAACCTAGCACTGAAATATATGGATGTTATGTGACAGTATTTCTGAGAAAAAGTCAGCTGAAATGGTGGCATAGTTGCCACTGCTTTACGTGTTGACAGCATGTTTGAACGTATTTGCAGCAGTAAATGTGGCTGTTTGGCCACTGACGTTGCCATAACAACACCTGAATTTAAATGTGCAACCTCTTTTTGTGACAGATTTTTACATGAAATTATAATTTTTCTGAATGATATTCCTATTGACAGCTAGTGTCTTTGTGAACATTATGAGATGGACAGCCAGAGAGAATAAATGAAAAACAGTTGTGAAATACTATATGACAAAACAAGAATACAGTTTAAAAGGTGATTTGTAAAATATAAGAAAAATAAAATCTGTTTACAGTTCTGTTTCCTATGGGTGTTGAGAGATGTATCCATAGATCTCTTAATTTTGCTCTCAAAGTGCACCAGATTGATGCTTTTAACTTCAATATTTAAAAAAAAAAATCTTCCCGGGGGAGCATGCCCCCGGACCCCCCTAGCGGAGATGAGGATGCCCCTAGAGCAGGGGTATTCAACTAAAATTCAACGAGGTCCAGTTAGAGAAAATCTCCCCATGCAAAGGTCCAGAACATCAAAATGTCTAAGTTGCTTTATGAATTAATGTGATATATATTGAAGTAGCTGCAGCTTTATCAACGTCTGCATGTAATCAACAACTGACTGCCAATCAAATAAAGAAAGTACAATTCATAAACAACAATATTTATTGTCAATTAACATTGAACTACAGATATACAGTAAATACTGTGGATATGTGTAATGTTCCTCTCGGGCTGCATTTAAAAATAAAATAGAGAAAATAAATAAAATAGCTTTTGAAAATATGTGCATCTTAAAAGTGCTTAATTTTAGATAAATAAAATAAACTGTAGCAGCAGCTTGAGTTTCCCTTTTTCTTTGTTAACCGTTTCACATCATGACTTAACAGTTTCAGACGATTATAGAACAATATCAGTCTTTACACATCATAATAATTGAACAGTTTTAAAGTTTCTCTTTCTTTCCCTCTTATATTGCAGTCCCTCTCTCACTTTGTTTTATTCAGTGAGAGAATTGAGCTGGAGCTTGTCCTGCCAGGAGTTTAGATCTGGGCTGAAATGGTGTCAGGGCCATTCTCATACACACATGCAGGTGCTCATTGGTTAGCCTCGGTTAGCTCATTGGTTAGCCTTGGTTAGCTCGCCCTGGAACGATATTTAGTTTTAGTTTTGATCGTGGTGGACTGATCATATTGGGCTCTGAGACTGCTTATTTGTTGTGACCTCAGTTCTGACTTGAGAGGGAATGTTTGGTCAAACACTTTGTGTTTTGTCTCATAGTGGCGTGTTGTCTCTTTTAATGAGCGCCACGGTCTCTGAACAAATGAGACACACTGGTTCTGTGCTCCCAGTGGGCAGGATGAACATGAATGAGTCCACTCAGGGTTAAAAGCTCTGTTCTCACTGTCCACTTTCCTCTTCTTGGAGAGCGCCATGTGTAATTATTTGTCTCTCTCTGTCTGCCGCTAACACGCCTGTTCACTCTCCTCTCCGCTTCTCTCCCTGTATCGCTAATTATTCTCTTCACTCACTTTCCTCTCCGCTTCTCTCTGCCGCTCTCTCGTCTCTTCTTCTGTGTTTCTCTCCCTGTATCGCTCACTCGTCTCTTCTTCTGTGTTTCTCTCCCTGTATCTCTCACTCCTCTCTTCTTCTGTGTTTCTCTCCCTGTATCGCTCACTCGTCTCTTCTTCTGTGTTTCTCTCCCTGTATCGCTCACTCGTCTCTTCTTCTGTGTTTCTCTCCCTGTATCGCTCACTCGTCTCTTCTTCTGTGTTCCTCTCCCTGTATCGCTCACTCGTCTCTTTCGCCCCCTGTCGGCAGCGGTTAAAATAGAATCGTCCTGTCAAAATTGAAATCCCCTATTAATGTATTGATTATAGGTCCGGGTCCGTATAGGTCGGCGTCTGGGTCCGGATCCGGACCGCGGTCCGCCTGTTACCGACCCCTGCCCTAGAGGATGTTAGGTCCACGGTGTTTACATGCTTATTTATACAATATGTGTGCTTATGCTAACATCATAAGACAAAAGTTGGTTGTGTGTAGTGAGAACGCAGTAGAGTGAGGGGGGCCCCCAAGCCAAAGCTCACTTAGGGCCACCCTGGCCCTATGGTGGCTACGCCACTGCTCATAATACTGAAATCTGTATTGTTTCACCGTTTTTTCCTTCTAATTTTGTATTATTTTCTAAACCACACACTGTTATTTACTCAACAATAACACATAATTATCCTTGTGTTTATTTATTTGTTTGATTAATAAACACAAGTTGGAGTCCGTCAGGACCGAGGGTCGGAGCAGCTCATAGTAGTTGCTTTAGAGAATTTTACACCCGGAAGTAAATATTCTCTCCTCTTCGCTTGACAAACCCCGTGATAGTCCTCAAGCTCTGTGATTGGATGTTTGAGTGTGCGCCGAGGGTTACGCCTCGCGTCGAACAACACTTTAAAATGGGATGGAACCACGGCAGACTGTCCAAAACTGGATTTGAACGGGTCCACCCCGTCCCCGTCCCCTCCCCCACCCCGTCCTCAGAACTACACATGCTGGCTATTGTGTGTTTTGCAACATGCTCTATGGCACGTCTCTGCTGGGAATTGTAGTTTTAAAAGACGTTTTCGTATTTCCCATAATAAGAAGTGGCCAGTATTAAACTGTGTACATCCCTGGAGGTTTAGGGGATAGGAAACACTCAAATTTAAAACATATAATTAATAAATGGGTGAAAATTGCTTGTGCCCATAATGGGCAGCATTAATATATATACCCACATGACAGCTAAGGTCAGAAGAGCTTTATTTAGCAGCTGGTCTTATGTCTGTGACCCCTGTAGTGGAAATTTTTATCTTGCGTATATGCTTAAACCAAATGCTTCTCATAACATTGTCTGTGTCTACCTATATGTGCTGTTTTATTCCCAAGCGCTTCAAGGCCACATAGCTGATTAGTTTAGACTAGGGTGAGACTCACACAAAGTCTAAACAAGAACGTCCCTGGTTCTGAGACACTAGCTACAGCTCAAGGACAGGGGTCTAATAACAATGAGACCTTGTGAAGACAGATGTCTGAACTTTACTCCCTTTCTCCTGTTGTTAATTGATAAGCCTGAAACATGCACTTGTCAAGGTTCAGAGGCACATTTTTGCAAATATGGCAGTAAGCCATCGATCATCTTAAGATAAGATATACTTTATTGATCCTAAGTTGGAAACATTTGCGTTACATCAGCATGTGTAACAGTTGTAAATATGCAGTGATGTTTATTTGTAAATCATTTAGTATAATCACACAAATTCTGTGTTTTATATTTAATAATCCTGTGTTCTTTATTTATTGAATATTCAATACCTGACAAGGTCGGAGATGAAAAACTTGGGTCGCAGGTTCCTCAACAGTGCATTACAAGACATCTATCAATATGTGTGTACCTCCACCGTATTCTGCACATTTCTTATACTATCTACATACATCTTATAAGAGTATAATACGTGTAATATCAGTTAAAATACATGCTTAAACATACAGTAGTTAACATTGCAGGAAAGCAATATATTAGTACTTTGTCAGGCTTAATATTTATACCCCCAAAGCTTTTTTCTTATTCAAAATAGGACCTTAACCTAAAGCAGGGGTCGGCAACTTTTTTGATATGAAGTACCATTTAAAAAAAAAATTGTTATCAGCGTGCCAACGATCGAGAATTATCAACGGGCTCGTCAACTATCAGCAGGAGGGCGGGGGAGCCTCGCTGCATTACATAATGCCGAATTTAACAAACACATTTAAATAATTGGTTTAAACGGCATAATAATAAGGACGATCGTCCGTTCTGTGATTCTCCAGAGCACACATGTTATGATATTAGGGTCATGCAGAGTGAGATGAGATCGCTGTCCCTTTAAGAGAGAGAGAGAGAGAGAGAGAGAGAGAGAGACACGCGTGCCAGGGGTTGCCGACCCTAAAGTATTCTTTAATGTTTGAATAAAGCCTTATTAGTTTGTCTGTCTGTGTCTCCTATTAATATCTAATAATAAAATAAATAATACATTTCAATAACGTGCTTTAACCACCAGGTGTCCCTTTCTAGCAGCTGTGCACCGTTATGGTGTAAATATACCAATATACCGATTGGATCAAATATAAAAGTCAGCCGAATTAGTATTGATACTGCAAGGAGACTTATATTGTGAAGAGAAATTGAAGATTTTTGTTTAATTGCTGATATATTTATGATCCACGTCACATATTCAGTTTCGGCGGCAGTTCTTCCTGTTTGTCTAGAAGTCTTCTCATCAGGGCTCTATAAATAGAGAACTACGGCAGATATGTAATATTTAATGCAGCCGAACCGTGTATTACAATGCCGTTATGTGATGACCTCCAAAGAGAAAAGCAAGCAAACTCGGAATAAAGTATTATTTTTAAATGTTTTCGGATTTCACATCAACAGGAAGTCCGGTTAACTAAAATGGCCGTGCGGAACAATACCCCAACCCATAGATCCGTAGGTGAATAATGTCAATCACCACATTACACACATCCCTTCACATTTAAATTTGAATTTGCATTAAAGTATTTTGTGAGGCCTTCTAAAATGTTTTTACATATAATTAGGGTTGTAGTTGAAGAGTTTGTAACGGACAACGGCACGTCCATTAATTCCACAACCACACACATGGATTAACATCGATTTAATACATTAATGTAGCCTTTGTTTCTGCTAAAAGAGGTGACAACCAGCTGGGGCAACAAGAAAATCGGCGAAATCGAGTGTGACTATTAAAAAATAAATAATTATCATATTAATATTGAAAATAACAACCGACCGTCGGGGAGCGTTCTCATGGCGTCTATTATCAACGCTATGGGAGGTCTATGAAGGTCTATGGGACGCCCTGCCTGTTGAAAACTGACTCTCAAGGGGTACCCTGTCCGTAATAGAGTGACGGGGAGGGGCCCTGACCCTCCGTCAACGTCCAAGCGGCAAACTGTGGGGTAGAGCCGGGACGCCAATACGGAAGTGCCACACACTGCAGTTCATATATTGGCCGATAGGCGATGGCTGCAGAAAGGAGCAATTTCCATAGACCCCCATGTTAAAGTGCCCAATTTTACAGCATAAAAAAACATGTTTCTACCCCTGGCTCCATACATTTTTATTATCGATATAGTTAGATTCCACCTTCATGATTATGGATCTGTGAGTGAATTGTTTTCTAACGCGACCCTTTTATTTATATTAGGTCTTAAAGTGTGTGCATAAATTAGGGCGTGGTCACATTGAGTGACAGCTCTGTCAAGTGACTGCTGCTGCTAGCTTCTTGTCTCTCTGCTAGCTGCTCCGTGAAGCTAGCTACAGGGACTCTGCCTGCTCAGTTCATCCAGGGAACACAACTTGAAGCCGGCCGTGGTTGTTTGTTCTTCATGCTTATATATCTGACTATTGTGACTCGCTCTGCGGTTAAAACAGACGGTGCATGAATGCGGTTTTGCGGTAAGTGAAATTCGAGTGCTTTATTTATGTATTAATGATTTTAATCAGCTACGTAATGAATGTTAAGGCTTGGGTTAGCGTGTAAGCGAGTGGTAGCTACATTGGTGCTAACAATGCTAATCGTAGCCTCCAAGTTAAAATCATAGACTGTATATATAAAGGTTAAAACGAAATAAGACAAGTGTTAAGCGTTAAGTGGGATAATACTGTAGAACAAACGGCTTCTGTTTGAGGTTGATAAAATAAGGTCATCCTTGTAACTTAGAGAGATATGTTATTATGTAGGTAGGAACTGTATGCATCGCTAAGGTTAATTTAAATTGGCTATGCTCAAGTATGTAGACAAGCTAATGTCGAAGTAGTGTATGTGAAATCAATCTCACAATAAGATGTGTGTATATTACAATTAGTAATGTCATATTTCAAGATGATTACTTAGATTTTACAATATGGTTGGTTGAGCTGGAGTTCATTATTGAGCTTACACGTTAACGTCACAGTCATCTGAAGAACGAACCCAAACCTTGTTGTTTTTATTAATTGCATTACCAAATGGGTATCAAATAAACAGTAAGCATTGGTAACACAACTTCCAAAGTTACAGTAAAATAAAAAGGACCCTGACTCGGACAATACACAATCCAACATGTTCAACAGAAGAGAATCAGTTATATTGTGTGTACACATGGTACTTTACATATATATCTGTTTGTTTAAGGTGTCCAGGTGATGCAGACAGGCTGGACCAGAGAGTGAGAGACAGAACTGGACTCCTCACAGCAGTGAACTTCAGCACAGGTACAAAGACTCTTTTTTTCATACTGTACAAAGAATCAAGAAAGATATTGGTTTAAATAAATGAAGTATTGACTTTAATACACTGATATACATTCCATTAAACAATACTAAATACTAGATCACCTACACATCAGTTAAGTTGAGGGGTTTGTCCATGCAAAAAGTTACATTTAGATGTTAACAAGCAATATCAGCTTTCTTAATTTAATGTATTAAAGGCAAAGATATTTAACACATAGTGAGAACTGCTACTATTTATCTCTCAATATTGTCTGTAAAAAACGTGGTAAAAGTTATTCTTTCAGTGAGACAACAGAGCAAGCTTCTACAGTTGCACTACGTTTTGATAACAGTTAAATATTATTTTGATAATAAAATATATTTCAATGTTGATGAACTTCATACTGTTCATTCATAATCTGTTTTGACTTGGTTGCTTGGTTGTTAGCAGCAGCCGCTTGGCTAACACCTTGCATGTACTGTTAAGCTTCATTATTTAACTCAGCCGGTGAGGGCAGTGCTCTTGCTCCCGCTCCCGGTAATGTATGGTTTTGATTGCAGTAGTGCTATATTGTTGTATTTACTGCTCCTAGTACTAGACGCCTAGCACTACGGTGATATGCAGAGAACAATCTTCACTGTGTGTGCTGTGTGCTCTGCATGTGTGGCCACTAAAGAGGATTTCATCCTCCCAATATTATATTATGTAGTGTGCAACCGTTTGGCTGACACTTTTAAGCACCGGCCACAGTTACTACTGTAACTACGGTTCTAAGCCGTGTAAGTACTGGCCATAGTTACTACTGTAACTATGGTCCTATGCCATGTAAGCACTGGCCACGGTTACTACTGTAACCATGGCCAGCCCTACGGTTCTATGCGGGCTGTTCTCTTCCTTAGAAGCTAATTATCTGGTCTTAACATTTGTGTTTTGACTTGGTCGCTTGATTGTTAGCAGCAGCCGCTTGGCTAACACCTTGCATGTACTGTTAAGCTTAATTATTTAACTCAGCCGGTGAGGGCAGTGTTCTCGCTCCCGCTCCCGGTAACGTATGCTTTTGATTGCAGTAGCTCAGGGAAGCGAGTTGGGGAGTTGCATGTCCTCTCCGTAAGCGATACATGCCCGAGGTGGGACTCTCAGGTGTTGCCCTTTGGGCAAATGTGGCATTCCTTCCCAGGGTGCTTCAACAAACCCACTTCAATCAGCCTGCCCAGCTGGCACACTTTGACATTCAGGAGAACGGCACATCGGAGTTGCTGTGCCCTGTGGGTGCCCAAAGGGCGTATATCGAAGCTACTGCCTGTATACGGCAGTTGGAGCAGCTCTTCGTTTGCCATGGCGGCACTAAAGGAGGTTGTGCCCTCTAACCAGCGGCTGCCCCACTGGGTTGTCGACACCATCTCACATGCCTTACGGGGCCAGTGGCCGCCCCCCTGCCATCAGGGCTGAGATGCCACTCTACAAGGAGCATCTCAACATCTTGGGCTGCCCTGAGAGTGGTGCCCCTGGAGACCATCTGCGCTGCGGCGTTGTGGGCGTCTTCTGGCACATTCTCCCGTTTTTATCGGGTTAATGTCGCCACTCCCCATTCTTTTGGCGTGATCCTTTTGCCGAGCTCCGCTGCTTCTAGTAGTGAGCAAGGGCTTGGATTTTTCATGACATGGTTGGTATAGGTCATCCAGTGCTAAAGCACCGCCTCTGGTGGTCAGTAGGGACGAAATAGAACGATAGTTACGGCTGTAACTACGGTTCTATGAGACCCGGATGACCGCCAGAGTTTCCTGTCACTCAGAAGTCTTGTGTGCTCGCGAGAAGATTCTGGGAACAGATCCTCTGATGACGCCGGCCTATGTAGCCGGTGTCACGTGGGCAGGGGCGCCGTAAGGGGGTGAAAAGTTAGGACGATTCTAAGGGCCTGTGACTGACAGGGGCCCCAAAATGTTCAGAACATTAAGAAAAAAAATTTAAGTAACCTTTCATCAATCCTCAATAATTAACATTAATAGAACGTTATATTGATAAATTACTCACTAAACTTACGATTCATTTAACTTATTTTCTTCCAAAAGTTAATTACCCAAAGCCTCTGTACACCCCCTTCTATTTACATGTAATGGTTTGGTCCTGCCTCCAAACGCGGTGCGGCACCGGCACTTGCAGAGAGTGAAAGCATGTGAGGAGGTATGCTAGTACTTAGCCTACATACGTGTGTTGTACCATGTTTCAACGACCAACAAAGTCAGGCTCTAAGAAAAGAAGAGAAAGGAGAGAAAGACAAGAGAGAGGGACTAAAGGGCGACAGTATGTCACCCAGTTTTTCACAAGAAAAGGTGGGTGTGGTCCATGAGTGGTGGAAATTTGTTTGTTAGCTAATGTTTTTTTTTTACTAAGCTGACATTAAGTACTGTTAATATCTTTACAGAAAATTCAGAGGTCTTTAATTTCACTGCTCTTTTAGCTGATATTTAAAGGTATGGTAGGTAATTCACTTCAGAAACACTTTTTGTTATATTCCATGGAATGCTCTTAACATCCCGATAGCAATGAATATATGAAATGCTTTGACAATAAATACATACAAAAATGTCATCTGTGGAAGTCGTAGTACTGTAGAAAGCACGACCAATCATCTGAGCTGGCCCGGCAAAAATGACTGGATGGCCTACCTGCCTGTCAGCCTTCCATCTGTGCACAAGCTTATCTCGTGCCCTCATTGGTCATGTGCACGTTCGTGTGTGTTGGAAGAGGGGCTCTGTAAGGAACTCTGAAGGAAGGGGCAGATCCATCTTTAGGCTCAGCAGCCCTGTCCCCCCATAAGGCTGAACCTGAACCAGCTTTTCTCCCAACTGAAGGAGGTGAGCAGCATTGTGTTGAATGACATGCCACTTAACATATCTGAAGGGAGACTGGAATACAATATATATATAACAAAAAGCTAATATCTAATTTAAATTATACATTTCAAACACAGTATTTTCCCACATAGCCAATGATCTATATAAAACAAAAAACTGCTTTTAGTCTATTTAGGATGATGGACAGTTTGAAGCATTGAGTGATCAGTCTGTAAACAAAATGTTAATCACAGACATTTTGGTTATGATATTAATACTAATGTTATTATATTAAAGCAGGGGTGGGGAACCTCTGGCCCCCGGGCCGTATACGGACCGCTAGACCATTTGGTACGGCCCTCGAGGTAATTTATAAACAAAGTGGCCTGTGCCTGGTGGTGGGGCCCAATGTGATCCCTGGCGGCGCCCCTGCACGTGGGTCACAGGTGAATTTTTTGTTAGTTGATGGGTACTGCAGATATCACTGTAAAATCATTCGACATTGAGGGGAATACTTCCGGTTGTAATATAGCAACCACCTTAGCTACTATGACAACGCAAAGACCAGAAATACTGTTTTCACCCTGTGAGAGTTGACGATAACTTGACATGGACGCTGGTCAATAGAAATGAATAGGGGGAAAGACGTAGCAATCTCACAATTTCAGGGGGGGCGAACAGAGCAACCTCTATAGGTAAAATACGTAGTATATACACATTCTCCTGGTGAGACCTCAAATAATCTTTGTAATATCTATTAACTATGGATCCTACACATCCACTGGATGTAGATTCTAAAAGTAAAATATACACTTCTCACAAAAAATGTAATCAAAAAGCATTTTAATGGCCAAAATATGCTAACATTTTGGATTTCCCCTAAAAATAAGTCGGGTGTTCGCCATTTTTTTTTTCACGCTGGGAAAGTTGTCAATCACGTGACATGGACACTGGTCCTCAGAAATGAATAGGAACAAATATTGTAGGCTTGTCACGTTTTGAGAGGGTTATTTGGGAAAACAAACATAGATATTACACGTTTTTTTGTGAGACTGGGTTGGGAATGGATATGTCACCCAGCATTTGGAATATGTAACAGTCTTTACATGTCATCTGATAAGAATCATATTTTCATAGCTATGACTTTAGCATAGAGTTTAATTTCTGAATTTAGAAGTGATGTTGGCCCAAAACATTCCAACAGTAATGTTCCTAAATCAGACAAAAACTGAGAATAACATTCATGAGGGATGCCATTTATCACAGGAGATTTGCCAAGGTTCATGCCTTCCAAGGCTTCAAATAATTATTCTCAAATTGAACGTACCCCTTTATGTAATATTGTATGGAGAATCTTACTCATGATGACATTAGCGTGTTTGGAGACATACCTATGCTCCCTAAAGAGGAGGTGATGAAGGTAAATTTAAGCAGGCTGACGACTTCACACCACGGCGACCTCTGACCTCCAGTCAAGATGGCTACCAGTGAGCCGGAGATGATAAGGAGGGAGGATCCTTCACAACACAGTGGTTCATTATCACAAAGGATGACTACACTGTTACTACATCAAACATTGTGACTAACGTGTTTCAATACTAGAATCGACTGATATTATGACAGTAGATCACAACATATAGCACTTGGTGTGTCAGTGTAAAGTATACCTAAATCTGACAAGGTGAGACTGAGGAAGGGAAGCCAGTAACGACAGGAGAACTGGTCCCTGCACTGTGACAAGACAGTGGACATATTAATGGACATTCCAAAAGCAAGTCATGGAATCATTTTAAACCAGCCGTTAGTTGTGTCTGAGTTCACAGACACAACTAACATGAATGACATGTGACACGAATATAAGTAACTACTATAACACCTTACCATGAGTTTGACCAGCAGAACCAGACCGTTTCCCACAATTCCCATGGTCATCTCCAGTCCCAGCACAGCCACCAGCAGCCACCTCTTTGCCTCCAACCACGGCTGCTCCGTCATCAAAGTCCCATTCAAGCCCTCACTCACTGCAGGAAGACAAATCAGAGTTGATTCTGAAGGAGCCCACACATCTTCCTGCCTTCATTACATATGTTGTTTGACCTGCAGGAGATCCAGCCTCTCCTATCTGTGTCAAAGCTGTGCCTGAGTTTTGCTCTTGTGCTGTTTGGCAGTCTGTCTCAGAGATCTAGTTTTGTTTTAAAATGTTCAAGTTTTCTTCAGGACATTTGTCATTTGTGATTCATAGAAAAGTTGAATTCCTAACATACCACCCTAATTAGAGATGTCCCGATCCGATCACGTGATCGGGGATCGGAGCCGATCACGTGATTTTCAAAAGATCGGGAGAAAAAAAATCGGGGATCGGGATTTTTTAATTTTTTTAATTTAATGTTACAAAACAAAAATGACCATGTTCACGTCTTAAAGTCATCCTGAGGCCTTAGTTTTGGTTTGAAAATGACACAACATCATGTATGTGTTGCTTCTTTTGGGCTTGTTTTCAGACCTGGTTGCTTATTTCTCTCAAAGCTGGCAACAGAGTGGGCGCGCAGTGTCTAGCAGTAAGCTAACGAGAGGCTACGTTCAGCTGGTGACTCGGGACTCGGGACAGAGAAAATGTCAGGAGTTTGGAAGTATTATAAAATTGAAAGCGAAGGCAGTGTAACAGCCAGATGCAATGTTTGCAAGGCGGAGGTTCCGCGTGGTGGAAAGAACAGAGCTACGTTCACACACGACCAATCTAATACGCCACCTGAGAAACAAACACCAACAACAACAGGACGAGTACACAGCGGCCACTCAGGTAACGGCACTGAAACAACCGACACTTTCAGAGACTTTTAAAAGGAAAGAGAAACTGCCCCAGAACAGTGAAAAGGCCAAACAAATAACAGCCAAGATAGCTGAACTCATCGCGTTGGATGACCAGCCGTTATCTGTTACCTTTTTTTTCTCTTAATGCATTGCATAAAGATCGGATCGGGAAAAATCGGTATCGGCAGATTGTCAAAATCAAATGATCGGAATCGGATCAGGAGCAAAAAAATGTGATCGGGACATCCCTAACCCTAATAATACTGTGTTTGTGATTTTTATTTTTTCGGGATGTTGACTGGCATGCATTTGATCAATTTTTGGAGTCACCTCAACTAATTTTTGCATCTAATAAAAAAAAAAGGGAGGAGCAGCTTTAATGGTTCATGGTTCTAAACCTAAAGCATTGCATAAACTAAATACCTGCAAATGTGAAAATGTACACTACCAGTCACGTTTGGACACACCTTCTCATTCAAAGTTTTTTTTTAAATGTTTTCTACATTGTAGATTTATACTGAAGACATCCAAACTATAAAAGAACACATATGGAATCATCTAGTAAACAAAAAAGTGTTCAAAAATCCAAAATATGATTTATATTTTGCTGACTACTGCAGAATGCTGTGGTATCTATGCTGGTTAAGTGTGCCTTGAATTCTGAATAAATCACCAACAGTGTCACCAGCATAGCACCCCCCACCCCACAACTCCTCCTCCGTGCTTCATGGTGGGAACCACACATGCAGAAACCATCCGCTCACCTTCTCTGCGTCTCACAAAGACACGGCGGTTGGAACCAAAAATCTCAAATTTGGACTCATCAAACCAAAGTACAGATTTCCACTGTCTAATGTCCACTCCTTGTGTTTCTTGGCCCAAACAATTCTCTTCTTCTTGTTGTTCACCCTCAGTCGTGGACCTTTGCAGCGATTGGACCATGAAGGCCTGATTCACGCAGTTTCCTCTGAACGGTGGATGCTGAGATTTGTCTGCTACTTGAGCTCTGTGGTCATTGATGTGGGCTCTAGGCTGAGGTGCTTTAATTTGCGGTTTCTGAGGCTGGCAACTCTGATGTATTTATCCAACCCAGTCTCACGGCATTTTGTGTTATAGTCACGACATTTAATCTATTGATTCGTGTTCACCAACATGATTTTCCCCTTTTTTTCGTGTCACACAGAACGATTTTAAAAGCAATGTATTTCTACTGGTAATGTGTTTCGTGCCTGCAGCACGTCTTTTTCTCCGGTCGGGTCGTGGAAGACCGGAAGCTGTGTGGTTAATAAAAACATGTTCTTACTCAATATCAAGCCACGATTATTGTTTTAATTTTAAATCGTATAATGTTGGACTTTTTTTGTCGTCTGTGAGGAAAATAAATGGGGCTAAGAGCCTCAGGATACTGAAATCTGTTTTTTTTAAATCTTTTTTTCCTTCTAATTTGTTATTCTTTTCAAAATAACACACTGTTATTTACTCACCAATAACAATTATCCTTGCTTTTATTTATTGGTTTAATTCCATAATCTCGGGCTTTTTTGGCGTCCGTCAGAAACTGAATTTCAAAATAAAAATAACCGGAAACAGACGTAGCATCATTGCGATACACAGCCACTGAACTGATTACCCAAGATCCTCAGCTATGGTTTAAGCTCGCTGATTGGATGTTTTAGCCGCAATGCATGTAGGGATATGGTGTTCATGCCATATCAAATCCGAAAAACTTTTTTTTTAAAAAGAAAATAATACTTTATTCCGAGTGTTCTTGCTTTTCTCATAACGGCATTGTAATACACGGTTCGGCTGCATTACATATTACAGATCTGCCGTAGTTCTTTAATTATAGAGCCCTGATGAGAAGACCTTTGGAAAAACTGGAAGAAATGCCGCCGAAACGGAATACTTGACGTGGATCATAAATATATTAGCAATTAAACAACATCTTAAATTTCTCTTCACACAATACGTCTCCTTGCAGTATCAACACTAATTCGGCTGACTTTTACATTTGATCTAATTCATAGATAGGTTATATTTACACCATAACGGTGCACAGCTGATATAAAAGGACTTAGTTTTTAAAGATATTACTGATTTTCTTTGAATATAAGAATGTAAATACTGAGTCTGAAATAGTATAGCAATATGCTGTAAAATGATGTGAAAGCATGAATAAAACTACACATCTTCAGATGTTGTACATACAAGTGTCCTACACTAATAATACAAAGTTATTATTAGTATGCTGTGTGTACCTTGTGTGCACCGCCAAGTGGTTAAAGCACGTTATTGAATTATTGTTTTTATGTGTTATATTTGATGAAAAAAATATTAAGAGTACATACTTTCAGTGGCGTACACAGACATTTATAGGGGCAGGTGCTCAAGAGAAAAAAAAAGGGCACCTTCTGAGTCGTCGTGGCGGTTGCCCCGAAATTCTGCGCAAAAATTTGCCGGATAATGGCGGATTTTGTTAGTTTCTTTTCGGTTTTTGGTTACTTTATTTTGGTTTTAGTGTTAGGGTTAGGGTTAGGTTAGGGTTATGTTATTTAATTCTTATTTTGGCCTGATTTTACTGATTTATTATCAAAATTTTTATTATTTTAATATGTATTTTTATTATTCTAAATGACTTAGGGGGGTCCAATCTGAAGCTAGGGTGGACGAAACCCCCCCCCCCCCCGGGATTGACGCCCCTGGTGGAACCGCTGGCTGCCTTAGTAGTGTGAGATTTATTAAAGGCACATCTTGTATGTCGTAATTGCATATATATTTATTTCAATAACCATATGCTGTCTGATGCAGATGCCTATCTAAAACAAATCAAATAGTAGGCTTACTAGCTTCTACACGCTAAAGCAACTGTAGTCAGGGATGCAAACTCATCAGGTATGAAAAAGGTGACAAGGATCCGAGCCCCCCGACCCCACGGAATATCGGCTTTAAAATTAGGAATAACAGGATTTTAGCAGTCAGAACAACTAAAGCAGCAGGTAATAATAACAGAAATGCCAAAGAGTCACATCTAGTAGAAATATATAAAAGCATTTATTTTAATTGTGTAGCAGTCAGTTTATAATTTTGGCAGCACTGTTGAGCATTTTGAAAATGTATCTTCATGCCTCTTAGTATTTTTACAATACTTTTCTACTTTCACTTGAGGAACATTTTGAATGCAGGACTTTTACTGTAACAGAGTATTCTCTGGTACTTCTACTTTTACTCAAGTACAAGATCTGAGTACTTCTACTTTTACTCAAGTACAAGATCTGAGTACTTCTACTTTTACTCAAGTATAAGATCTGAGTACTTCTACTTTTATCAAGTACAAGATCTGAGTACTTCTACTAAAGTACAAGATCTGAGTACTTCTACTTTTATTAAGTACAAGATCTGAGTACTTCTACTAAAGTACAAGATCTGAGTACTTCTACTTTTACTCTAGTACAATATCTATACTTATACCACCTCTGTTTATAGTCTATGAAAAAAACTATTAGAAAACGAAGGCTAAAGCTAACGTTAGCAGATAGTGACAATGCTAGCTCAACGATTCCTTAAATAATATTGCGACAGAAAAACTTTTCAGTTCACATCACGCTCTGCCGCTCTGCTCTGAACACCTGAACGGCCCGTTCTAACAGCTGTTCACCAGCGGCTCAGTCTGTGCCACAGTGACTCCGCACAGTTAACGAACACACCGTAGATAATGTAGCTGACCCTCATCCCGGAGCAGCAGAGATCAGCCGACAGGCAGGAAGACTCGAGCACACAGCTCGCGCTTCATATATTAAAAAATAACACCATGCGCGTCATGATGGCACATAACAGCTCGCGACCGCAGATTATTTCGGCAATTAGATCAAATGTAAATTATATTTGACGCAACTTTAGTTACATTTCCATGACTTTTCCAAAACTTTGGGAAAAATATTGTTTTCCATAACTTTTCCAGGGCCTGGAATTTGCATTTTGAATTTCCATGACTTTTCCAGGTTTTCAATGACCGTACGAACCCTGTATAGTTTAGTTTGGCATCTGATTTATGGGATTAAACAATACACTCGTTGTATTTGTTACCTGGTGGTTACTTACTTGGTCGTCACTAGGGCACTTTTAATCGTGTTGCTGCGTGCTGCTACACCACACACCCGCCGTGGCCTGTCTGACTGACTGACTGACAGCTCTGCGCGCTGCGCGTTCACGTTGAGAACAGGGAAGGGAGGGGCTGCAGCCAGGGCACGTACGGGAGTGCCGCGGGGCACGTGTGGGGATGTCTGACAAAATTACAACGCGCATTTGGGGCATTGTTGTATATATTAGAAGCATTTAATCCAGAATTGATCAATGTTACCATGAGCCAGTACACTGTAAAAAAAAAAAAAAAAACTGTAAAAAACGAACTTTCAAAAGGGCACATTGCTGTCCAGAGGGCAAAACGGGCAGGTGCTCAAGCACTACCTAGAGTCTATGTGTGCACGTCTCTGCATACTTTCATATATATAGAAATTGTTATTCATTGGGATAAACCCCTTGAGATGCACCATCTCGTTTTCAAGGGGGTCCCGATAATAGCAACAACTTACAGACATACATAAACAAAAAGACAAAATGCAAAACATGACACACAAGACAAACCACATACAGTCTGTTAAGGGGGAAAGTAGAAGGTCAATGATAGAAATATAGAATATAAAAAATCAAGAAGATACTATAAGTGATCTCTACAATAAAACAGTTTAGTGCTGGATGTACAAAGATATTAATAGGAGGAGGTGCAAAACAGAAAAACAAATTAACCTTTATTTAAACATTAAATAATACTTTAGATTAAAGTCTTCTTTCAAATAAGAAAAAAACTTTGGGGGTATCTATCTACAGATAAATATTAAGCCTGACAAAGTACTTAACGTCTAATATATTGCTTTCCTGCAATGTTAACTATGTTGAAGCACTTATTTTAACTGATATTATACACATTAATTATACTCTTATGTATGTAGATAGTATAAGAAATGTGCAGAATATGACAGTTTAATGGTGGAGGTACACACATATTGATAGATGTCTTGTAATGCGCTGTTGAGGAACCTGTGACCCAAGTTTTTCATTCATTGCATAACTACACCATAGTCAGGGGCGCCGCCAGGGATTTTAGGCCCCATGAAAAGATATCACATTGGGCCCCACCACCAGGCCCAGGCCACGCCAACCAAGCACAATGCTGTAACCACACCTCCAGAACCCAACCGACTAATTTATGCTTTAAATAACTACCTGTACAGGCTTGCATCTATCTTGTAGTCCAATACTAACCGCACAATATTTACTGACACTGAGTGGTGAACATATAACACTGTGCAGACTGCAAATTCAAATAGTGAATTCTACTGCAACATTCTGCTGCAGTAGAATTCACTATTTGATATAATACTAACATTCCTGACAATAGATCTCAATAGTCATCTTTTATGGTGTACATGCCTTTTTAATAACATTTTTGAATGGAACATTCAAAAATCTAAATAACTATAACTTAAATATATAAAATAAAGTGAACATTAACACCAATATTATCATTTATAAAATGCTATAACCAAAAAAATAACATAAGCAGCAGATTTTTTTATTAAATATACATACCAACTACAAAATAAGCAGGTATTAAAGTGTAAACGGACAACAAAACGGAAAGGCCTGATGGTGGTGCTAAATCAGAGCCTATTACCTGTTCTCAGTCTTTTTCTCATCATGCATCTTGTGTGTAGTGATCCAATATCGTTACCATAGCCTTGCCCTTTAACAGTTATTACGAGCCCTGGCTCAGCCTTACTCACCAAGAGCCCAGCTCCTAGCCTTCTTACAGGTAAAGTTACTGATCAAGTCCTTGAAGTCCAGCTTTCTAGCTAATTGGCTTTCAATGGACAGCATGGCAAGACTGCAAAGCCTCAAGTGAAATGAATCGTAAGTTTAGTGAGTACATTATCAATATAACGTTATATTAATGTTAATTGTTGATGATTGATGATATGATATTTCACATCATTAATCAGAATCTGCAAAGTAACTCAATACATGTAGTAGAGTAAAAATACCAGGTTAATGTGAGGATTTGCAGTTCTATTTCGTATATGGCTTCGCCCTCTAAGGCTATCGCTATTGGGTAATCCCCCTGCGCCCCCGCGCAGCACTGAAACACTCACCACCCGCAAGGTGGGTCCCACCCTCGGGCTTCCTTACGGTATAAATAGGAAGGAGGCCCGACAATCTGCTCCCTCTTTTCTTCAGCAAACCAGCACAGTTACTGAAGCACAGAATTATCATGAGCAACAACTGTGTCCGGGATTGTCCCTCATGTAAAACGGGATATATCATGAGTTATGACCAGCACGCAATATGCGAATCCTGCCTGGGGCCAGAGCACGCGGACGCGGCTCTCAGCCAGCAGGTCGCTTGCTCGCATTGTGCCCGTCTCCCATCAGCCGACAGGAAGCGAAGAGCGGACGCTCTAGCTGCTGTGGCTGAGGAGGACGATTGGCCCGTCCAGGAGCACAGGGACGGCAACATGTCCCTGGAGCCGAGTGCTGGGCAGGAGTCGGACGACTCCTACCCCGTCTCCCTCCATGGCTCACCATGCGGCTCTCCCCTCCCCCCTCTCCCCCGGACGGGGGAGACGGAGTCGGAGCGGGGTGCGGGTGTGGCGGCCGAGCACGCGGTCCCCTTCTCCGTTGCCACGGCGCTGCCGGCGTTGGGTGGCATCATGCTGGAGCTGCCGGAGATCATCGGCAAGGCGGCAGCCTGCAGAGGTCTCCCCCGTTCCCCTAGGTCGGGAGAGGGTGGCTCTGGACGACATGGCCAGAGTTTTTTCCCGGGTTCAGACGGGCAGGAGTGACCCGGTCTGGCCGTGCTTCACCGCCATTAAGAGGTACCAGGAGGGGGCGGCGGCAAACCTGAGGACCCTGAGGGCTCCGATGGCCACCTTTGTTCCCTTCACTAAGGTGGAGGGATTCACGGAGGATGGTTTCCCAACCACCCCCGCTCTGGAGCCGAGCCTGACGGCGTTCTTTGGGGTTAGGCAGGCCAACTTGATCGCCGGACGGCGCCCTACGTTGGCCTCCCCCAAGGACCAGTATGTCGCCAGCCAGGCTGACCGGGCGCACCAGTGTGCGTTTCAGGCGTCGGCAGCGGCAAACAACATCGCGTTGCTGTCGAATTCGGTGGTGACGCTGGTGGAGCGATCCACCACCTTGGCACCAGAGGAGGCGGAGGAGATCGGCAAGGCGGCAAGCACGGCGCTCACACTGTGCGCATCCGTGGCTGTCTCCCAGGCGAGGATCGCTGCGTGGATGACGCAGATCCAGCGCCACCTCTGGCTGCAACAGGCGGCTGTCACAGAGCCAGCCAGGAAGGTTTTGCTGGACGCTCCGATCAGCCCGGACGGGCTGTTTGGACCCCAGTTCCTAGCCATGGTGGAGGCCATGAAGGCGGCGGCGGAGCAGGCGAACGATATCCGCCAGCATGTTGGCTGGCTCGGAGCTGGAGCCTGAAAAGTACCGTTTTTTCCTGTTCACACTGCAGAGGCGCCGCCTCTTAGCTCCGGAATCCGGTTCACTTCCAGCTCCAAAAAATTGTCGGTCTAGAGGCAAGATTTTCGGAGCTAAGAGGCGGCGGCGCTTACGTCTCTCTTACGTCGAGGCGGGGGCAGGGGCAGATTCGTAGTTGAAGTAGATGCTGAAGACCACAAAGAAGTCTTGCATTTTGCATGTGATGTTTGTAAAGTTCCAAGTAAAGTCGTCCCTTGTAAAGTCGTCCGATGCCTTCCATTTCGTTTCGTAAGAGGATAACCAAAGCGAACATCGCTTCAATACAATCGGCCATTATTGTTGTTGTCGATGTGTGGGATATCCGCGCGGTTTGGATTTTATGAAGCAGGCACGTAAACGGTGACGTCATGACGCAGCAGCGGCAGCTCTGGGCGGTGTGAACAGAGCGGGAGCAGAAAAGGGAAACCGGAGCTGAACCAGAAAAGCTCCCGCTCGGAGCTAGAAAGGGAAAAGCGCTGGTGTGAAAGCCGCATGTGTGAACCAGCTGCCTATGACCTATCGGTTAACCTCTTAAGCCAGAGGGTCCCCCCAGGGGACCCCTCCCACCGTTTTTTTATGAGACTATGTCTCAGGGCTTCTTAACATTTATGAAACTATTAATGTTCCATACCCTTTTAACGGTAAGAAACTCAGCTAACTGACAATGTGAACCAGTTTTAGCTAAAAGAAACACAAGAGTAATACCAAGCCTTTGAATTAGCATGGAGAGAAAAAATGCTAACTAATGCTAACGGAATTTTGCACAGCACCACGGTAGAAATGCCCTTATTACTATCTTAACTGCACAAACAAGATATCCGATTAAAGCTGAGACTCCACAGATTCCACACATGTAATGTCATCACTGTACGACCCCGAATTGCGGAGCTATCAGCCAGAAAAGAGAAAGTAAACAACATCCGGTTTAAAAAATATTACAATAATTTCGTTTTACCTTTTTTGATTTGTGATCAAAAGTTGTGTTCACCGGAATAAAAACGCCGCTCAAGGTTAATCCAATGTCTTTGTGTCACGTAGAAATTTTGACTGATAATCCTTCATCATATTTATGGCAATATACTGGGTATAAAGTTTTGCCGTCCAGGCGTGCACTTTCAGATATGCTTTGTTCGCTTCTCTATTACGTCCTCTATGGTAATGTTTACGTGGATTTGGGAACTGCCCATCGATTCTATTGGTTCTGATGGTTAAAAAAAAGGTGTAAATCACACGAATCGACCAATGGGTTCCAGAGATATGGTCCTGCGTAAAGTATAAAGAATGCCAGCCAGTTTAAGTACATTACGCAGCGACTTCATTTATTGTTTACTACGTAACAGCAGGCATTGCAGCAGGGCCCAGAGCGCACGGAGCACAGAGCGGACAGCAGATAACGGAATTGCAGTTTTATTGCTTATAGATTATCAGAACATTTCAAAGGGGAACAGCCACATTGGATATTAACCTATGGATTACCTACATCATCGTTTTTATCGTTTAATGCCATTGAAGACCAGTTTAGACCAGACAAAGAGGGAAGGTAAAGGCCATTAGCCTAGGTGCATTCTAGTACCATAAAAGGCGCCCAAAAAACGTTGTTTTGATGTAACGTTTTTGTTGATAAAGCGTAGCAAGGTTTGGTATCTTTCAGTGTTGAGGTGGGCACCATTAGATTACTTGGTCTTTACGATCACTAAACTATGTGTTGGAGGGTGGCAGCCTAGGATAAGTATAAGGAGCTAGGAGTGATTTTCGGTGGCAGTAATAGGTTAGCATTTTTCGCTCGGGGCTAATTCAGAGGCTCACTGTTAGCATTGTGTGTTTTTTTTGAAAAAATAAAAAAAATTCACAACAGTTGTATTTGGATGGAATGAATACCTATAGTGAAAATTCAAAGTAATAAAATGATTTTTACAGTGAAAAAGTTCAAATGGAACTGATGGTTCCCAAATTACCCAGAGGTGAGTTTATTTTTCTAAATCTCTCTAAAAAGGTCAAATTTCACTTGTTTTGCATCAATCTTGATACAGGGTACTTATTATATGTTATAGTTTGGATTCCTAAAGCTTTTAGTCTACTAACCCATCATTCAAGGGTGGTTTTTACTATAAGTAATGTTTGTTTTTTAGGCGGACATTAGAATTTACATGTTTTTACTATGTTCCATCTGAATTTACTTTAAAATAAAAACATCTATATTGATTCTGACACTTCTACATCCAACTCACAGATGTAACCTTGCTTTGAGAGAAAAGATTATTAATTTACCCCTTTTAGAAGTGAAGATATAGTCTTTGTTGTGTTAGTGGCATTTTCGAGCCTGAAACCTGAAAAACAGGCTCAGGGCTTAAGAGGTTAATAGCCAGCAGGGTTCGTTACAAAAGCCTGCAGGTTTTAATCTATCGGTTAATAAACTGCAGAGCGCGGTACCTACGCCAGCTGCCTCCAATCTGTTGATTAGTAGGCAGCAGGGTTCGCTGCAGAGGCCTGGTGGTTATAACATTCCTCTGTCCGAGATACGCCACCTACACACGGTCACAATAAGCCCATGAGAGCCGTGGTAACGCCTCATGTGGACGTCACGGCACACACCTCCACTCATCCTCTGAGCGTGTACGCCCCTCATGATGAGAGTCGGAGTGAAACGCAGCGTGTGGAGGCCTCCTCACAGCCCTTTCTCTCTAGTCCCACCTTGGGTTGCCTCACGGGCAGCGGCGGCGAGGGCTCTGGCGTGGCTCGTCGTCGTGACGACCACAACACATCTCGAGCATGTGCGCCCGCTCTCAGAGTGTTTCTCAGAGTGGCAGCGCGTGTGTCTGATGGACAGATGGATGAGCAGGCTGATCAGCAGAGGGAACACCCTGCAGTTCGCCTCTCCCCCCCCCTCACAGTTCAATGGGATACAGGAGACACGCCTGTCATCCCGAGAACAGTGTCTTGCGCTCCAAGCAGAGCTACGGGAACTCCTGTTGAAAGGGGCTATTTCCAGGGTTCCCCAAGGGGAAGAAAATCAGGGGTATTACTCCCGCTATTTTCTTATCCTGAAAAAGACGGGGAGAATGAGACCCATCCTCGATCTATCAGCTTTCAACGAGGCAATAATGAAAAGGCCTTTTCACATGCTGACGATCAAAAGGGTGCTAGAGTGCGTTCACCAGGGAGACTGGTTCACCTCTATAGACCTAAAGGATGCATACTTCCACGTACCCATCATCCCACAACACAGGATATTCCTGCGGTTTTCATTCCAGGGAATATCGTACCAGTACAACCGTCTGCCGTTCGGTTATTCCCTGGCTCCTCACACCTTTTCAAAGTGTGTAGAGACGGCACTGCAGCCGCTACACGGAGGAGGGATGAGAGTACTGTTTTACCTGGACGACTTGCTATTGCTGGCTCGCTCCAGGGAGGAAGTTGCTTTACAGACGGTACAGCTCATATCGCATCTGTCAAAGCTGGGTTTCATAATAAACTGGAAAAAGAGCTGTCCTCTTCCCTCCCAGAGTATGGTTTACCTGGGTGTGGAATTAAACTCAGCCCGCATGAGAGCGCGACTCTCACGGCAGAGAGTGGAGACGCTGACAGCTCTCCTTCGACGCGTCACACCCCGCAGCGTGGTGACAGCCCTCTCCGTGATGCAGCTGCTCGGCATGATGGCAGCCGGTCACGTGGTGATTCCCCTGGGTCTCCTTCACATGAGGAGACTCCAGAGGTGGTTTATTCGCCTACGCATCGACCCTGTGCGACAGAAGAGGCGCATGGTGGCCATCCCTCTGTCCGTGGGTTCAGACTTAACCTATTGGAAAAGTCCCCACGTCCTGTCAGCGGGTGTGGCCCTGGGCAGAGTTACGTCACACAGCTCGGTGTTCACAGACGCATCTCTCTCAGGGTGGGGAGGAACGTGCATGTTGCAGGCAGTGGGGGGACAGTGGCCGGCTCACATGTCCTTCCACATAAACGTGCTGGAATTGCTCTCCGTACGGAGAGTAATTCAGCATTTTGCCCCGTTACTGCAGAATCAGCATGTATTGATTCGCACAGACAACAGAGCCACGGCAGCCTACATCAATCGCCAGGGCGGAGTACGCTCAGCGCAGCTTCTGAACACAGCCAGGAGGCTGTTGATCTGGGCGCGCCCACTTGTTTTCCATCAGAGCAATGTATGTGCCCGGCGAATTGAACAAAGGGGCAGACCTCATGTCCAGAGGAGGTCCTCGCCAGGAGGACTGGAGCCTACATCCCGAGCTGATCGCCCAGGTTTGGAGCCGGTTCGGGAGGGCGGAGGTGGATCTGTTCGCCGCACGCGGGAACGCGCAATGCGCCCTCTGGTTCTCGCTGTCAGCGCGGGACCACCCCCCCCTGGGGGTGGACGCGTTCGCACATCGTCCATGGCCCAGGGGACTGTTGTACGCTTTCCCACCAGTCCCGCTGATCCCCCGGTTCCTGGACCGAGTGCAGGAGGAGCGGCTGTCAGTGATCCTAATTGCTCCGGAGTGCACGGGCGCTTCCTGGTTTCCATGCCTACAGCGTACGCTGTCAGGCAGGCCGTGGGAAATTCCGTGGCGCGGGGACGCTCTCTCGCAGGTGGAGGAAGCGATCACCAGTCACCCAGTGATAGGCCAGCACTTATGGGCATGGCCCCTGAACGGGAACACTTAGAGGGGTTGAGTCTCTCTCAAGATGTTGTACATACCATTCAGGGAGCCAAGGCCGCGTCTACCAGAGCGTCCTACACAGCCAAGTGGGCGGCGTTCCAGTGTTGGTGTGTATAGACCAGTGGTGGCCGGCCCATAGGGGCGCTAGGGGCGCCGCCCCACCTCTTCCCACATACAATTTTTTTTTTTTTTTTTTAAATAAATAAATGTAAAAAAAAAAATTATTATTTTTTTTTTTTTTTTTTTAATGAACAAGGTAAATATCATACAATTGGTATCAGTAAAATGTATAATCTACAATAAAATCTCATTTAAAATTGTGTTACGATGTCTAAAGTTACTGATAAGTCACATGTTTCATGCCTGGCCTTGCCCGTGACATTAGTTTATCATTACCGGGCGCCGTGCAAGAGCCCCCGAGCCAAACAGCAGCAACCAGCACGTTGCAAAAATCTCAATAGTAAACTGTGCCGCCGAAACATAATTTCAGCCAATCAGCGCCGTCAAATATTTTGGTCACGAGGGCGCTCACGTTGGCGCCCACGTTGCTTACGTGCGTTGACGTGAGTTGTTTTTTAGACTCGTGAGTGACCAAGGTGACGCAGTAGTTGGATGAGAATGGCTTCGTGTGCAGGTGGAGTCGCCGGACCTCGGTCCCCGCCCAATTCCGTGCAAGAGCTACTCTCCAATCCTTTCGAAAGGAGAAGTTTGGGAGATAAACTGTTGCTTAAAGACCTTGGACCGGACCAACCCGATTTGTATATATCACAGCAAGCTCGTGAAAAAGACAAAACATATCAACGAGGCTTCTCACGTAGCTGGTCTCACTGGTTGTAGAAAAAGCTTCTTATATTCGTTAGCATAGCTAGCTAACCAGATGCTAATAACAACAAAGTTATTGACTGTATGATCAGTATGACAGATGAACAGATCGCCACTGGGCTTTCAACTAAAGACACAGACACGCAGAAACTGCAGCATGTGTACGGATCCTTATCGGTACTGCAATTTCTGAAGTGCTGGAGTGGCGTTCTGGTGCTCTCCTTCAGAACTGCACCCCTGTCAGTCGAGACACCACGTGATGACACGTTAGGCTCGTGTTGTGTTCAAGGACCCTGACCTTAGCCAGGAAAAACAGGCACTCGCTTGTTTTTTGTTTTTGCGGTCTAGATTTCTTAATTTTTTTTCTTTTTTGCGTGTGTTTATAAATTACCTTGAGGGTCGTACCAAATTGTCTCGCGGGCCGTATACGGCCCGGAGGCCGGAGGTTCCCCACCCCTGCACTATATCAACAGCCCCATCAAAAATATTTTCCACCAGCCGCCACTGGTATAGACATGACTGTCATGTTTATTGCTTACGTGGGCCTTAGCTAATCTGAACTAAGCACAGAATACTGCTTTCAACCGGTATACATGTATCTTGTGACTGAATAACACCCTCTCTTGTATCGCATCTGAAGGACACTGTTCTGGGAACTATTTGTCCCACGCAGCCCTGTGTGGGATGACTACTTCCATTCCTGCAAAGATAATAAATACATGCATCCTGATATTGAAGACCAAGCCAGCGACGAGTGATATTTTTCTAACACAAGTCATTCCACAAATGGACTCTTGACAAGGCCCACGTGTTAATTGAAAACCATTCCAGGTGACGACCTCATGACGCTGACTGAGAGAAGCCAAGAGTGTGCTAAGCTGTCATCAAGGCAAAAGGGGGCTACTTTGAAGAATCTCAAATATAAATCATATTCTGGATTTTTTAACACTTTTTTGTTAACTAGATAATTCCATAATTCTTTGTTCTTTCAAAGTGTTGATGTCTTAAAAATGTACAAAGTAGAACACAATTAAAATAAACAAAAATCATTGAATGAGAAGGTGTGTCCAAACCTTTCACTAGTTCACAACACAACTTCTAATGGATAAACAGTGCACTGAAAAGCATATACAGTATGACCGATGTGTCTGTCAATACGGGCATTTCAGATATATATACATCCCTAATTTTCTTACATATAAGTACACCTCACCTCTACACTATATAAAATACGTATACAGATATGATGGTACCATTAGGTAACCCAGAATACAAAGAGGAAGACTCTGGTGGACACTGTGTCAGAAACTGCACTTTGTTTGAAACTCGCTGAATGTAAATACAAAAAACATAGTGAGATGGTCCGTATATAGCAGCGCTGATGTTCACACACAAACAAACACAGAGTTAAACCTCCATCGGATATTATTTTCTGTTTGATAGAGAAAAGGCTTCACTTACTTATACGATCAGTCGTCAGTCCACAGCCTTCAACAATGGTCTCTAGGTGTTTTTAATGGAGAGAGCTGGATGGAAGTGTCATCAAAAAGATTACAATTAAAATTCACATGCTCCATTTAACTAAACTAAAGCGCTATGTGTGTGCCTGTGATTTATTTCCTACTGCTACTGCAGCATTATCCTGTAGGACGTGATGATAACAACAGTATGATAAATAAGGTACTATTAGCATATACAAATTAAATAACGACTTTGAGCTGTAAAAGCGCTTATATAATACATTTATTTGTATTAAATGTATTAATAACATGCCAACAGCAGGATATCACTTTTTTACATTTTATGATTTCATAAAATCAAATGTGATGGCCTCACCTGGTCTGGAAAAGCTGAGAGATTATTGTCAATATACTCAGCAAAGGCAAACATGCAAACTGTAAAGGGACCCCAGCATGCAGAAATATTCAAACACTGTACTGCATACGACACACTGAATGGATTCACATAATGCAGACATCTCTGCATAATAAGGGAAGACTTGTGGGTATCCATAGAATCTATTTTCATTCAGACATCTTGGTGTGCAAGGTAAAAAGACCCTGTGAATAGGGCCATGCCCAGTTGTTTCTCATCCCCAAAGATTAGCCTCACTTTTGCAGTGATATTTAGCTTATTTCCTGCAAAGCTACTATGACATGGTTGGTCAACACACTCTCACCCCCTAAACATCCAGGAGCGACGCTTGGTCAGGGTCCCGTGGCGTGCAGTTGGGACGCGCCGAGGCTCCTTCAGCTTCATAAACGGACGCAAAGAGCTTTCAACTGATTGCAATGTATTCCCATCGGCGGCGGTATTTGACGCTCAGGGAAGCACCGCATCCATTTATGTCGGCGGCTGTTAAAGGCAATGTGAGCGTCCATTACCATTGGATAACGGAGAATTGTACACCCGGAAGCAGGGACGTGCACAGACATTTGGAGGGGCTATTGCTCTAAACTGGAAAAAGGGCCTCCCCCCCCGAGAAAAAATATATAAGACCAAAACGATTATTACATTAACTAATTTGAACAGTAATTCACATCATCATCTCATAACAAAATAAGCTAAGGCAACTACTTGCATTCGGTGACTTGATTTTTTAAATGAAAACCAGTGAAATTTTTTGTTTTGCGGTCCATATCTCATTAAAATATCTAATGTTAGTAACTAAAGAAAAAATGGGGACAATTCAATGTAGTTTGACCATTGTAACTGCTGTGCAGACATACTGATAAAATAGGGCTTCTATAATTATTAATGAAACCAGTTCAATACGCATTATTCTTATTCTTCTCATTCTTTATGAGCACAGTAACGGTAAGGTATCTAATTACTTATTTATTTAGTATTCCATAACTTAATAACAGAGAAGGTCAAATTAAAGTAGAGACATGGCAGAAATCCTACAATGAAGCGGGCAGTGAAGTGTTCTCCTGAGAGAGGGCGATCAAGAAAAGAGAGCGAGCGGCCCCGTTGAGGGAGTTTACCATGGATGTTTAATAGGAGTTTACGGAGCAGATGAAAAGACACAGAAAGACAGAAGCACAATAACAAGTATATGTAGGTGTTTTTTGTAAATAACCGACGGTGTCAAGAGGAAGTAAAGTCCATGCCATGAGAAAACTCAAAATCCATTTTCCAAAATCCGACACTAGAGGTGGTTTTAACGCACCGGCACCAATAGGCGTAGTAGTTTATCTGATATTTAACAACAAATACACAGCCAGCGAGTCGCTTGATTTGAGCTTCCAACGCTCATACTGCAGCCCTCCCTCTCCCTCTGCTACCATGGTAACACTCTGATACTCGCGCGCACCACTCTGAGATTCGCACAGACAGCAGCAGGTTGCAGCAAAACCTTTCTTTCTA
This sequence comes from Pogonophryne albipinna, assembly GCA_028583405.1. Lineage (NCBI taxonomy): Eukaryota > Metazoa > Chordata > Actinopteri > Perciformes > Artedidraconidae > Pogonophryne > Pogonophryne albipinna. The sequence continues at coordinate 567,090 of CM053245.1, read as the reverse complement.
CTGACTGGACTGTAGTTGACAAAAATCCACCAGACTTCTAGAAGGTAAGTCGTATACGTTCGTTTCCTGTTAAGCCCCACAACACTTTAGGCTTTAGTGTGTTAGTTTAGGTAGCAAAAAACGGAGATATGCTTACCTTTAGCTGTTATTCTGATCAAAATGTGTGTTCAATGGCATTAAAACGAGAAAAACGCTGGAAGACCTGGAAAACAGGCTCAGGGCTCAGTAAAGGCTGGCTTGGCTTCAGGTATAATTCGTCTGTAAACACACTTTGGCGGCTATCCTAGTTAGCGTTAGTTTAGCTTGCTAAGCTAACGTTAGCTGATGTCGGTATGCTGGGCTGGTGTAATGCGTAGGCTACTATTAATCACTGCTGTGTGTAATGTCAATTTGCAGAAGATGAAGAGAAAGTCAACAGACATCTCTTCTTATTGTAAGAAGAAGATGAGTAAAGGAGAGACAGAGCTGGCAGGGGAGCAGCAGCATAGGGCTAGTGAGGAGATGGCCATACATGCTAGAAAGTACATGTGGAACTCTGTTTTGTAAAAGTGAAACTAAAACCTAAGTACAGTTTTATTAATGTGATTGTGACCTTTTTAATCATTCAAGTCTTCTACACACTTTAGGTCTGCAGATCCTTCAATGAAACGAGAATCAATGCAGTTTTTCCTCTTCTGTGTTCTGAGGTTATGAGCCGACCATTAGTCAAGTTTGTTTTCATAATTTTCTGTATGCTAATTTAAAAAAGGGTAACCAGTTTGTTTATAAAGTATAAATATACATTTTCAAAACAAATGGAATACAAGCTATATGTATTACTCTCACCACAGTGGCCTAATCTAAAAAAATAGAAATATGTCTCGTCACCTATTTTCTGTCTAATACTAAAAGGTGGTGTTTTGTATCATTTATAATGTTTTGAATTTGCTATAAAGGTCAATAATAGATGGTGTTTTTGTGTTCAATCACAGTATGTATTTACCATTTTATACCCCTTGTGTTTTTGGGTCCTGTTGAAATAAAATAGTCATGTTTTAAAACTTGATTTAATAAAGTCATGTCAATCATCTTTGATCCCAGTGACACAAACAGCTTTGTTCTAAAACAATGTATAACCTAGAGACATAATATAACTGAAGAACATGTTGTGTATTGTTTGTGTTGAGAATGCTGAACATTTTGTGCCTTACAATAAAGGAATTTATTTAAATTAAGCTGTATTTGTCTAGCATATATAAAAAACAAAACAATAAATCACCAACACATGTATACATAACACAAAACAAGGTTCTTTTAAATGTTGTTTGAAGTAAAATGTTAACTATCCGTATTATATTCACTTCAGATGAATAGTATCAGAAAATGTAAAATAAGAAACCAAAGTATATCAGTAGGTGATTCTCTTTGCCATTGTTTTCCTCTAGTCTACACTTTTACAACAATTAAATGCTTGGTTTTGGTGGGCCACCCCAAGATTTTCAGTGGCCCCATTTGGCCACCCCTATGAAACATTTCTGGAGGCGCCACTGGCCTTTACATGTAATTGCCCGCGAAATGTTCAATGAAGAACTTGTTTCAGTGTGAACTCATTCCACAGTATGACCACAAAAGTGTTTTAAACCACGCAGGTGTAAAGGGTTAAACCAGTTCATTGTTAAAAAAAAACAAGTTAAGTTAAAAAAGTGTCACCCCCATATTTTTTATTGTTGTCTCTTTAGAAGTCATTAAACTGTATTACATTGCAACTGTGTGGCGGACTGATCACTAGAGGGCGATACCACTCGGGTTTTTCATATACAGGTGGGTTCTAAGTCCTTCAAATGACACCATAGTGTCCCAGTATAAGGGGTATAAGTATTATGTGTGTTGTGATTGAGTGTGATATGTCTAATCGTTGTTTTAGGCAGTTATGTATAGTTATGTGCAATGTGACGCTAGCGGAGCTAACGGCTAGCGAAGCTAACGCTAAGGTTACACAGTACTATGTAGACACGTGTTGCTTGGTGTATGATGTAAATGACTATGAGAGGTAGATTGTGTTTATGCATATAGGTTGTATATGTTTCTTTGAAGTGTGTGTATTGTATTGGAAATTGAGTGTGAGGATAACAGTGAGTTCTGAGTGTGACGATTTTATTGTACATTTCTGTTGTATTTTTAGCATGATGTCATCGTTGTTATGTGGATGCTGTTGCCTTATTGATCTCTGGTGTTGTTGCCTCATGGAAATGAGCATGGATAAATGCTTTTGTTGTGGATTGTTTCCAAATGAGCAGATTAAATCCTGCAGTTGAGCTACAAACAAGCTAACATTTCTGCCTTGTGTGTTTTTCATATACAGAGGTAGAGTCTGCTGCTGGCCCAGGTACCCCTAGGCCTGAGGCCAGTAACATAGGCCTACGTTTTTATTATTTATGTTCTATATCGCTAAGCAGCGACGTGCGGTCAGGGGAGGCAGGTGAGGCAGAGCCTCACTTGTCATTCTCCAATGTTACGGAAAAAAAGAATAATAATACAAATAATAATAATAATAAAATGTGTCCACTGATCTGTGTTGTAAATGTGATTTCTGTTTGATTCCAATCGCTTTTTATAGTAAAAACCGGCTAATTTGCCGAGCTCCGCTACAACTACGGGGAGCGATGAGATTGAGGAGTGAGGCAGGGACGAGCTCTGCCTCACAGAAGCCCACAGTAACTTACTGGAGCACGGGCACTAATTTAGCGCGGGCACTTATTTTGTGAGCGCGCTCAAGCCAGTTACTGTGGGGTGAGGTGAGGCACAGATGAGCTCTGCCTCACCTCAGAATGCGTCACCCCACAGAAACTGTCTGGAAAGCGGGCCCTAAGCGCATGCCTGCACCATCTCACTGTATGTCACCAATGTAATGTTTGTAGATCCCTTTATTACATTTATCCTCGCCATCCATATTCTCTAAATAACTTATTTCACGTATATATGATATTTAAGCTCGCTGGTCTCATCATACAACGGCAATGAAAAAAGCACCAGGGGAGGTAGCCACAACCTCTGCCGCACTGAAGGGGGCGCAAGTGAGCCCACAGGTTCTTGTTGCTACTGTTATTCTACACAGACGAAAACAACAAACTAGGCTTTTGAAACTACAGGAAGATAAGGAGGACTTTTACAAAAAAGTAATAAAGATTGTTGTCCAGAAGGATAGCATGGACTTCATCTTCAAGTCAAGGTAAGACCACATTTGTAATGAAAATTGGATCTGACTAAGAGAGAACAATCCAATATTTAGATTTTGGGTATGCTATCCTTTTGTTGAACGGTCTGTTTAAAATGAATCGAAGCATCAGACTAAAAAAGCTTTTGAAAATAACAGAATATTTCGATTAAAGGTGGGGTAGGTAAGTTTGAGAAACCGGCACGATATACACTTTTTGTTATATTCCATGGAATGCTCTTAACATCCCGATAGCAATGAATATCTTAAGTGCTTTGACATACATAAAAACATTTCATCTGTGGAAGCCGTAGTACTGTAAAAAGCACGACCACTCATTTTAGCCGGCCCGGCTAAAATAAGCTGCCTGTCAGCCTTCCATCTGTGCACAAACTTATCTCGTGCCCTCATTGGTCATGTGTGCGTTCGTGTGTGTTGGAGGAGGGGCTGTGTATTTTCAAATTCTAGCGCACTCGAGCTGGTTTCTCCAAAATTACCTACCCCGCCACCTTTAAGGTCAAAATACATAATATTTGTAAATCTGACTCTGAAAGAGTCAGTGCCTCACCAGCCATGAACCTCACCGCACGTCACTGTCGCTAAGTGTGTGATTACACATGTTGCGTATTATATATATATATATATATATATATATATATATATATATATATAGGCTACTGTAGGCCTATTGGTGCCGGTGCGTTAAGACCACCTCTAGTGTCGGATTTTGGAAAATGGATTTTGAGTTTTCTCATGGCATGGACTTTACTTCCTCTTGACACCGTCGGTTATTTACAAAAAAACACCTACATATACTTGTTATTGTGCTTCTGTCTTTCTGTGTTTACTGTTTACTGTTTACAGTTTACTGTGAGATATTATTATTGCTGAATTATAAATGAAGGTACAGTCTATTTGAATACGTTTTGTTTACAGACGTGGGTAGCATGACAACATCCGGAACTACCGGAAATGATAACTGCTGTGAAGTATTTCCAGGATTTTTAAAGTATTGATTACAGCGTTTAAAATGCAATAAATGAAAAGTCATGAAAGACAATATGAGAAGGAAAGGCGTGTTTGGTTATATATTGAATGAACAATGTCTGAATCCTCTGTTATGCGCAACAACGAACATTGAAGATCGGAGGAGGGAGGACCCCCTACAGCGGCAACCGGCATACAAGGAGGAACTATAGGAGGATATTTAAACGGCGGATGTGTGTTTTCTCTGCCCTTTCCTTCGCTCTCGAGAGCCCGAGAACACAGCTGTTTCCTCTCACCGGACAATATCTTCTGCTTGTAACATTACCGCGCCATTTTAATTAAAGTACCCATTTGAACCTTCTCAGAGACTCCATTGGTCTCCTTACTTTTAAAGCTTCTCTCCAGGACGCGAGAATAACGAACAAAGCTAATACTATCCATGTGAACATGATTTAAAGAGCAACTTCCAGGTTAAAGACACCTGTGAATAAATGTGTAGGAAAATGATGAATACACTAGATTTTCAAAAAATTATACAGAAATATACACTACAGTGACATCTGGCGTCGTTTTTGTAAGAAATGTTCACTTCCGCATAAAAAAGCCTTCTCAGAGACTCCATTGGTCTCATTACTTTTAAAGCTTCTCTCCTGGACGTGAGAATAACGAACAAAGCTAATAATTGGTGAGCCCGACGTGGATTTCGCTGCACCGGGAGAGACTACAACGCCAGCTGTTCGCCGGAGACGCAGGCATCCGTTCAAACTCACAAAAGAGCTCAAAACCAAGGGGTGAGGAGAAGCCTGTTATATCGAATTCTTCAATAGTTTATGTAGGACATGTTAGATTTGTGTGTTTGATGGCGGGCAGCGGATCCTGAAAATAGCTGTGCATTTAATGTTAAAACAACATACATTTATAAACATAAGCATCCTATAACTCGTGGCGTTGCTTTGTCGCAAGCAGGGTGAGTTCACATTTTCTTTTGTTCTTCTATTAACCCTGCATGCTATTAATTTGTGTGTGTGTTGTATTTTAAATATTAATGTGTGTAGTCATTTTACTTCATGTAGGTGTCTTGTTGCGTTTTCATGTAGGTGTCTCTTGTTACGTTTGTAGTTTTGCCTATAACGTAAGGGTATTGATGCCCATTTAACGGTTTAAAGCTGTTAAGATCGATGAGACATAGCGAGTCAGTTAAGCACTGAGTAAATGAAGACCAACAAGGCATAGCGAGTCAACTGAGGGTTGAGTAATGGGAGTGAGTGCTAGTCTAACAACAGTTTGGAACTGTTTAAAAAAGTCCTTTTCAGAGAATAGGCTTGATTAAGGTGTAAGGCTTTATCAGTGGTTATACTGTTCTGTTTTCAACCAAGATATTGCAGGGTGGATTACGGTAATCGGAGTTACAGCAGCATCTACGTTGAATTTGACGACGGTCTGTTAATGGTCGCTGATAGGTCTCCATATTGGTCCCACCTAGCGTGTCTAAATAGCAACAGATAATCATAGTGGCTTTTAAAGTCAAATATTACGTAGATAGGTTTATGGCTTATGTGTAAGGGTTCCTAATTTAGAGTTAGGATATCCCTAGGATATAGCCCATTTTCATAGTGAATATAGTCAAATATTACGTAGATAGGTTTATGGCTTATGCGTAAGGGTTCCTAATTTTAAGAGAGGATCTCTTTAGGATAAAGCCCATTTTTCATAGTAAACTAGATAGAAATGTTATTATCTTAAACTAAAGTGTTGTTTTGGCTTGTATTTTCTAAAACTTTAACTTGTTACAGTTCGTTTAAAGATCACCCCGCCATTATTTAAACTCCTCTGAGAGTCACATGGTGTACTTTCAAATCTCTTTGTCTGCAGGTCAGAGTTCGAAATAATCGGTTGCCATCACCACATGTTGACAAACAAACACAGGGCAGTCGCCATTTTGTGAAATGCAAATTCAAAGCACTCCTTTGTTTGTTCTTATGCAGCTGGTTTCACTCTGATGAGGCATTTTTCAGACCTCCATCTTGTGAAGAACGAATCATACTTCTTGTCACAGTTGGAACTAGAAAGCTAAATCAGGTCTTGGATATTGAAGGGAAGGATTATTGTATTTTCGAAAAAATCCAATCTGATTTTTGAAGTATTTCTGCTGGCAAATGTGTATTGGCAGTTTTTGAAATATTCCTGTTTGCAAATGTGTTTTGGTAGTTATGTGCTGTATTGTTTAACCATATTGTAATTTTCTTCCCATTTTTAAGATATTTTTAAGGAAAATAAGCTTCTTTTTGTTAAATAGAGGTCAGTTTCATGGGAGCCTGCCTGCAGACCTCCACTCTCAGGACAGTTCCGGTGCAGGCTGCACTCTCAGGACACCTCCACTGTCAGTACAAGAAGTGACGATTCTGACGAACACGTTTTTTTTCCCGCCCACCGAAGGACTCGTTTGATGGAATTTTTCAAATCACAATGGAGACTCATCACGGAGGTGATGAGTCCGCCCACCGTGCACTTTGGGTCGGCCTTGGTCAAGCCCTTTTGACCCCCCCAGCCTGGTTCTCGTAAAAGTTTTTCGCTCAAATGACACCATGGAGGAATGTAATGGAGTTGACAGGGGACTCTGCCCGCCTCACAAGTGCCTATTTTCGGACACTTTTTTTCACTTTCCCCCCTATTTTCCTCGGTTTTATTATTTTTTATTTTGTTGGCTATTTCACCCGGTTTCTACCGGGGACATTGCCCGGTCTCGGGTGTCCCCCCACGGCCTGTGTCCCCCCCCCCCCCCCCCCCACTCATCCATATATTAACGGATTTTGACAATTGTTGTTGCATTTTTCTCCTCTCCTCTCACTGATCGAATGGCAAATGCGACCCACTGTCGGAGGGCCTCCGCGCTGGCCCGGCCTAGTGCCGGTGCTCTGGCGGTCGGTTCCTCCGAACTGCGGGTTCGACTCTGATGGCAGGGAGGGTGTGCTGCGTTGGGGTGGGGGACTTCCCCCACTCTGCGTGTCTCTTCCTTCCCGGGCCGGCCGATATGAAGCGTGACCAAGACGCACCGTCCAGGGGTCCCACGGGTCCTGCAGCGGGGTGGAGGTTCCCAGCTGGAACCTCCCCACCTCCGCCGCGTATATATATATATATTAGTGCTGTCAAAATTATCGCGTTAACGGCGGTAATTAATTTTTTGAATTAATTGCGTTAAAATATTTAACGCATTTAACGCATGTGCAGAATGGCCCGCCCCATACGTGCCACCAGTGGCAGCGCCAGGGTATGGCTGGGGTAGGCTACACCCATACCAAGAAATGGCTTAGCCCCACCATGAAAAATGATGTTAAAGTAAGCTAAATAAAGTCCGCCAACTCGCGCGGAGTAAATTGCACAGACAGTAGTTAGTAAGATTGATTTCAGTAGCCACTTGTCTGGAAATACCGAAGACCAGAAACGGTTTTGAAAACTTTTGTCACGTAGTGATCGTCTTCTCAATAGAACATCTTTGATAATGTCGGTGTTGTTGCAGGAAGTCCCGACGGAGAATACTTTTGCTGTAGTACAGGGGTGCACATAACTGGTACGCAGGTTATGTGCGTAATCTGAAACTTGTGTCACAAAGCGCATTTGCGTACCGGCGCACTTGTGAAGCTTTTCCAGAAGGCGGTTAGATCACCGGACGACAGAGTCGGTCTCCGTGTGCACAGACAGGGCTGCAGTTAACGTCGGTCTGTACAACGGCATTGTGCCAAAACTACGCCAACCGGCTGCGGAGGGAGACTTCCCCCCCCCCCTTCACTGGAGAACTGCGCTAAAACAGCTGATCACAACGTTCGCACTCTGTGGTCACAAGTACTCCACTAACCCCCCCCCCCCGTCGACTTTCCTGAAGTACCCCCCCGTTGATAGAAATCAACACGTAATGAATTAAGACCCCACGGTTTGATGATTGATAGGTGTGTGTGCTGTCTTTCATTTTGACACGCAGAAAAATGTTATAATAAACATAGATACTGTATGTTAAATGGATATATCCGCCTTCTTTCATTTATCTTTCCATTCCCACAACAATATACATAAATAAATGGCATATTTTGGACATAGTTCGAATGGTGATTAATCATGATTAATTAATTTTTAAGCTGTGATTAATCTGATTAAAAAATGTAATCGTTTGACAGCCCTAATATATATATGTTTATATAGGGACACCTTATATTGTAGTTAATATCAGTACAGTAACAGTTCCGAAACAGGAAATGCACGCAAATACGAAATAAAATCGTATATATTTATATATACAGTGGGGCAAAAAAGTATTTAGTCAGCCACCAATTGTGCAAGTTCTCCCACTTAAAAAGATGAGAGAGGCCTGTAATTTTCATCCTAGGTACACTTCAACTATGAGAGACAAAATGAGAAAAAAAAGACAAAGCATTTATTTGCAAATTATGGTGGAAAATAAGCATTTGGTCAATAACAAAAGTTCATCTCAATACTTTGTTATATACCCTTTGTTGGCAATGACAGAGGTCAAACATTTTCTGTAAGTCTTCACAAGGTTTTCACACACTGTTGCTGGTATTTTGGACCATTCCTCCATGCAGATCTCCTCTAGAGCAGTGATGTTTTGGGGCTGTCGCTGGGCAACACGGACTTTCAACTCCCTCCAAAGATTTTCTATGGGGTTGAGATCTGGAGACTGGCTAGGCCACTCCAGGACCTTGAAATGCTTCTTACGAAGCCACTCCTTCGTTGCCCGGGCGGTGTGTTTGGGATCATTGTCATGCTGAAAGACCCAGCCACGTTTCATCTTCAATGCCCTTGCTGATGGGAGGAGGTTGTCACTCAAAATCTCACGATACATGGCCCCATTCATTCTTTCCTTTACACGGATCAGTCGTCCTGGTCCCTTTGCAGAAAAACAGCCCCAAAGCATGATGTTTCCACCCCCATGTTTCACAGTAGGTATGGTGTTCTTTGGATGCAACTCAGCATTCTTTCTCCTCCAAACACGTCTAGTTGAGTTTTTACCAAAAAGTTCTATTTTGGTTTCATCTGACCATATGACATTCTCCCAATCCTCTTCTGGATCATCTAAATGCTCTCTAGCAAACTTCAGACGGGCCTGGACATGTACTGGCTTAAGCAGGGGGACACGTCTGGCACTGCAGGATTTGAGTCCTTGGCGGCGTAGTGTGTTACTGATGGTAGCCTTTGTTACTTTGGTCCCAGCTCTCTGCAGGTCATTGACTAGGCCCCCCCGTGTGGTTCTGGGATCTTTGCTCACCGTTCTTGTGATCATTTTGACCCCACAGGGTGAGATCTTGCGTGGAGCCCCAGATCGAGGGAGATTATCAGTGGTCTTGTATGTCTTGCTCCCACAGTTGATTTCTTCACACCAAGCTGCTTACCTATTGCAGATTCAGTCTTCCCAGCCTGGTGCAGGTCTACAATTTTGTTTCTGGTGTCCTTTGACAGCTCTTTGGTCTTGGCCATAGTGGAGTTTGGAGTGTGACTGTTTGAGGTTGTGGACAGGTGTCTTTTATACTGATAACGAGTTCAAACAGGTGCCATTAATACAGTTAACAAGTGGAGGACAGAGGAGGCTCTTAAAGAAGAAGTTACAGGTCTGTGAGAGCCAGAAATCTTGTTTGTTTGTAGGTGACCAAATACTTATTTTACCGAGGAGTTTACCAATTAATTCATTACAAATCCTACAATGTGATTTCCTGGATTCTTTCCCCCCATTCTGTCTCTCATAGTTGAAGTGTACCTAGGATGAAAATTACAGGCCTCTCTCATCTTTTTAAGTGGGAGAACTTGCACAATTGGTGGCTGACTAAATACTTTGTTGCCCCACTGTATATATATATCTTGTAAAATACAAGACGACATCTTGTATTTTAGTTACACCCGCTATTGATTAATTCGGTCAAAATTAGACCTTGACACCGCCCACATAGCTATAGTGAAATAAAAATAATAGAGAACATTAAGCCTCTTTGATGTAATAATCGGAGCTGAAACCTCTCTGCCATATAACACACACTTCCTTATTTATCTTTGAATAATAACATAAAAATAAAGACGATATACTACAGATGATACTACATATGATTAACCGACAGCTGTGGGTTTGATATAACAAGATGATTTGTCTACTTGTATGATACATATTATAACTATGTCAGCAGGACACCACTTAAGAGGGCAGTAGAAGTTAGTTAAAACCATATTTATTTTCTTTAAATTATTAGCCTCTTATTTATGTCATAAGCCTGAAAATGTTATGTTATTTACAGCTCTATAGTCTAATCTACTGTTTGCTATTAGACTGTTTCACTTCACTCCTACATACTTTATTTCTCCCTTTACTGCACTATTGGATTAAGAATCTGCATATTAAACAATTTGCTAGAAATTATATCCATTTTAGATTCCATTGTGTATTAAAATTTCAATTATTTTCATATTTGGTAGTTATTTGTTCTGCTAGAGCCCCTTGATGGACTCCTAAATTGCCCTTGTGGTGTGATGCGGGAGACAATAAAAGGCTTATCTTAAAGTAAACCAACATGCCTCTGTGGTGTTCATGGTATAATCAAGGTGAATTATCAAATGCTTCATTGAAAAACAAAGCAAACCACACAAAAACTGACAAATTGTTCCAACTTCCAGTTGCCCTTTATTCAAACAACAAATGCATTCGCAGAATGCCAGATACCCTCTTTTGTCTCTGATCTCGTTTAAGAAGGTCCACATGTCTTCCATATGTTCAAACCTAAACTTGAATGGCTCCAAGATTGCCTCCATCTCATCCTCGTCACATTCGTCAGGTTTTTCCTCCCAAAGCTTGACAGCCTCTGTTAGTTGTGCTTCCCCCATGCTCACTGCATCGGGCAAATGCACCCTGGTGCACAAATGTTTGCGTGCCACCACCCATTCCGCTGCCTTCTTGCAGTCCTGCACGATCTTAGATGTGGGCGCCGGAAAAGAGAGAAAATATATCATGCCCACTGATACATATTAAGCATTAAGTAGCTTTTTGGCAGACTAACCCAAGGAAAGGGCGTCCTCCTTGGATATGATGCATAGAACTAGTAAACAAGCCTACGCTTCCATTGTTTTCTCCACATCTTTTCCAACTGAGGCATCAGCTGGATGAGGCTGAAGTTGCTCCTCTTTCTAAAAAACAAAAAAACTTTGAATGTTCAAAATACAAGGGACTATTGCCAGGAACCACCATACTTTTAGTAAAGTATGCTATTTTCAACATATTCTTTAGTTTAAGGACTGTCCATCAACATCGTCCTAAATACTGATACCACGAGGAAGAATAAATGCAGTAAATATTGAGAAAATACATATATTTGTAAAGACAGAGTGGTGAAACAAATAATGAAATTGAAGCTTTAGTGTGAGAGCAGGCCTGGCTCCAGGATGAAATGACAGATGGGGTTGTTAAAAAAAATCAGAGGGGGCGATTTTTTTTTCACAACAAGAAAAAATACTGGCAATGTAATGAATTGACACACCAAGCTTTTTTCCTTCTCTACAATCTCTTTGCTTCTTTATTTTTATTCCGGATTTACCCCTCTCATTCTGTTCTTTTCCTATGATCTTTAATAACAGATAGTAGATAGTAGATAGATGGATGGCTGCACTTTGGTTCACAGACTAACATTGATTTCCTCAATTTATAAATTGGCAGGCTCTGTAATTATACCATAACCTTTTCTCCTCTATCCCTTAACTCCTCTTCCTATACAGATGTACTTACTTACTATCTACTCTAGTCATGTCAGGATTAAAGAACAATTATTTTCAGGATTTAATGTTCAAATCAAGGCCTAAAACCTGGCATTTCATAAGAAAGTGACTAATATATAAACCAAATGTAATATTGGATAAATGCTACACCAAATGGACAGACACAGATTACAAATACAAATATAGTCCCCTGGTTTGTCTCTAGAGTCTAACTGCCATGAGAAAAATCAAATCAGTGTTCCAAAATCCGCCACTAGATGTCGCTCATTGTACCAATACGGTTGATATAATACACAACATATTATTCTAGTAAAAGGGCTCGCTTTAGCAAAAACCTGATCCATACAGGCAGCCCTAAATAATAACAAGTAACCATCATGTGTGGTGCTATCTGTAGTTGTCTGTCTTAGTTTTTGTTGATTTCATATTGTTTTCACAGTGCTGTGCAAATGAATGTCCCCCTGGGGACAATACATCTAAACCAGGGGTCTCCAACCTTTCTCCATCCGAGAGCTACTTTGAAAAAATGAAAGTGGCCAAGAGCTACTTGCATCGCATCACTTCCATTTATTCACATAGCCCTCATCAGTTGAATTAAGCTACTTTTGTACACGTGTGAAATCAATACCCAAAGCTAATCAAAAATCTTAACTTCACATCAAGGTCCAAGAAAACGAAAATGTCTCACATATTATTATGGCCCACATAGTGATCACTGAAGATTCACATACATGTCCAAGAAAAAAGAAAATATGTTCACTTCTTATTATGGCCCACATAGTAAATACATCACCTTAATCACCACTGTACAAACATCTTATGGCATATATATATATATAAAATAAGTGCATTCACTCTTTTTTACAGTTAGTGAGATGAATGGCGCTGCATGGAGTCCACCATAGAGGTGTATGCTGGACCCACTTAGGTTCACTCTAATAGAGTCATTTAAATGTTCATCAGTCGGTCTTGTTCTGTATTTAGATTTCATTCATGTCAGAAAAAGCTGCTTCACAAAGGTCTGTAGAGCCAAATAAAGCAGACATGTTCAGTGCTGCTTGGTGAATGTTCTTATAGTTTTCTGGGTCTACAAGGCTCCAGAAATGTTGTGAGTTTTGCTGAGACTTAAGCTGAACATGATTTTGGAGATGTATAACCTCCATCTCCATCTCCACAGGATTGACACTGAACAGTTCAGCCATCTTTTAATTCTTTGTGTTGACATGAAATTATAAACCATAATAAATCAATTGTATAGGTCTAGCCTCCCTATATCTGTGTGAAGTTGTTCCATCCTCAAAAACAAACAACAAATACTTCTGCAGTCTAGCTGCAGCTTCTAGCAACGGTCTTCTGTTAAAGAAAGGACACTGAATGTCCTGAATGAGGCATCACACACATGACTTAAGTCTGAACACAGCAGACAACAGGAGTATTTACAACAGCATTATAAAAACTAAAATAGTGCATGTGGGTGCACACTTATTCTCTGTCTTACTGTTGCATAAATCCCATGAATGTATGAGAGTAAGTTAGCTTCATCATCTCAATCAGTGATTAATAAAGTTTCTATCGGGTCACTATCAGCCTGTCACTCATTATTTTTCAGGGAGGGGGCGGGGTTTGGAGGAACGGAGGAGACTATGATCGCGGAAGCTTTCCTCCTGCCTTCACAAACTTTACACAAGTATTTATCAACTGAAAATAGCAAGAGGACATTCATACTCTGCAATCCAAGACTTGATTAAATCCACCAAAAACCTGACATGACGATAACGAGTGTTTTTCAAAAAACACAAATCCCTCCCTGTGTGTCTCTGAGCCGCAGCGACACGGACTGATTCAGAGCAGGTCATTCTGCTGTTGGTTCTGGACTGGTGTTGCTGGAGAAAGCAGACTGCTCCGTGTGTGGTGTCGCTGTGCCGCTGTCACGTCTGTTCCTTGATCACTGCGTCACGGACCAATTTGATATTCGTGTCACAGAAACAATTCTAAAATAAAAACACTTTATTGTCCAGCCGCGGCCGAAAAATCAAGAAGCAACCTTACTACGCTATAATCGATAATCGAGCGGCGAGCTACTGAAAAGCTGCCCGCGAGCTACCGGTAGCTCGCGATCGACGTGTTGGAGACCCCTGATCTAAACTAATTGAATATTCAATCCCACACATGACGATTGAGAACATACATTCGTAACTTACCTCGTTTAAAGCACGTTTGTTGTAATACTATGGATTTAGTTGACACTACTAGCAGAGTTTCTTTTGTCCAATATCTCACGGGAAGGTACATTGAATTAGAAGTAGAAGAAGAAGTAGAAGAAGAAGTAGAAGAAATACGCTAACGCTGCAAAAGGCACAACACCGTTACTCTGTTTTTACTGACATGTAACATTTTATTTCACCTTGCTCTATGTTTTTTAACGCACATTCAAAAACGGGAACATTTTCGGGAGTTTCAACCGGGTACCGGGTACCGGTCACCAAAAACGGGGACTTTGCCCGGAAAACGGGGACGTTTTGGTCACCCATCCGACTGTCTTTACAGCTAAGCACACATGCTAACATTAAGACTACAAGCTCACTTGGGGTTGAGGCTTTTTTACACATTGCTTGACTGCCTGCCCTCATATCTGATCTAAACATAGTAAGGTGTGTTGGGGAAGATAATTAATTAAAGTTATTATTTAATAATTGTGACATTTATTGTACTTTTTTATGGATGAATGATGCTCAAGGTGAGGGGGCTAAGAATACAACTGAGGGGGCAATGCCCCCTTTTGCCCCCTCGTGGCGCCGGGCCTGTGTGAGAGTAGATACAAACACAACTTAAATGAAATAGATTGCAATGCAAATCTGACCTCAGTGATGTCATCCAACTTCCTCTTCATTCACTCTGAACACTGGAGGCACCTCACCTCGCAGGAGGGCTTTAGATTTCTTCGTCCAGTGGGCAAACATTTTGCCATGACTCAAATAAAAAGGGTTAAACAAAGAAACAAATAAAGGTACAGTAGGTATAACATTGTGTTTTTTAACCATTTCAAAGTTAATCTAACTTCAACATTTTAGTGGTCTCACCTTCCGAGGTCGAAATTCTCCATTAGCATGACACACCACCATTTTCACAAAGCTGGCATGTCAGTCTAAAAAAGGAAAGAAATATATTATCACTGTAAGTCAGATTAAATGTCATAATGGGATTTTGAGTTTACTTTAAATGACCAGATCAACTTACAATAGTGAAATCATAGGGTGCATCTAGTATGGTGTAAAGGGCATACTATGAAAGAAAATATATTATTTAATGTTATTAAAAACAACAGAGAATTAAATCAGACCAATAATGTAGCCTACCATCAACATGAAGATGCCAGTCATTCCCATACAGTTGCCTGGGGAAACCCTAGCATGTCAGAAAGCGATAGGGTGGTTTTGTTATGGTTTGACATTTCTGTTGAATATAAATGATACAAATTGTATACTATTACCTCTATTTCCAAACCAGTCGTCTCTTTCCACGGTCCAGGATCTATTGACTGAAAGGTTTCTAGAATGAAAAACACAGCTGTATGACGATCTAAACAGGTCGCTATCAAAATGATCAATATGGTCCTCTTTCATACACAACACACACCATCAGAGGTGGCAAAAGTACACACTCTTTACTTAAGTAGAAGTACAGATACTTGTGTAAAAAAATAATTTGGTAAAAGTAGAAGTACTGATACAACATTTTACTTTAAAAAGTACAGGCTTTGTAATCACACTACAATGTAACTTTAAATGCCTATTTTTCGTGGTTTGCGTGTATGGTGCATGATGTGCACACCAAGGGCTCGTCTTTGTGTGTTATTGTCACATTATCTAATTAAGTACAGGAACAAAAGTATTTGTACTTCGTTAGTTCCCACCTCTGCACACTCGAACATTTCCATGCAGTCAAACATTCGATTTAAGCATGGTCATCATATTAACTTTAAGATTGACATAAATTCATGTTTGTTTCCCTTGCACCATAAAAAGGCTAAAACACAGATTCGAACTTGATCTGGTGAAAAAAAACTAAACCTCTCACAAGGGCATAGGAACATGAACAACAATGAGAACCAAATTGTTGAACAAAAGTTGTTGTTAGTGACCTCAACAGCTCTCTCATTTCCTGATCACCAAATCCAAATTGTGCATGTGCACATTTGGAATCCAGAAAGACTATGTCTCTCTGTGTTGGCTTCAAAACCTACAATTGCAGTTAATCACATTTAACTCAGCATTGCATGACAGCATCACTTCACAACACAACGCAAGATGATCACAGTACAGTGTAATGTAAAATACAATTACTTTTTAAAAGCATTAGATTTATTAGGTCTCCCTTGTAAAAGACATCGTTGATTTTTACCTGGATAAATAAAGGCTACAAACAAATTAGTAATTTAGAATGTTCCTCGTGAAATCCACGTCACAGTTAGTATCAGTACTTACAGCCAACAGGAAGTGCCCAGGTTTCCACACAGGAATACAGATGGCGTCTCTGATGCAAGCATCATTCTATAAAAAAGGAAAAGTTTAAAACAAAACTTTAATAGTCCGGAAAAAATATATTTTGTGACGAAACCAGTAGAGCATGCAATACTTACAGGTAAAGTTGAGAGTGGGTTGCATAAAGCTTGGTGTCGCCATGTTGGCACAACATACAGATCAGCAACACAAATGTTCTTCCCCTGTGGAAAATATTGATATGAACCCAGGCCCCACAAATGTACAAGAAGGAAAAAAGTGTATTCCGAAAAAAAACGTGTTATACCTTTGATTGAGCAATTCTTTCGATAAGCTCAAAACAGGCGTTTCCTATCTGCAAAAGAAACCGAAAAAGGGTTGATTTTATTAGCCTTAACTACATGAGCAATTAGCTGTCAACAAAATAACATAAACTGTTAACTTACGGTTGATTCCATTTCATTGGTTAAGCCAAGGGTCCAAAAGTCACCACGTGTCAGGCAACTATTTTCTGTTCTGACAATCAACTCTGCCTCTGGCCTCTCGGTATCAAACACATAGGTGAGCTTATATTTCTTAAAGAAATAAAAAATAATCAAAATTATTTAAACATTCATAAATAATAGTATACTTTCCCAAGGCACTTCATGGGTGGCTGGGTTTCCAGATGAGAAACACAAACCTCTCAAGAATATCAGAGCTACATTTTGCCTTCAAGAGACGTACTACGTACCAGCTGCTCTTGGGCAGGATGAGTTTGCAGTTTCCATGATGCTTGGCATGGTCCTACTTTGTCACATTTGGTGATGTCTTCACAATGTGTTCTACATGAGACATCATCTATCAAGGAGAAATAAAGTGAGCAAAGCCAAAACAATGTTATGTTGATTTGACAACCTAATACCTACCTTTGTTTGTATGAAGCCCTTGTTGCTGCACAGAGGGTCCAACTGCTGATAGTTTGAACTGTACAACCTTTTCAGTTTGTGGGTGTCCTGAAGATTTAGGAAATCATAATTATTACTCACAAGCAATATATTTCCAATTACAGCTATAAAACCTAACACTTCTCTTCATATTTACCAAATACTGCTTGTCCAAAGTTGTCCAGAGTGACATCCTGCAAACAATGTGACTTATGCCCTCTCTGCAGCTGCTGTCCCAAAAGTGTTGCGTTTGTGTTGTTGTTTCGGTGATGTATGATGTTTCTCATCAGAAAGATATGTGTTGACGGTGCCATATTATTAAGGAAGTAAAGCTGCTCTGCAACCTGACTATTTAACCAACCCTGAAGTTCTGGGACTACGTTGATCCTCCTTAGCACTTCCTGTGGATCTTTGGTGTTGCCCTCATGGACTTCATCATACAACACATAGTGGTTTGAGGAACCAGTGAGTGGATGTCCATCCTCATCAGGAGTTTTCAACATCTAAGTTATCCATGGTAGAGAGACCTTTAGTTTGTTGTTCTGAGCAGCTGTGATGTCATCATGGCTTGATGCGGCCAGTCTTCCTTCATGTGGCTTGAAAGGTAGTGATGCTGGGAAACGGAGGTTTGCGTGAGTTGCCAAACCTCGAGCAAAATCATAAATACTGGCATTTGGCAGATGTTTCCATGACAAAAGAAGATCTGTAAAATCTCTTGGAGACTCTGCCCTGAGGTTGAACTTCAAACTGTAGACCACACCATGAGGGCACAGAATCACTGACCACCCACCTTTGAAGGGAATGTGAAAAACAAAGTTATATAGTAAATGTGCAAATCTCTAATTGTTTTTATGAACAATGTGTGACCCTTACCAGACGCTCCCCAGATTTTCTGGAATATCTTGTCATATCCATGTCTTGACTTCATCTCCTCCCTTAGTCTATTGACAAGATCATCGCTTGATCCCTTTGAATCTAAATTGCAGGCCATGCACAGCTTGCGCACATTCGAAACCTTTTGAAATACAGACAAGAGAATAGGTAGGACAACATGGCATTACACAACTCAAACATACAGAAAGCAGTTGTACCTTCTGCTTCTTAAGCTCATCCACAAGACGATCCTCTGACACCATGCCGAGTTCCGCTTCAGGGGAGTACTTTGAAGAGGATACTTTTTTGAACTCTGTGTTCAACACTGTCGGATTTGCGTGTGTTCTTCCCAATCCATGGGCCCCAGTGCTCAAAACTAGGATTTGCAGCAAAGCTGTGTTTTTGCACGACCTGGGTAAAAACAAACAATACATTCATAATATGGTAAGGTGCATGAAAGGGGTATATAAAAAGGGAAATACTAATTAGGAGAAATGCAAGAGCATGTTAATACTTTGGAAAAAGCCACGAGCAATCATCTCATGATGAACAGAATCCCAGAACTCTTCAATGTTAACTTCGCCAATATAGTTCTCAGAGGCCTCTTTCAGATCACTCACTGAAATAAAAATAAAAACATTTACTTACTCTTACTTACTCACACAATACTAGGGCCACCAGGGTGGGTGGAGGGGGTCCGGAGGACGGGTTTTGGGCTGACAGCACAGGAGCACAGCAGAGGGCCCGGAAGGGATCTCGGGCGGACGGCCCGGGGGCAAAGCAAAGTCCAAGGTGGGGGTCTCGGGCGGACGGCCCGGGGGCAAGGTAGAGTCCATGGAGGGGCGAAGACCACAGCGGGCAAACTCAGGGGGCCGAGCATGAGGGTGAAGGCAGCGGCAGGAAGAGTCAGGGAGCCGAGCATGAGGGCGAAGACCGTGGCACTCAGGGGGCCGGGCTCGAGGGCGAAGACCGCGGCTCTCAGGGGGCCGGGCTCGAGGCCGAAGACCGCGGGTCTCAGGGGGCCGGGCTCGAGGCCGAAGACCGCGGCTCGAAGGGGGCCGGGCTCGAGGCCGAAGACCGCGGCTCGAAGGGGGCCCCCAACGGGACAGGACACAGGGTTGGCAGGACCCCCGGCAGGAGAGCAGTCGTCGGGACCTCCAACGGCACAGGACATAGGGTTGGCAGGACCCCCGGCAGAAGAGTAGTCGGCGGGACCTCCAACGGCACAGGACATAGGGTTGGCAGGACCCTCGGCAGAAGAGTAGTCGGCGGGGCCTCCAACGGCAGAGGACATAGGGCTGGCAGGACCCCCGGCAGAAGAGTATTCGGCGGGGCCTCCAACGGCACAGGACATAGGGTTGGCAGGACCCCCGGCAGAAGAGTAGTCGGCGGGGCCTCCAACGGGACAGGACACAGGGTTGGCAGGACCCCCGGCAGGAGAGTAGTCGGCGGGGCCTCCAACGGCACACGAGTAGGGACTTGAGTGGAGACTCGAGAGGAAACTTGAGAGTCGACTTGAGCGATGACTTGAGAGGGATCTTGAGCGGGAACTTGAACGGAGACTTGAGAGGGGACTCGAGAGGAGACTCGAGATGGGACTTGAGAGGGGACTCGAGAGGAGACTCGAGATGGGACTCGAGAGGGGACTCGAGAGGTGACTTGAGAGGGAACTCGAGAGGTGATTTGAGAAGTGTCTTGAATGGGAACTCGAGAGGTGACTCGAGAGGGGACTGGAGAAGAGACTTGAGAGGGGACTCGGGAGGTGACTCGAGAGGGAACTCGGGAGGTGACTCGAGAGGGAACTCGGGAGGTGACTCGAGAGGGAACTCAGGAGGTGACTCGAGAGGGAACTCGGGAGGTGACTCGAGAGGGAACTCGGGAGGTGACTCGGGAGGTGACTCGGGAGGTGACTCGGGAGGTGACTTGGGAATTGTCTTGAAATGGGACTCGAGAGGAGACTTGAGAGATGACTCGAGAGATGACTCGAGAGGAGACTTGAGAGGGAACTGGAGAGGGGACTCGAGAGGGGACTCGAGAGGGGACTTGAGAGGGGACGGAAGAAGAGACTTGAGTGGGGACTCGAGAGGGAACTCGAGAGGAGACTCGAGAGGGGACTTGTGTCGGTCGGTACGCCGACAGGACACGGGGAGCTGGCGTCGGCTGGAGAGCCAGCAGGAGACGAGGTGCTGGAGTCGGCCAGTACACCGACAAGACTCGGGGAGCTGGCGTCGGCTGGAGTGCCAGCAGGAGACGAGGTGCTGGAGTCGGCCGGTACGCCGACAAGACTCGGGGAGCTGGCGTCGGCTGGGGAGCCAGCCCTGTAGCCGAAACTGGAGTCGGGCCCTGGTTCCAGCCCCAGCAGCCATGGTTCTGGCTTCAGTACCGGCCCCAGAAGCCAGAACCATGGCTGCTGGGGCTGGAACCAGGGCTGGAACCATGGTTGCTGGGGCCAGGACTGGGGCTGGAACCATGGCTCTTGGGGCTCGGGCTGCTAGCTTGGCCTTGCGACTCCTCTTAGCAGCCGCCTGAATACTCCGTGGACCTCCATAAGCCAGACGAGTTCCAGAAAACGACTCCTGGACAGGAGCAGGAACTGGGGCAGAAGCATGGGTTGACTCCAGACGGAACACACCGAGACGTTTGTAGTCAGCAGGCTGGAAATCACACACCCAGAGGAAGTTCAAAATCCAGCCAGGTAAGAATTTCACCAAGTCTGGTTTCTCCATAGCCAACCGGTGCGCCTCTACCACAGAATAAAAAACACTTCAGCATTTTTCCTGACCACAAATACCATTGCCCTTACCTGTAAGCTGGCTCTCAAATAAACGCATAGCTCAAGGCTCAATATGACTTGGTCATCAAAGTTGTGAAGACTGTCCTGCCATTCCTGGTATCGATATATCATGTGGCACTGTGGGCATCGCCGGAAATAGGTTGATACGTCTGATGATAATAAAACACAAATAAATAAGGAACACTGTTTTATTTTTAAACATTTAAAAATGTGATAATATGAGGTGAACCATTAATAACTTACTTTCAATTACACCATTCATGGTGATTATCCTGGCATTTCTGGTGATTCTTGCCGACTTCTCCAGAAGAACTGACCCTGGACAGACAGTGCAAAGGGTCTCTGTTGGATGCAACTCTGTGATATATTCTGTTGGTGCCTTTGGTGTAACAAGATCATCTGGTAGGTCGGCTGGAAGCTTTTTATTACTAAATATGTACTCCACAAGTCGCTTCAAGTCTTCAGCCAATGGTGGATAGACAGCGTCTTGATGCTGTTGAGGTGCACTTGAGCAGCCAGTCTCTGTTCTAAATATCTCCCGGTTTGTTTGAAATAAATGCCATTTGCCTATGTTTTTGTGCACACATGACATTCTTGGTTTGGCACATGTTTTGGCTGGTAAATTGTATGTCACCATGACTCTCCCAAGGCGACTATATTGTTTCAAAGTCGGCTCATGGATTGAAAAACAATATTGCCTGTGAGTCTCTTCAAATGCCACATCGACACAGAGAGGGGCGTGGGCTGTTTTTTTTGCCTTTTCACACAGATTGCCCTTTTAGCCTCACCAAAGAATTTCAACTCCACCATTTCAGATAAGATTTCTTCTTTTAGAAATTCTTCGGTAGCTGTTTCACTGCAGTACTCCAGTGACCGAATGTGTTCACAATGGCTAAATATGAATCCACTTCTCAGAGCCATTAAGTGATACTGCCTGCAAACTTCCAACTCGCACTGAATGTTATGAACATGACCCCAGGTTTTTCTTTGGACATGTATTGGCACAGAAAAGCCGTGATTTGCTTTTTGGACTGCAGATATCCCCAATGTTGCATCTACACAGACACTGTTTAAATGATTTATTTCCGTTATGTCCTTTGATTTTTTTTGTGTGTTTCCTCTTGATGTGTTTGCCCAGGTTTCTTTGGTAGCAAATCAGGGTGCAGTGTGGGCATTTTACCTTTTTCAGAGTTGATTTAGTTGTGAATTTAGTAAATTGGACACCAGAAGATGATACTAGTGGGGAGGAAGATCCAGGTTTCGAAGTTTCAATGTCAGCCACTTTTGCAATCAAGCCGGGAGTGGGGGACACTGTTGTTTTTGGAAGCAGGAGAGAGAGCACAGCTGATGTGTTGGGTTGCGGTGAGGAAGAGGATGGACCAGGACAATGTTCAGAAGCTGATGTGGATGGCAACTTGTGGCAAGCCTCCAGGTGTACCTCCATATCTCCTCTTCTTACAATGTTTTTTGCACATTGATGGCAATGGAAGTGAGCCAAGTCTCTGCAGGTTAAATGGCACTTGTAGATTGCCATATCTAAGAGAAAGTCAAGAAAAAGAAGTTTGCCAATGACAGACACGAAACAAGAACAAAAACAAGCACAAACATGTATCAGTATATGTGTGTGTTACCTTTAAACATTATGCCATTTTTTAAGTGCACTTCCAAGTGCTTCTCGAGTCGGGATGGTGCGCAGGGTTTGAATTTGGGGTACAAAGGACAGTGGAACAGTTTGCAACATGTTGTGCAGCGTTTCACTGCAGGCTTTGCAGTGCCACAGAGGATTGAAAGATGCATCTACAAAAAACAGGAACAAATGTTACAAAATGTATAGTACTAAAACTTCAATTAAAACAATACTTCATAGGGCCAGTCTTTGCACGCTGTTTAAGTTTGAAAACAGCTTATTTCACTATACATTACATTCTACAACTAACGGCCAGAAACGATAGAAATACTTTTAATCTGTATTATCTCTTCTTTTTAAAGACACCAAAAACAACAAATGCAGACCTACACTTGCTAACCTCTTTACACAAACGTTTAATAAAGCCGAACTGACAAACACTTAGCTAACAACGTAAAAAGACTATATAAATATATATTTTTCACATTACTCAATTGCCTCTGCATTCGATTATTATTGGTTTTTAGTAATAACGTAATTAATAACTAGCTGTGAAAGCAAAACGCTATGAAAAAGAATTGCAAGGTTATTTAAGGTTTCTCACGCAATGCCACTGCCTCGTAGCAAATAAGACTTACCGGCTTCTCTCCATTCATCACAAACTTGTGCTCAGTTTCCCATGTCTCGGGAAATGAGTGCATTAAATTGCCTTCCATCTGCATCAACTTTTTTTTTTATTACCGCTGATGATATTGAGACGCATCAGAGAATAGCGGCGTGGCGTATGATAAGCAAATGATATGCTCTGCAAGTATATATATATTATATCGATAAATGTTGTTTTGTCTACGAAACAATACATTTAGACTGCATTCATTGTTTTGGATAGTGCAAACAGGTCCTTACCTTACTGATTTGCAAATTCCATCAAACGAGTCCTTCGGTGGGCAGGGAAAAAAACGTGTTCGTGAGAATCGTCGCTTCCTGTACTGACAGTGGAGGTGTCCTGAGAGTGGAGGTCTGCAGGCAGACCCCTCCATAGATATATATATATATATATCTATGGACCCCTCTCGTCAGTTTTGCAACAGCTATCCCTAGTGGATTGAGCTGGAAATTACAACAGCGCATTCTGCTGGTAGTACAGAATCATTACACAGATAGAGGAGCATAATTATAAATAAAACACCTCTTAGGGAAAGATACAATAATATTCTGAAGTTTAATTTTAAGTGTTATAAATGAACACATGCTTCATCACACACAGATATAATTGCAAGTGGTTTCTAATTTTAAGATAAGAAACCTTACATAATAGTCTTTCACCCTAGACTGTAGAATATTCAAACACCAATTTATTGAAGCTAACACAAGTTATGGCATTTCATATTTCAAAGTCAAAACATACACTGTACACATTTAAATTTTTAATTTTGCAAATTTACTTTTTAACTTTAAAAAAAAAAAAACATTTAATTTAAAAAAAAAAAACTTAAAAAAAAAACTTTAAATTCTAAAAACAATTTAAAATCTTTAAAAAAAAAGATGATGACATAGGATATTTTTTATAAGGAATACAAAGGTACTAGTCAGAGGATTAGTGCTTCATCTTTGATAACTTAATAATTTCATTCAAATAGTTAGAGAACATGTCACCGAAAGAAACTAAGTTGAGACCAGACGCAGAGCCAGGCTCAACTGCAGATATCAAGGAAAGGGTAAAAATCAGATCAGATGCTACAACAGTTCCAAATCTTAGACAGAAGATATGGAACCAAATAGAGAAACTGTTGGAACAGTGGCAAACGAGAGGACTGATTCCAGCAGATGATCAACCTGGACCAACAAAAGCCCATAGAAAAGCTGTAATTGACTATGAGAATGGAGAATACCTGCAACAGCAACAAGCATGGATCAAAGCCGGACAACCCCCTTGGTATGGACCTGCTAAAAGCGCTATGAACAGTGCTGAAAAAAGAAAATCTAGAGTTAAAAGTCTGGTACTCTATATCTAAAATATGTCAAGGATCAACGAACAGCATGTATGTGGTTCAAGGAGCAGAGCTCACGGCAAAGGAAGATAAGCAAGAAAAGACAGAAGAAGCTCCAGTTATCCAAACTTCAAAGCTCCATCCAAGCTTGACTGATGCGCCTCCTCCCTACATGACAGAAGAATACCATTTCTTTCAACCCTCAATACAAGCCCCCACTTTTGGTGTTTTAGGAGGAGTATTGGAGTTGGACGGTCTCCCCACAGCTACACGTGTCAAAGACTTGGAGTATGAGGTAAGACTCCTATCTGGTGAGCTCAACAGTAGAATGGAAGAACTCAGCAGAAGAATGAAGGAGGAACTCCACAGCAGAATGGAAGACCTCAGCAGAAGAATGGAAGCACAACTCAAGAGGAGAGAGGACGAAGGTTCTCCAGACACATCAACAGTAACTGAAGCTGGAAGACTCAAGAACTGCTCAACACTCATGCTACCGGTGATAGCAGCTGGAGAAGGAGGATTTCAATACCAACCATGGACTCACAGAGACATGGAAGCATTAGTGGCAAAGCTACCTCCACTCACGAAAGGAGGTCAGAAGTGGGTGAATGATCTGGAGAGATACACAGCCCAAGACCACCTGTGCTTGGGGGACATGAGGGCCCTGCTCGGACGGATTAAAGGATGACTGGAGGCAAAACAATAGATTCCGAGGCCAATTGCACGCACGACCCAGATGACACTCCATTCAACTACATCAGGTCGAATTATTGGGCTGCTATTCGTCACATCTACCCGACAACACCCATTTTACATGCCCTCACCATCCTGAGGAAAGGAACAGAGGAAGACATGCATGCTTTCTTGAAGAGATGTAAAGGAGAGTGGGAGGACTGCACTGGAGAACGACATGATCTTTCTCCATCTGTTGAAATGTTGTGGAAGAACGCTGTCATTAAAGCCCTTCCCCGATCAGTGCGCGCATGCCTGGAAGACAAGGTGGGATTAGACACTAAACCCATTGAAGAATGGAGACAACATCTCATTCACCACGATATGAAATACCAGGCAGCAAAAAGGGAAAATGATGAAGAAATGGAAGCACTACAACTGAGACTTCTGAAGATACAGGTAGCTGAGAAAGACACCGAAGCTTGTAGGAACAAGACAAGGGGAAGGGAGGAGAAGTTTTCAGAGATGGCCATAGAACCAGAGAAGGCAGGCCAGACACCTCCAACAGTTCAAACTCAGATAGTGCCAGAGAATCAGATGCAGAACCGACAACCAGGAAGTTTCCGAGGAGGCAGAGGAAGAGGTTTCCGGTTTGAGGGATGTTACCATTTCAGCCAAATGGGCCATTGGACCAGAGATTGCCCGCAACTACTAAGGCAACACCCACCACAAGCACCAAACAACGGCCCTCCATGTAGTTACCCCAGGGGAGGTTTCCATGACTACAACAGAGGCAGGGGGTCCCAGGGATGTCAAAGAGGAACAGGATTTCCAAACATGAACCAAATGCCACTGACAGCCTGGTATCAACCACAACAATGAGGAAGCTCAGAGGGCCAGACCACCAGGTAATGCATCTTCAGCCCAGAAGGGTATTTTGAAATCCAGCTACATTGAGCCATATCTGTCACCACAGGAGGGAGAGGTTTAATGTTATTTAAAAAATCGAGAGTAGCATATTGCATTTACATATAAAGCATCCACAGATTAGTAGAAGATTAAAACATAGTAGGACATTTAGCAGACTATTTTTTTTGTAATTATGAGAAGGAAAAGACATTACGAGTGATGTTGTTCCCCCACACAGAAGAGACGACGGGTTTCCACCCAAAATATGAAGACGGAAACCTAGTACTCGCCCAAGACGGAGGATCCTTACCAAGTCCTCCTGTTTACACCGACTGCAGTTCAAGGGGCGGCGATACACCTGACGTGGAGCTGTTAAGACCTAAAAACAGAAACTCGATTCTGCTGTGGTGAAGTCTGGCTACAAAGGGAGGTGTCCGATAGGGTCGCTTGTCTCAAACCAGTGAAGAAGTCAACAAGAACCCAGCAGAACTAGAGAGTGACTGTAAGAGGGAGACCAGTGACGGAGCGACAGAGACTGGCACAACATTTTCCAGCCAGTACATAGATAGACCCCGTCAGAAGACCGGGGCTGTGTTTAAAGGGGAACTTCATTTATTGTTAGTGGAGTTTTTAGTCAAACAATTATGTGATTTATGGAGTCAGATTATGTTTTTCTCATAAACACAATTTTATAATCGGTCTGAAGTATCTGTTTTAAGGCATGAGCTGCAAATTAAATAACATAACGACGAGACTGCATCCAGAACCATCTCCACCTGAGGCATCCAGAACCAAAACAGCATGTTGACATAAAGAGGCATACTCTCATCGGTCCCTCAGGCAGGACATGATGTTCCAAACTGAGCCACGAGATTTGGCACAAGAGCAGAGTGTGGGACATGAGAGCGGAATACATGCAACAGCGAAGAGACTGTAGAGGAGGAGATGAAAAGCAAAGCAGTTGGGCCACTGGAAAGAGTTACAGCGGAAGGATGCAAGAGAGGATGGACTGAGGAGAAGGTGGACCAGAGGAGAGGACAGAACCAGAGGAGTTGGCATGAGCCAGCAGAATGTGAGGGGATCGTGGCTTGACGACCAGAGGGGGAGAGAAGGAAAAGGGGAGTGAGTGAGTTTACACATAAACACACTTATTCACCAACGAGAAATACGTAAAGAAAAAGATTTATTAGCCATGAATTAATTAATTGGTAAATGTATAAAGTAAGAAAGAGGAAACTATTAAATAACCCTAAAAACACACTGAGGGTAGAACATATTATTCAATCTTTTCATCATATAAACTAATTATTCTTTAAGAGATTCTTATTCATGTGAGAATTTGGGGAAGATTTAATTTGTTACAATATAGATCTACAGTTTAAAGGGATAGTTTTAATAACCACTCTATAAAGGCAGACAAATCTTTATTTGTATGGGTAATGTTAAAGGTAGAGCTAGTACCAAGCCAAAGAAAGTATTCCAATCTAAAGTATGTATTTCATTGTAGCATGGTTATTACCACAGGAGAACTGTTAAGGTGGAAATAACATTTGTTTGTCGTCCAAGAGTTTTAAAAAGACACTGGGCAAAGAGCGATTGCAAATTTTAATTTTGAAAAACTAGTATAATTGGGAGTAATACATGGCCTTGGATCACTCATTTTAATGGTGCATATTTTTGACAACAAATATCGTTCAGGGAGAAGGGGTCGCTCAACCCACCCTGCAGATGTTTTAAATCTTACTTGCAGCTTCAGAGGGAGCGCACAGCACCAGACTATGAGTTTTAAAAGACAAGTGCCACCACCTCCTAATGGTCATCCATTTAATCAGTGATGACCTGACATTTAGAGATGTTATTTAAAAGGAGAAACATATCTGCCATAAGTGAAAATTCCTGAATTGAACTACAAACCATTAATGAAATGACTTCTGTTTTTAAAGTCCTTGTTAAAGGAGGGATTAATTATCACATGCTCGGGCACCCAAGGTTCCACACACTGTTAGAAGGGCTCAGCATAGTTATTTAAGTAGACCAGAACTGAAAATAAATTAGTGTAATGCGTTAGTGATATTCCACCGGTTTTCACACCATTTCAGGGACTTTATCACAGCATTAGAACAGAACACCCAAAGCTACTGAAGTAGGAACTTTTAAGTGATGAAATTCTACAACTGTTGTAACTGACCAAAATCTTCTCCCAGAAATGACTGTCTAAAGTGCCGTACCCCAGAGTAGATGTTTGGTGGTATCGTGGAACTAAAACCTTGTACTCAGTCTTGCCACAGGATTGGACTGGGACTTGTGCTCTAGCACAGCCAGTGATGTTTTTTATGCAGTTAATCAACATGGCGAAACACCCCAAAGCCAGTAGGCCTAAGAGACCAGTCCCAGGGGGAGTTTAGGCTCCACAGTGTACAAGGATAGCATAGGGGCGCCCAGGGGAGGCCTAGATGTTGCATTCCATGTCCTAACGTACCGATTGATCACGACCAGGGTTGGGAGGGTTACTTTGTGAATGTAATCAGTTACTGATTACTGAATACATGGCTCTGAAAGTAATCCGAATACAGTTACAGTTACGTGTCTTAAAAAAGTAACGTAATCAGATTACTTTTAGATTACTTTTGGATTACTTTCTTTTTCCATCACAGGTGGTATGTTTTGGTGAACAGGAGACACAAAAAGCAAAAGGAAACTGAACGTGTTTGTACTGTTTTAATGGCTTATCAAGAGCACAACTGAAACATAACATCTGAAACGATGTAGCAACATAATAAACTTGTTGGGGATGCAGCTTGGGATGTGAGGAGTGAGGGACACGGCTTAGAACGGGCGTGTCGCCTTCTGTCCTGCCAGTGTTAGCAGGACATGAATTAAAATGTCAAACTCGGACTTCATTTTAAGGACATTTCGGCCAGGGGTGTAGAGCTATATTTGTTTAAGCACCGGATTGGCAAAACAGGAGAGTGTGTGCACCAGTCTGCCTTGATCTATGAATTCATGTATGTGACTCTCACAGTATCTGCTGCCCACAGCTGTTTTATAGAAGGAAAAGCTCCTTCACTTCATGAAATCTCTGCAGCACCAGGAGGCAGCGGGAGGGTTAACTCAGCCTCTGAGAAGACGAGCGCGCAGTGCCTTTCACGCACCGCCTTTCACGCACCGCCTTCACTGTGTTTACCTTCAGAATCATTAGTAAGGCTAAAGAGCGACCGCAGGCTGATGTGTTTTACCACACACACACGCGCGATTTAAACGCAGACTTTTGTTCTTCCATGTTTCGTTGGTATTGTTTCACTGAGCGAGCGGACCCGCGATTTTTTTTCAAACGCTTTTTTGGTCCATCTGTGGCGGTAATAGGTTTTGTGGGCTTTGATGATTTGGCTGTACCTTTAGTAATGAATATTAAATGTTGTGAGGAAATCTTTCCACCAATAATTCCAATAAGTATTCCAAAATGTATTCACTTCAGGTTTACGAAAGTAACTGTAATCAGATTACTCGTTTTTCAAATGTAACGCGAGCTGAATACAGTTACTTGATCTTTGTATTCTGATTACGTAACACCGTTACATGTATTCCGTTACAACCCAACCCTGATCACGACGGCCTCTTCTAGAGAACATATTACTTTCATACCTTAAATGGTATGAAAGGAGGGAGGGTACATTTCTCATGAGGAGACAGTTACAAATGCTAGCAGAATAAGACGACCCACCCCCATATACAGAGATGGATGTAAAAGATGAGATTGTCCAAATGATGTGATACTTTAAATGATGGAATCAAGTGAAGAGTGAACAAACTAAAATGCTAAAATTGTTTATTTCCATTTCAATTTACTTTACACTATTCCAAGATAGTTTATTTGTATTCTTTATTATTTTATACTGTTCTATCATAGTACATTTCGTGTTTTATAAATCGTGTGCTATTCTAAAATGGTTTGTTTCTTTTACACTTTGTAGAAACAAGTGCCTTAACACTGAGCGTGGTATGAGAACGGTTTCTGTGAAAGGAGGGAGAAAGAAATGTTCTGATACCAAGCCATTGCTGCTATTTTAAAATCAATGTTTTATGGCATAATTTAGTTTAAACATACCATCAGTTTAAATGCTGTTTTATACTGAAAAACCAGAAGTTCTCGCGTACAATGTCTGTTGTCAAGCTTTTATTCTGAAAATCCTTCATCTCCGGTTAGCATTTAGCATGTGGCTAATATTCCTTTTCCTATAGAGGTGAATTTAGTAGCGAAATGACACGGAGTGTTGCACACCGAAACCTACTGATTTCAACACTACAACTATAGACGTCGAGATATTATTATTGCTGAATTTTAAATGAAGGTACAGTCTATTTTAATAAGTTTTGTTTACAGACGTGGGTAGCATATGACAACATCCGGAACTACCGGAAATGATAACTGCTGTGAAGTATTTCCAGGACTTTTAAAGTATTGATTACAGCGTTTAAAATGCAATAAATGAAAAGTCATGAAAGACAATATGAGGAGGAAAGGCGTGTTTAGTTATATATTGAATGAACAATGTCTGAATCCTCTGTTATGCGCAACAACGAACATTGAAGATCGGAGGAGGGAGGACCCCCTACAGCGGCAACCGGCATACAAGGAGGAGCTATAGGAGGATATTTAAACGGCGGATGTGTGTTTTCTCTGCCCTTTCCTTCGCTCTCGAGAGCCCGAGAACACAGCTGTTTCCTCTCACCGGACAATATCTTCTGCTTGTAACATTACCGCGCCATTTTAATTAAAGTACCCATTTGAACCTTCTTAGAGACTCCATTGGTCTCCTTACTTTTAAAGCTTCTCTCCAGGACGCGAGAATAACGAACAAAGCTAATACTATCCATGTGAACATGATTTAAGTGGGTGGTGGACCTAACATGCTTTAGGGGGGTCCGGGGGCATGCTCCCCTGGGAAGATGTTTAATGTTGAAGTTAAAGGTCCCATGTCATGGCCATTTCCACTGATCATAATTCCATTGTTGAGGTCTACTAGAATAGATTTATATTGTGCAATTTTCCAAACTCACATTGGTTTCTCATACAGCATCTCTGTAAACTACGTGTATTCACTGAATTTCACTCTCTGCCTTTAACGGCTCGTTGTAGCTCCAATAGCTCCAGCCCCCACCCTCCCTGTGAGCACAGTGTGCTCTGATTGGTCGGGACGTTGTGAATCGCGCTGAGCTCCGTGGAGGTGTTATTTCCTTGTTTAGCGATACACAGCCAAACACAGCCAAACTCATCCTGAGCACACACAAAGTCACAGCCGAAGTAAAAACAATAAGTGTGGCTTGATATTGAGTAAGAAAAAGGTTGATAAACGCTGTGAGAATGGGTCTGCAGAGAGAATTTCGCCGCGATCCCAACTGTCTGTTATCAGCCTGCAGCCAGGGAGAAGAAATCAGCAGAGCTGCCAGCACTGTGTGTGTGAGGAAGTCCGTGGATTGGTCAATTTGGACCAATCAGCGGGGGCTGAACGTAACGGCTCCGCGGACGTAACGGCTCCACGGATTGGTCCATTTGGTTCCGGGTAACGCATGACCGTATCGCATCATAGCTCTGGGCGCGGCTACTGGCCATTCCTACGTCACAATACCCAGGAAGTAAACAATGGACAATGACGTATTTTCTGTGTTAAGAGTTGTACTCCCTACAGGGTGTACTTTGAGGGTTTGTGACTCTGCACACTGTTTACATGCATAAAAACCTTCATAACACACAAGGGGACGGGTAATAACCGGAAAAGCATGATATGGGACCTTTAACAGCATCAATCTGGTGCACTTTGAGAGCAAAATTAAGAGATCTATGGATACATCTCTCGACACCCATATGAAACAGAACTGTAAACAGATTTTCTTTTTCTTTATGGATATTTTACAAAACACTCCCATTTTAAACTATTAAAATAACAAATTATTTTAACGTGCGATTAACGCATGTGTATTTGTCCTAGGCCCGCCCCGTAGTTTCAGAGCCCAAAGGCTTGACGTTGTTGTTGTTGTTGTTAGTTGGATGGAGGGAGATTCTAGCAAGAGATATGGATACAAATAAGGTGTTTTAAACAGCAAGCCAAGCACACAGCTGATGCTGACAGCCCCGTTCCTGCCGCTCGCTTGCGGCAGACCACGCTTGAACGTTTGCCGGGGAGACGCCTGGACAACAACAGCGATAGCTAAATGGGTGACTACAGCTTAACATTGTGGAGGACGAGGGGCTGCGTTAGATAATTCAGATCACATCCAACGTGTCGACTGCACATCACAGCGCATTATTTTGACCCACAGTAGGAACTTCAGTCTCATGCTTTGACTGCTATGAAGACAGAGGAGCGGCATTTCGCCGACAACTGTAAACAGGCTTGTCTGTTTGAGCAACTGGCTCAGTGCAGAGAAGTGCACAGGGTTGGGAGAGAGTGTAAGAGAGAGAGAGAGGTTCCAGGTTGTTGTGTTGAGAATATTCAGGAGAATATTTGTCATTGTTCCAATGATAATAAACAAACATTTGCATAAAGCATATTTGTCCACTCATATGTTGATAAGAGTATTACAAACTTGAAAAATATTCCTCTAAGGTACATTTAGAACAGATAAAAAATGTGCGATTAATTTGCGATGAACTATGGACATCATGGGATTAATCGCGATTAAATATAAAAATATATATTAAATATTATTAATAACAACATTTTTTTACTGTCATATAGTATTTTATACCTGTTTTTCATTTATTCTCTTATTTTTTATAAATATAATGATTATATAAAGGTGCCTTTAACTCACTGAGATGAGATTATCAGCCTCTCAGTCTGACAGGAGAGGGCTCTCTTCCACCTGGTTGTAAAAGCTCTTTATATCCGTTAGCAGTGGCGGCTGGTGGAAATTATTTTAGGTGGGGCTATTGTAATGGTGAATAAACCACACAGGGACAATTTTGAGAAATGAACCCTAGAGATATGAGAAGACTGATCAATACCTCCATAATCTTCAGTGTGGTTAGCTATGAAGCGAGAAACAGGACTTGTTTCTGAAAAAGAAACCTAGTCTAACCCTCAGCTTTTTAAGCAGGTTATTGACATGAAGTTTAAAAGTGAGACAATCATCAAGCCAGACACCAAGGTATTTGTAACAGGTAACCACTTCAAGTTGTATTCCTTGCGTAGTTACAATATCTAAAACAGGCTCTGGTGTCTTTTTAGCTTTTGAAAAGAGCATTACCTTGGTTTTCTCAACATTTAAAATAAGCTTTAGTTCAGAGAGCTGAGTCTGAATAATGTTAAAAACAGCCTGTAATTTAACACCAGCCTCCTTAATGGAGGGACCTGCACAGTACATCACGGTATCATCCGCATAAAAATGTAAGGTTGCTTAATAGATAGTTTAGCTTCTCACCATCATTTGCTGTGGCCCACTGATGTTAACGATCGTAACTGAAAGGCTGCCTGTCAAACGTAAACACTCAGCCACGTGACTCGCAAACTCTCGCGAGAGTTTTACACAAGACGGATCCTTTCTAGCCATAACCAACTCATACCTCATTCACACCAACGGTGATCCAGGGCCGGTTCGGAGCTGGAGCTTGAAAAGCACCGGGTTTTCCTGTTCACATCGCAGCGGAGCAGCCTCTTAGCTCCGGAATCCGGTTCGTTTCAAGCACCAACAAATTGTTCGGCTAGAGCAAAAGCACCGCATACGTCACGCTTACGTCGAGGCGGGGGCAAGGGCGGGATCAACTCCTGAACAACAACAAAAAGTCCGCGTTTTATCCAGTTTGTACATAACGATGGAGAAACTTAACAAGCAGCAGTGGTCCACTGAAGAGACCAGCTACCTGCTGGGAATCTGGTCTTCCGAAGAGGTACAGAGGAAGCTGGAGCACAATCGGCCATTGTTGTTGTTGTTGTCGGTGTGAGCTGTGAGGGGTTTCCGCGCAGTTTGGCTTTATGAAGCAGGCACGCAAACGGTTACGTCATGACCCAAACGATGATGCAGTGACGCAGCACCAGTCGGACTCTGGGCGGTGTGAAAAGAGCCGGAGCTAAACCGAAGAACCGGTTCTGAACCTGAAAAGCTCTAGCACGGAGCTTGAACCGGAGTTGCGTTAGTGTGAATGAGGTATCACAGGCCGTTTCTCAATCTCGAGGATGCTGGCTTGGTAGTCGCGCACTTCCAAGTCACTCCCTTCAGAAACGAAGCAAGTATGCTTCCAAGCCACGGCTTCGGAAAACGAAGAAGAATGGAACAGGCTAACAAGTGTGCCACTCTCTCTAACGGTTTCAACATAAACTGTACCGAAAATAAATACCTCACGATGTCTATCTAATTATGAACTTTCTTTACTTTCACGGAACACATTTTTGGTGATAACAAATGTAACAAAGTAACATATTTACCAACACATGTTCTACGCCACTACTTACATTTAAATGTGTGCTGCGTCGGTTCAGCCATTCTCCGCAAGGGTTTGTGAAATTGGTCCGTGCGCAAAGCATTGTGGGAATTTTAAGGATGCGAAGTCTACCCATGTGCAGCCTCGAAATTTCCCCCAAACCAAGGACGCGGCCTCGGTGGAATTCCAAGTATGCTGGAGATTGGAACAGTACTTCGGCGGCACTCGATGACGTAGCATCCTTGAAATATTGGCTTGGAAGCCAGAATCCTCGCGATTGAGAAACGGCCACAGACTGCATCGGGCGCTGAAATTGCCGCTCCTTTGAGCATCAGATCTGACGACGCTGATTGGCTGAAATTATGTTTCAGCGGCATTGTTTACAGATTGCAACAGTCAGCAATGTGTTGGCTGCTGCTGCTCTGGCTGAGGGCTCCTTTGTTACCGCCCAGACGAGAGAGGGTAATGATACACGCTGCGGCCAGGAAGGAAACATGTGACTTATCAGTAACTTTAGACATCGTAACACAATTTTAAACGAGATTTTATTTTAGATTATACATTTTACTCATACCAACTATATAATATTTACCTTGTTCATTCAAAATAAAAAAAAATAAAAAAATATATATATTTTACATTTTATTTTTTAATGACAATCAAACATGTGGGAAGAGGGGGGGCGGCGCCCCTATGGGCCGGCCGCCACTGTCCGTTAGCATAGCTAGCTAACCAGATGCTAATAACAACAATCCCCGGTACGGTACCACTCTCTCTCTCGCTCGCTCACACAAAATGCGCTCGCCACACACACAGAGCCGAGCTTGAGTGACACACAAAGAACCAGAAGTAGTTGTACTGTAATGTAGCATATTATTTCAATGGCATTATTGTATGATCAGTATGTCAGATGAACAGATTAGGGCTGTCAAGTTAACGCGTTAATAACGCGTTAACGCAAAAAAAAATTAACGCCACTAATTATTTTAACGCGATTAACGCATGTGTATTGTTTTGTCCTCGGCCGCCCCGTAGTTTCAGAGCGCATCGAGTTTAAAATACCATCTACAAGCTGATGCTGACAGCCCCGCTCCTGCCGTCCGCTTGTGGCAGACCACACTTCCACGCTCATCGGCAGGCACCGACTGGCTATCGGGAGGACCGGGAGGGTGTGTGTATGTGTGGCACGAGCGAGAGAGAGACCTTACGTGTATTGTTGTTGTTAGCATCTGGTGCTAGCTAGCTGCGCTAACGGATATAAGGAGCTGTTTAAATGAAAACAGAGGAGCGACATTTCGCCGACAACTGCGCCGAGCACTTGACTTTATGCAGGAAGCCAGACAGTGGGACATTGTACGAAAAGTCAGCACACTCAGCACGGATAGTGCGCGCAACATGATTGCAGCGTCCAGGCAGCTCCCATTCGAGCATATGCCTTGAGTTGCACATAGCTCCAACGATCCATCACACACACACACACACACACACACACACACACACACACACCATTTGTATTGTATTATTGTACACTGAACAAAAATATAAACGCAACACTTTTGTTTTTGCTCTCATTTTTCATGAGATGAACTCAAAGATCTAAAACATTTTCTATATACACAAAATAACCATTTCTCTCAAATATTGTTCACAAATCTGGAAAAATCTGTGATAGTGAGCACTTCTCCTTTTCCGAGATAATCCATCCCACCTCACAGGTGTGGCATATCAAGATGCTGATTAGACAGCATGATTATTGCACAGGTGTGCCTTAGGCTGGCCACAATAAAAGGCCACTCTGAAACGTGCATTTTTGCTTTATTGGGGGGGTCTGGGGGGGTCCGAAAACCAGTCAGTATCTGGTGTGAGGGGTTAGGGTTAGTGTTAGGGGTTAGGGTTAGGGTAATGTTGTGAATCGAGTGGCCTGTGTTCGTCGTCCATAACATATGCCTGCCCATACTATAACCCCACCACCACCATGGGCCACTCGATTCACAACATTACCCTAACCCTAACCCTAACCCTACCCCTAACCCTAACCCTAACCCTCACATCAGATACTGACTGGTTTTCGGACCCCCCCAGACCCCCCCAATAAAGCAAAAATGCACGTTTCAGAGTGGCCTTTTATTGTGGCCAGCCTAAGGCACACCTGTGCAATAATCATGCTGTCTAATCAGCATCTTGATATGCCACACCTGTGAGGTGGGATGGATTATCTCGGCAAAGGAGAAGTGCTCACTATCACAGATTTTTTCAGATTTGTGAACAATATTTGAGAGAAATGGTTATTTTGTGTATATAGAAAATGTTTTAGATCTTTGAGTTCATCTGATGAAAAATGATGTTCAGTGTATGAGAGAGGTTCCAGATTGAATTGAGGCGAATATTTGTAATGTTCAGAGGTTGTTGTGTTTAATATTCATGAGAATATTTGTCATTGTTCAAATGATAATAAACATTTGCATAAAGCATATTTGTCCACTCATATGTTGATAAGAGTATTAAAAACTTGAAAAATATTCCTCTAAGGTACATTTAGAACAGATACAAAATGTGCGATTAATTTGCGATTAATCGCGATTAACTATTTTAATCGACTGACAGCCCTAGAACAGATTCCACTGGGCTTACAACTAAAGACACAGTCACGCAAAAACTGTGGCATGTGTACAGCTCCTTATGTGTATACTGCCATTTTTGAAGTGCTGGAGCGGCATTCGGGTGCGCTCCGCCAGCACTACACCACGTGATGACACGTTACGCTCGTGTTGTGTTCAAGGAACCTCTCCTTGGTCTGGAAAAACAGGCAGTCGCATGTTTAATTATATTGCGGTCGAGATCTCTTCAATTTGTTTGCGTGTTTACAAATTACCTTGAGGGCCGTATCAAATGGTCTCGCGGACCGTATAGCCTACGGCCCGGAGCCCGGAAGTTTCCCACCCCTGCCCTAAAGGAGGACCCTTTCCGTAAGCATCGCTAAGTAACACTCAGAGTCAGAGCTAACGCTATACTGGAGAGAAATTATGTGTAAAGAAGCAGGATATTGTAGAGCCGATGAAAGGGAGTCAGAGGCGGTGTATTCAGAATGGACTTCCACACTTTATTATCCGTTAATCAAAACACAGTAAGTACATGTGCTGCTCTGTATGATAAGCTAGCATGAATGACAACAAACCCCGGTACCCTCACTAACGGGTCCGGGTTGCAACACACACTAATCACACGGTGAATTATGTACAAATAATGTGTCACCACAATATAAAAAGGTACTGTTCTTGTGGTAAACCCTCGAGAGACAAACCGTTTGAGCTCCATACTGTTTCAGAAATAATCCTTGATGTGGTTTGGAACATAATATGGCGTTTAATCACGGCATCGTTTAGCTGAGTTTCTGCTGGTGGACAGCCTTCTCTTCACAGAGTTCACTGCTTGCATGCAGCAGCTCCATAGACTGTATATGAGCAGCTCCAAAGGGGCGTGGTCAGCAGCAGCTCAGTTACATTACATTACATTACTTTGCATTTAGCTGACGCTTTTATCCAAAGCGACTTACAATAAGTGCGTTACATTTAAAGGGCCAGACACAGAATCAGCCCTTTAGTAACAGGGCTGAAATAGAGGGGTATGAGGCTACAATGGGTGATCTGATTGGTATTTTTGAGCAAAACACTAAAGAGACATGTTTTGTATAGATATAGCCCTATAATAGATTGTTCAAATATTAACATAAGTGAGCTTTAAAGGGATTTACACATGTATTATCACAAAATAAGTGATAATACATCTGAACAACAAAAAGGACCACATACAACTTTATTCATGTATATTTATCATTTTCATTCAGGTTGACAATTTTGAGCATTGGGTTTAACAGCCTACTGTAACAAGTTGTAATTCTTCCTGAAAAAAATAAGCGTTAATAAATAAATGAGTAATATAAAGGCATCAGTAGTTCCGCTCAGCAGGACTCAGAATAACTACAGAGAGCAGGGTTATTAATGTGCAGTGCAGGTGTGTGTGGAACAGCAACACACTGCTGCTGCTCTGACAGAGATAACTGTGTCTTTTAGTAGTAGAAGTAGTAGATCAGCGAACATGTCTGCAAACCCAAACTCCATCAAAACTCTCTGCAGTGACTGACACAGTCGATCCAGATCTATCAGCTGTCGCTGTCATCACAAACGGAAGTCGCTTAACGTGACGTCTCATTGCTCTTAAAACACATCTCCTTTCTTCCTCTCTCTTCAAGTGGTGGGAGCACCGGGAGGGACTAAGACGCAAGTGAGGGGGGCAGGGATGCAAGTTAAGCGACTTGTACCCCCATGGATGTATAATAAGAACATGTACCCCCGGACTGACGGGGACTGTGCGCTTTAACAAACTCCAGGAGATGGCAGTACTGCAACACGAAGAAAAGCTTTTAGAGGAAGTGACGGAATTACGTTGGGTGACTTCCTGTACACTCAGGGTCCGGTCCGTTCCGCAAATCGTCCGCTGTTCTGGTTTAGAAGGCCAAATAGCAACATTTCGGTAAGTTCAAACCACTTAAAATGCATGCATGTTATTTCTTTCAAATTGAATTGAAAGAAAATTGAATAGTGAATGTTTTATTATTTATATTGAAATGATTATAATTACCCTTCATTCACCTTACACGACCTTTGAGCAAAAGTCCTTGACAGTCTGAGCTCTCGCTTCTTACGTCGACGTTAGCTAACCGCTGAGCTTTACCCTTCACTCACTAAACGCACACAGTCTGACTAAACTCACCGTCTGATCCACTTATTGCCCACTAAACTGCTGGGATTAACTGCCCGGTGTCACTGGGTTATTCTGTGCGTGCTTTGCAAAATACTGTAGACTAACATCAGCTAAACATTGGACATGTTACGTAAATTAGCTAGCAATATTTGCATCAGGGTAAGCTGAGGTCAATGATTCCCGGTTTAAGTGTATGTAGAGTTCTGTGCCTCAGAATATGACTTTGTACAAAGTAAGACAATGCTATCACGTTAGCAGCTGAGAAACGCTAAGGTTACACCATCGCTCAGAGCAGGCCATATTTATGAGGGTCTTTTTGAGTGAGTGTTTAGGACAGATGGAGTATCCTTCGGACTAAAGGCTACAGTAACGGTTAACATAAACTAGGGTTCTGATGATAACCCAATGTAGAACAATGTCACCGTTAAGTGT
Organism: Pogonophryne albipinna; assembly: GCA_028583405.1. Lineage (NCBI taxonomy): Eukaryota > Metazoa > Chordata > Actinopteri > Perciformes > Artedidraconidae > Pogonophryne > Pogonophryne albipinna. The sequence goes on along the minus strand of CM053245.1, from coordinate 527,246 downwards.
CTGTCAGAATCAACCTAGCGCTGTTTGGATTCTGACAGACATCTGGGAGAAGAGAGACACTGTTAACCTCTAACACGTAGAAACTGTTATCCTTCAAGTATATTATATAATTTATACAAGTATACGATAATCCTTCCATGCTTTTTCTGCACTGTTTCTCATCGGTAATGTGTGTGATTTCAGCGTTGAAGACGTGATGGCTGCAACCCTGCGTTCCCTTTACTCTGTGTCAAGGCCAGGTAAGGGTCTCTTCCTCCCCCCTCCAACCCTAAACCTCCCCCAAGGAAACAGTACCAGTGCAACCAGCATGGTCGTAGTCCAACTATAACTTAAATAAATTAGATAGTTTGGAAATGACACAACTCAAGTTGTATAGTCTTAAAGTAATATAGGTGTGTCAATAATATAATCCATTTCAGATTGAAAAATAGATCTGCCTGCTATAAGCAAATGGCCATAGACCGGAAGTTGTGTCTTTGTCACAGTGACATGTTGTAAAACACATTAGCCCTTTCTCATTTCTCTAATTCCCCTCCTCGACTCCTTTCCTCGACTCCTATCCTCAAGACTTAGTCCCGCCCACAGGAGATGCGAGCGGAGGACTGAGGAGGGGAACCGAGGAGAGAGGAGGGGAAGCAGCAGGCGGTTAGAGAAATGAGAACTCCTCTCCTCTGAGCGGTCATTTTAAAGAGACGTCCATTAATGATGACAGGAGGCACAGCAGCCCTCTGTCTGATGGACAGATGTGTTCATGATGACTTATATATTTACTTTGATTCATTCACAGTGCGGTATAATGAGACAATAACAGGCTACAGATGAGGACAGAATGTAGTATAAGTTCTCATGAACACAGTTCTGCCCATCAGAGTGTTGCTGTGCCTCCTGTCACCATTAGCATGCAGAGCTGTCATTGGTTGAGATCAGTCCAGCCATGCGTCACGCCTCTTTTAAACATCACTGTTGCCGGAAATACATCCCCAGAGGATACATCAGTGTCCTCGGTGATAGCTCCTCCAGAGACTCTCCTCCATGCTCCATCTTCGGTGTGCATTTAGAGAAATGAGATGTCCTTCATTACGGCGCGCTGAAATCGAGTCCGGGTCACTACCGGAGGACCGAAGAGGCGGAAATTAGAGACATGAGAAAGGGCTCTTGAGAGCTTTGTAGCATCCTTCAGTTGTCTAGTCAGTGAGATCTTAATGATTATTCAATTTTTCCTTTCAGGCACTTTTGTGGCCAGCCATAATCTAATGAGGTCTTTCGGTGTGTCCTCACAAAGAGAAGGGTTCAGTAAGTAACACTGTGTGTGTGTGTGTGTGTGTGTGTGTGTGTGTGTGTGTGTGTGTGTGTGTGTGTGTGTGTGTGTGTGTGTGTGTGTGTGTGTGTGTGTGTGTGTGTGTGTGTGTGTGTGTGTGTGTGTGTGTGTGTGTGTGTGTGTGTGTGTGTGTGTGTGTGTGTGTGTGTGTGTGTGTGTGTGTGTGTGTGTGTGTGTGTGTGTGTGTGTGTGTGTGTGTGTGTGTGTGTGTGTGTGTGTGTGTGTGTGTGATAAAAAAATCACACGTGTGTCCTTTGGGGTACAACAAAAGTAAAGAAAATACATCTTTCATTTAAAAAAGCAGACAAAAAAGCTTCAATGGCTGGTAATCATAACTAGAGATCTTCCTTATCCTAAATGTACACAGTCACTCTCCTCCCCCATCTGCACCAATCATGTCACCTTGAGAGGCAGCTGGGTAGGCCATAGTGTGATAAGGCAAGAGAAAGCATGAATCTTGAGATTACACGAGATTAGCTGCTGCAGGACGGGTATTGCAGAATCTCTACCGATGTACTCATTTCTAGCAGTTCTAGGAATATAAGCTCATGTCACACTACCCTATTTGCAGCAACTTGCAAAGGTTACAAAGCTTCTAGCCATGGCAACGTAATGGATAGCATTATTTTAATAATGAAAAATGTTAATCCAATTCCACACAATTATGTTCTATCAGTCGCTGATTATTCATTTTTCAAATCGTAATAAAGCTGCTTTACCTGGTCTTGGCCTTAGCTTAGCATGTAGCATCCTGATTTGTTTCTGAAGGAGAAGCTTTTAGAGCCAGAATAATGGGAAGGAGCTAGGGCAATACTTCAATTGATCATCTTTCAATGGTATTGTATTGTGAAATCATAAATTGAGATATGCAGTTTCTCAATTGCGTCATCTAAAAGGATAATAACAAGCACATTCTAACTCAAATTTCTCAAAAATAAAATGTCTGTGTAAATAAGGTAATATTTGTAACTATTTGATCAATCTGATGGAGAACGTACTCCCAACACAGTATAAGCAGCTCACCTGTTGTGCTTGTGTGTGCAGAGTATGTCAATGCCAAAGACATCCCCACAGACATGAAGTCCATCACAGACCGGGCGGCTCAGACTCTGCTGTGGACGGAGCTCTTCAGAGGTCAGCTCAGCATGGTCATATTTAAAAATGCCTCCTGTGAAGGTTAATGCATGTACACAGTTAATGTGATCGAATGGAGCTGTTTTCCACAGATATGCTATCTGTCCCTGTGATCTGTGTCAGTTTGACGGATGCTCTCTTCTCATTCAAACATGACTGATTGTGTTGTGATGTCAGGTCTTGGCATGACAATGAGCTACCTGTTTAGAGAGCCCGCCACCATCAACTACCCGTTTGAGAAGGGGCCCCTGTCCCCCCGCTTCAGAGGAGAACACGCACTGCGCAGGTGAGGATGACTCCCTTGTTTTTTTTATTGCAAGGTCATTGTCAACTGCTAGCTTAAAGCTATGTGCGGCATTCAGGGCATTAGCATAGCAGCAAAGAACTACGTGCTATGTAAAGCTAATGGGATCCCTCTGCACTGCACTCATTGGGCGGTTAGCTTTTATAATGACCTCCCAACACAAAACGTACTTTTGGAACCAGATGGATTGAATTTGTTAAGCTTATTGGCCAAAGCTTAGAATGACATTTTTCTTAATTTGTCTTTGGAGTCATAGCACAGTCCATAACAGCTTAACAAAGTCTTTGTGATGATGTTACACCAGGTATCCTTCAGGAGAGGAGCGCTGCATCGCCTGCAAGCTGTGTGAAGCCATTTGCCCTGCACAGGTACGCACGCATGCACACACACACACACACACACACACACACACACACACACACACACACACACACACACACACACTCTCCCAGATCAAAGAATAGCTCTGTCAGTGCGTCTCTTTGTTTCTGACCATGTGTATGTGCAGGCCATCACCATCGAAGCAGAGACTCGTGCTGACGGCAGCAGGAGGACGACTCGCTACGACATCGACATGACCAAATGCATCTACTGCGGCTTCTGTCAGGAGGCGTGTCCTGTGGATGCCATCGTAGAGGTGTGTGTATAATCCTGACGATGTGTGACACACTGGGTGTCAGCATGTTTAGACGAATAGACTGCAGATTGCATGATAGTAGGAAAGTCCTTTAAATAATATTAATAACTTGGATTTATATAGCGCCTTTCACGAAAGCCAAGGACGCTTTAAACAGTCATTGTTTTTGTTTATTAGCATGATATGGATTTGGTATTGAGAATCTTGGAATTTCACTGCTATTGATAAATTAGAATACCTTAATTCGTCCCATAGAGGGGACATAAAAGAGGCTCTGCATTTGACCCCTGCTAGTGTTAGGAGCAGTGGGCTGCCATTATGTACGGCACCCGGGGAGCAGTGTAGGGAACGGTGCCTTGCTCAGGTACACCTCGGTAGCACTTGGTCTTTCTGGGACTTGAACCGGCGACCTTCTGATTCACAAGCAAAGTCCCTACGGACACTTTTGGTAACATGACATCCCCTCAGTGATCACAATCAGGAGCCACGGTTTTCTTTTATTTATGTTGATTTCATTCCAAATTAAAGTTAATTTATTGCCATGTCCAAAGGAAAGGGCAGGATGAACAACAGACTATGGAGGGTGAACAACAGACTATGGAGGGTGAACAACAGACTATGGAGGGTGAACAACAGACTATGGAGGGTGAACAACAGACTATGGAGGGTGAACAACAGACTATGGAGGGTAAGGTAAACAACAGACTATGGAGGGTGAACAACAGACTATGGAGGGTAAGGTAAACAACAGACTATGGAGGGTGAACAACAGACTATGGAGGGTAAGGTAAACAACAGACTATGGAGGGTGAACAACAGACTATGGAGGGTGAACAACAGACTATGGAGGGTGAACAACAGACTATGGAGGGTAAGGTAAACAACAGACTATGGAGGGTGAACAACAGACTATGGAGGGTGAACAACAGACTATGGAGGGTGAACAACAGACTATGGAGGGTAAGGTAAACAACAGACTATGGAGGGTGAACAACAGACTATGGAGGGTAAGGTAAACAACAGACTATGGAGGGTGAACAACAGACTATGGAGGGAGAACAACAGACTATGGAGGGTGAACAACATACTATGGAGGGTAAGGTAAACAACAGACTATGGAGGGTAAGACATTAAAAGAAAAAATACATGGCTAAAAGTTACAGTGAGTTCAATTAAACATTAAAAGAAAAAAATACATGGATAAAAGTTAAAGTGCAGTCTAAGATATGAATAGTTCAATTAAAAGCAGCGACAAAAAGAAAAGTCTTCAACCTGGATTTAAAAGTAGTCAGAGTTGCAGCGGACCTGCAGGTTTCTGGGAGTTTGTTCCAGATATTTGGAGCATAATAACTGAACGCTGCTTCTCCGTGTTTAGTTCTGACTCTGGGGACAGAAAGCTGACCAGTCCCTGAAGACCTGAGAGATCTGGATGGTTCATAATTTAGCAGGAGGTCAGAAATGTATTTTGGGCCTAAACCATTCAGTGCTTTATAAACCAGCAGCAGTATTTTTGAAATCTATTCTTTGACACACAGGAAGCCAGTGTAAAGACTTCAGAACAGGAGTGATGTGATCCACTTTCTTAGTGTTAGTGAGGACTCGAGCAGCGGCGTTCTGAATCAGCTGCAGCTTCCTAATAGATTTTTTTAGTGAGACCTGTAAAGACACCATTGCAGTAGTCGAGTCTACTGAAGATAAAAGCATGGATAAGTTTTTCCAAATCCTGCTGTGACATTAGTCTTTTAATCCTAGATATATTCTTTAGATGATAGTAGGCTGATTTAGTAACTGTTTTAATGTGACTGTTGAAACTCAGGTCAGAGTCCATGACTACACCTAGATTTCTGGCTTTATCTGTTGTTTTTGAACATTGCAGACTGAAGCTCAGCGCTAACTTTTATACGTTCTGCCTTGGCTCCAAAAACCATTACCTCAGTTTGATCTTTGTTTAATTGGAGAAAGTTCTGACACATCCAGTCATTGATTTGTTCAATGCACTTACTCAGTGTTTGAATTGGAGCATAGTCTCCTGGTGAAATTGATACGTACATTTGTGTGTCATCTGCATAGCTATGGTAACTTATTTTGTTGTTTTTCATTATCTGAGCCAGTGGTAGCATGTAGATGTTAAAGAGAAGAGGCCCCAAGATGGAGCCTTGAGGAACCCCACATGTCATATTTGTCAACTCAGATGTGTATTTACCTATAGAAACAAAGTTGTTTCTGTCCTTTAAGTAGGATTCAAACCAATTTAGAACTGTTTCCGAAAGTCCCACCCAGAAAGACTATGGAGGGTAAGGTAAAAAACAGACTATGGAGGGTGAACAACAGACTATGGAGGGTGAACAACAGACTATGGAGGGTAAGGTAAACAACAGACTATGGAGGGTGAACAACAGACTATGGAGGGTAAGGTAAACAACAGACTATGGAGGGAGAACAACAGACTATGGAGGGTAAGGTAAACAACAGACTATGGAGGGTGAACAACAGACTATGGAGGGTAAGGTAAACAACAGACTATGGAGGGTAAGGTAAACAACAGACTATGGAGAGAGAACAACAGACTATGGAGGGTAAGGTAAACAACAGACTATGGAGGGAGAACAACAGACTATGGAGGGTAAGGTAAACAACAGACTATGGAGGGTGAACAACAGACTATGGAGGGTGAACAACAGACTATGGAGGGTAAGGTAAACAACAGACTATGGAGGGTGAACAACAGACTATGGAGGGTAATTGACCCAAATTGACAACTAGGGTTGGGTACCGAACTCCGGTTCCGATACAGGGCGGGGCGGGAAATGTAGCGAGCACAGGACCAGGGTTGGGAAGCAAAACCCGGTTCCAAATAAGAACAAATAATAATTGTCCAGTACGGGGATTAATAAGAGTTGTTAGGACAGGAGTCGCTCTCTCTCTCTTTCTCAATGAATTCATTTCAATAAGCTTTATTGGCATGAATGTCAGGGGAACAATATTGCCAAAGCGTCAAGGATAATACAATTCAATAGTGAAATGATGAGAAAAAAAAATCATTAGGTAAACTAAAGTAGATAGATATGTAAAAAAAACAATAAGCTTTGTGTGTCTCTCTCGCTCTCTCTACAGCGGCGCCGCTGCCCGTAATCTTTATCAACCTATCTTATGTTCTTTCTCTAACACGTAATGAAAGTTATTAGTTTTAGCATTTTAGCTCCTTTGTAGTTATTATTGACCACCATTACCTCTATGAAGTAAAGCAGCCTCCCTGTCTGTGTCCTCGCGCTGTCCTCACATCCCGGACTGTGAGACAGACTCGGAGGAGCACAGGGATGTCAGTATTGTTTATGAAGCAGGGTATAGAAAGTACATTCTTTAAATGAAAATACTATTTATTTACTTTAACAAACAGTGAAGCAGTTGGGTATCTGTCAGATATGTATTGCAGGACATGTGTTGGACAGGCTGTGTTTGGTTGGACTTTGTGTCCCACAGGCAGGTTGCAGTGTAACATCAGAGGAGGTTGGACATTCTCAAATTGCACCGCTGCAGAGATTATTTGTATATAATTGTATTCAATAACAACAACACAATTAAAGTGTATGAAGTGATTTGTAAATATTATAGATAATATTTGCTTGTCAGTGTATTTTGAAATGCAGCAGCTACAGTCACTACATTGACTTTTAACATTACAACTGTGTACTTTGATGATTGATGTTAGCCTCGTTAGCATCATTAGCTGTGATGATGTGTTTCATATATTGAGTGACCATGTCCCATTGATCTCCGTCCTCTCTGTGGAGCCTGAAGACACAGATATTTTCTTTTACCATTTTCTATCGAAGTAAAAGTAAAGGAATTCATAACTTTGGATCTGTTTTGTTGTTTGACATGCAATACACGAAACGGCAGCTTTTAGTAGGCAGTATAAAAAAGGTTTTCCGCTTGGCACCAGCTCTTTGTTTTCACCAGAAAGTGGGCAGGGCCGTCATTATGCCAGGCCGTGACGAAGCGCTATTGTAGGACTGTTTAAATCAGTGGTTCCCAACCTGGGGGGCGCGCCCCCTTGGGGGGGCGCCAAAGATCGCAGGGGCCAGGGCCCCAGGGCCAATTTGAGGCCAAATATCATATTTGTTTTTTTTTTATTTTATTTTATTTTTTACATATAATTGTAAAGCAATACATGATTGTCACTAAAAGCCTTATCTCTACATTACAATAAAATATAAAAAATAATTGATTAATTAATTTGAATAACAATTCAAGTTAGTATTAAAGGCATAAAAAGACAGAAATGTATAATTCTTTCTTTAATAGAAATGTTTCTTCTGCCCGTAAAGTGTCCAAACCGGGCTTTTCTGGATAAGCGCATTTTTAAAACATAGTCATTGTCCATGCCGGTTTCAGTTGGATTATTTGTCACAGTTGCTCCGATCAGATCGGTCTCCTCCATTTTGTAGATTATTTACGACTTTTGAATTCACATAAACACATCGGCAAAATCCGGCTTACTTTGAGCATGTGTTTTAAACAGTTTAATCCCTTTGTGAATTGTTTCCACTTGCGCAGTCCTTTAATTTCTTCATACAGCGGGAATCCAAATGAATTAATCCTGAGTCCAATAACCATCAAAGTCACTCCAATAGTGCTCCTTAATTACGCTTTCATCCTCCTTTAACACAATACTTCACATTCATCCAGTTTGTGACCGTAGTTGTAGCATTTTGAGACTTTTAAACTTTAATTACTGCTGTTGTGCCCCACCCCCCCCCCCCCTTGTGTGTGTGTGGGGGGGGCGGCGGGCGCAACTTCCAACAGGAGTCATTTGGGGGGGCTCTTGGGAAAAAAGGTTGGGAACCCTGGTTTAAATGATGGTATACTGTGATTTTGCATGCATCCTTGCCTCTGACCCCCCTCTCTTCCTTTTATTCCTGCTCCGACCTCTGACCCCCCCCCCCCCCTCCTATTTCTCCAGGGTCCTAATTTTGAGTTTTCCACTGAAACTCACGAAGAACTGCTGTACAACAAGGAGAAGCTCCTCAACAACGGAGACAAGTGGGAGGCCGAGATAGCTGCCAACATACAAGCTGATTACCTTTACCGATAGAGCCCCCCCACACACTCACACACAGAGTATAGTTAGCACTTCATAACACACTCATACATCCATTCTGTACATACCGTAAGAAGACAGACTCGGCTGTGGATGAGCTCAGGGTTGGAATCTAGTTTGCAGAGCATCTTTTATTTCACACCAAACATCACCATGCCAGCCCCTCATGTGTTGAGTATACTTTGATATGTCTCTTGTTTTACCATGTCATTGTTTAGATTGCATATTTATTATAAAATGGCTGTCTGTGTGATACCTCAGCATGGTCCAGTCCTTCATGTGGGGGTCTGGAGCTGTGGCAGTGTCAGTACACTGATAACAGACTGCTGATGTCCCATACAAGTATACACAAGTTAGTGTTTTGATCTTGGTTGTCAGTGCAGAGTGTTTTGGCTGTTTCCACCCTGACTCAAAAAATAAAGTTAAGTGGAAAACATATATTGTGTCGATCGTTCTTCTTTTCCTTGCAAAATAAATGTACAACAGTCCACCACATGTAAAGGTCTACAAACTGATCTGACCCCTCTGAGAGCGGGACTGTGACTGCTGCCTCCAGCTGGGTTATGTCATTCATCCGAGCCTTTCATGTCTCAAAGGTCAATGTTAGGGGGGTTCCTTAGTGTAAAGTTATCTGATTGGTAAATGAAATTAGTTTAGCTCTACAAAGTACAAGTTACAGAAAAGGCTCAAAGACCATGACAACTAATTATTTTGATAAAAGTTTGTTTGGAAGAATTAACAAAAATAGGTATTTACCGTCCTAGAATATCACCAGAGACTTTGGTAAAGGGAATTTTCTCAAGCTTCTCCTTTCTCGATGGCAAGATAAGAATCTGAGCCGGAGAATGTTTTTTCTAGCTTTTTTTGACAAAGAACTCTTTCTTTGAAAAGTCACTGTACATTTCCCTCTCAGCAAACAGCAGACTAACAAGTTGATGAAATGTTGTGTTCACAGCTTGCTTCAAACTGCTGCACAGTTCTGGAAGCCTCAGAGATCTGCACCTTTCTACTTCTGTGGTGTTTGTCCGTACACTGTGTGTATGTTAAAGTGCACTTTACATCTTCAGAAACTCATTTGACCTTCTCTTTAATGTAGTTATTGGCTGTCATTGTTGGAGGCACAGTTTGGTCTCCCCACATCTTGTTTTTTCCAAATGTGAAATCACATGAATTACCTGAACAGTAACTACAAAACCTCTGCTATGAGTGTTACCATGTGTGAGTGAACTGAAGTGTGGTTTCCTGAGCTGAGCCCCACAGCATCAGCAGCTAACGCTTCATGTGTCGGTCGCTCACCTGGACTTCAGATGACCTTTCAGTTTGATGTATTCATGTTGTCAGCTTGATTCATAAGCTCATGTTTATTTGTATTTTACAGAATGTTCACACAGTGAAAATGAATATGTTATTTTGAAATGAGCATACTCACAGGTTAAATGATTTCATTGTTGTGATGTAAAGTAATGTTGACGGTGTGTTGAGCTGTTGGATTAGTGTGAGTAGTCTTTCAAACGTCAGCTGGTATGTGACCTGTGGCACTAGGATCAATAAGACACTGGACCTGCTGTATGCCAATGTGAAGGAAGCATGTGTGACTTCTCCAGCACCTTCAACACGATCCAGCAGCTGCAGGGCATCGTGTCTGATGTGCGGCTGAGCAACACTGGAGCCCCCAAAGGAACTGTGCTGTCACCATTCCTGTTCCCTCTACACCTCAGACTTCCGCTTCAACTCCGGCTCATGCCACCTACAGAAGTTCTCAGATGACTCCTCCATCGTCAGCTACATCACAGATGACAACGAGGAGGAGTACAGGGCCCTGGTGGAGAACTTCGTAGGCTGGTGTGACAACAATCACCTCCAGCTCAACATCAGCAAGACTAAGGAGCTGGTGGTGGACTTCAGGTGGAGCAGGAAGAGGCCTCTGACCCCCATCACCATCAGGGGGGAGGAGGTGGAGGTGGTGAAGAGCTACAAGTTCCTGGGAGTGCACCTCAACAATAAACTGGACTGGAGTGACAACACTGAAGCGCTCTTCAGGAAGGGGCAGAGCCAGCTGTTCTTCCTGAGGAGGCTCAGGTCCTTCAGCACGAGGCTGCTGCAGATGTTCTACTAGTCTGTGGTGGCCAGTGGGCTCTTCTTTGTTGGGGGTGTGCTGGGGGGAGACAACAACAAAAGGGACACTGACAGGCTGAACAAGTCGTGAGGAAGGCTAGCTCTGTAGTTGGAGTACAACTGGACAATCTGGAGGAGGTGGCGGAGAGGAGGACGAGGAGGAAGCTGGAGTGTAACCTGGAGAACCCCTCCCCCCCTCCATGCAGAGTGAGGATGAGGAGTTCAGCCTCAGACTCATCCCTCCTCGGCACAGCACCAAGCGCCTCGGACAGTCCTTTGTGCCTGTAGCCATCAGGCTGCACAACAAGGGGTTAACAACGTAACACACACAAAAATAGCATGTATTGTACATCAAATCTGAACTATACAATCTCAATGCAAATATATTTAACAATCTGGATTCAAATATGTATATATTTATGTTCATTTAATTCATGTCTTGTTTTAACAGCTACTTACCTGTATATCATTTAAATGTCATCTTCAATTGTATTAATCTTGGGTGAATCTGTACTGTACTTTCGCTCTTACTCTACGCTTCTTAAACTCCTGAATTTCCCCATGGGGATTAGTAAAGCTCCATCTTATCTTAGTACTGATTCCCTAATGCTCTCCTCTTTTGCACTCATTAGATAACACACTCAAAGAGATGTCCCTCCCTTTGTTTACCTTTGTGATTGGCAAAAAGCTCAGGATAAAGTTTGGACTTCAGTCTGAGGTGAAGCGAGTGTCACATCTCACCTCACAGTAACATTTGGCAACACCCCTGTCCTGTCCCAGATGGGACTATAATAGTCATATTTGTTTTGATATAGCATTTTTTCAAGCTTAATTAATAATGCTCTCGAAGTTATTGCCATTTGTCACATCTGTTTACATACTGTACTGTAAATGTGTTGTACAGTGTATAGCCACAGTTGACCTTTAGTGACCACCAGAGCATGCTGGTCATGTTGGTGCGCCCTCCCATAGGCTGCATCTACTGTGCAAACAAACCTGTGCTTTAAAGAGTGCAGAGTGCAGCGTGTTCATGGAGCGAGCTGCCAAAACTGAACGAATGGTCGGAGTTGTGTTTACATGAAATCAGAGCAACATTTAAAATGCTCTGGATCAAGCATAGTCTCATTTTCAGATGGTCATTAGCAGTATTTTGGTATTTTGCTGTGCAGATGACAGACATCTCCAGTCTAAAAGCAGAAGAAAAGCATGTGAGCAGGACGCCTGGTGAGTACCGCTGACTGCTTTCAAGCTGAGGCACTTAGCTTTCTGTTCAGTCTTTTCAAAACAAGAATACCTTTATTCGTCTCACAGAGGGAAAATGTACATTTGTTACAGCAAATAAAGAGCCAAAGACAGCTTAAAATGAATTAAGAAGCATGCATACAAATATTAAAGATACAACTAGAAATTACAAAATATACAAAATAAACATCCAGTACCAGTAGGCTACCAGTTTAGAGATCGCAGAGTGTTGAAGGTGGAAGTATTTATTTGCAGTATACAGTATATTGCACATAAGAAATATTGCACAAAAGGGGTGTTATTGTCTTTGTTGTTTGTGGGTGGTGGTGGGGGGTCTACCAGGGTCCATGTCGGTCGTAAAGTCTCAACCCAGTCTCATGGCATTTCGTGTTCACCAACACGATTTTTAATCTATTGATTCGTGTTCACCAACACGATTTCCCCCTTTTTTTCGTGTTGCACAGCACGATTTTAAAAGCAATGTATTTCTACTGGTAATGTGTTTCGTGCCTGCAGCACGTCTTTTTCTCCGGGCGGGTCGTGGAAGACCGGAAGCTGTGTGGTTCATAAAAACATGTTCTTTCTCAATATCAAGCCACGATTATTGCTTTTATTTTAAATCGTATAATTTCGGACTTTTGTTGCCGTCTGTGAGGAAAATAAATGGGGCTCAGAGCCTCAGAATACTGAAATCTGTATTTTTTAAATCTTTTTTTCCTTGTAATTTGTTATTCTTTTCAAAATAACACACTGTTATTTACTCACCAATAACACACAATTATCCTTGCTTTTATTTATTGGTTTAATTCCATAATCTCGGGCTTTTTTGGCGTCCGTCAGGAACTGAATTTCAAAATAAAAATAACCGGAAACAGCCGTAGGCATTTCGAGCGATTACCCAAGATCCTCAGCTATGGTTTAAGCTCGCTGATTGGATGTTTTAGCCGCAATGCATGCAGGGATTGCTCTTGCTTTTCTCTTTGAAAGTCATCACATAACGGCATTGTAATACACGTTTCGGCTGCATTACATATTACAGATCTGCCGTAGTTCTTTATTTATAGAGCCCTGATGAGAAGACCTTTGGAAAAACAGAAGAAATGCCGCTGAAACTGAATACGTGACGTGGATCATAAATATATCAACAATTAAACAACATCTTCAATTTCTCTTCACACAATACGTCTCCTTGCAGTATCAACACTAATTTGGCTGACTTTTACATTTGATCTAATTCATAGATAGGTTATATTTACACCATAACGGTGCACAGCTGATATAAAAGGACTTAGTTTTTAAAGATATTACTGATTTTCTTTGAATGTAAGAATGTAAATACTGAGTCTGAAATAGTATAGCAATATGCTGTAAAATGATGTGTAAGCATGAATAAAACTACACATCTTCAGATGTTGTACATACATAAGTGTCCTCCACTAATAATACAAAGTTATTATGGCTGTGTGTATCTGGTGTGCACCGCCTAGTGGTTAAAACACGTTATTGAATTATTGTTGTTTTTTTGAAGGCTCTGGGTGTTGAGGGACTGTCATGGTTGACACGTCTCATCAACATTGCGTGGAAGTCGGAAACAGTACCGAAGGAGTGGCAGACCGGGGTGGTGGTTCCCATTTTAAAAAAGGGGGATCAGAGGGTGTGTGCCAATTACAGAGGCATCACACTACTCAGCCTCCCCGGGAAAGTTTACTCTAAGGTACTCGAAAGGAGGGTCAGGCCGATTGTCGAACCTCAGATTGAGGAGGAACAATGCGGATTCCGTCCTGGTCGTGGAACGACGGATCAGCTTTTTACTCTCGCAAGGATCCTGGAGGGGGCCTGGGAGTACGCTTATCCGGTCTACATGTGTTTTTGTGGACTTGGAGAAGGCGTATGACCGGGTTCCCAGGGAGTTACTGTGGGAGGTGCTGCGGGAGTATGGGGTGAGGGGGTCTCTACTCAGGGCCATCCAATCTCTGTACTCCCAAAGCGAGAGCTGTGTCCGGGTCCTCGGCAGTAAGTCGGACCCATTTCCGGTGAGGGTTGGCCTCCGCCAGGGCTGCGCTTTGTCACCAATCCTGTTTGTAATATACATGGATCGGATTTCGAGGCGTAGTCATGGGGGAGGGGGTCTGCAGTTCGGTGGACTAAGGATTGCACCACTGCTTTTTGCAGATGATGTGGTTCTGATGGCTTCATCGGTCTGCGACCTTCAGCACTCACTGGATCGGTTCGCAACCGAGTGTGAAGCGGCTGGGATGAGGATCAGCACCTCCAAATCTGAGGCCATGGTTCTCAGCAGGAAACCGATGGACTGTCCACTCCAAGTAGGGAATGAGTCCTTACCCCAAGTGAAGGAGTTCAAGTATCTCGGGGTCTTGTTCTCGAGTGAGGGAACAATGGAGCGTGAGATGGGCCGGAGAATCGGAGCAGCGGGAGCGGTACTGCAGTCGCTTTACCGCACCGTTGTGACGAAAAGGGAGCTGAGCCAGAAGACAAAGCTCTCTGTCTACCGGGCCATTTTCGTTCCTACCCTCACCTATGGTCATGAAGGATGGGTCATGACCGAAAGAACGAGATCGCGGATACAAGCGGCCGAGATGGGTTTTCTCCGCAGGGTGGCTGGTGTCTCCCTTAGGGATAAGGTGAGAAGTTCGGTCATCAGGGAGGGACTCGGAGTTGAGCCGCTCCTCCTTCGCGTCGAAAGGAGCCAGTTGAGGTGGTTCGGGCACCTAGTTAGGATGCCACCTGGGCGCCTCCCTAGGGAGGTGTTCCAGGCACGTCCAGCTGGGAAGAGACCAAGGGGTAGACCTAGGACCAGGTGGAGGGATTATATCTCTTCGCTGGCCTTGGAGCGCCTTGGGATCCCCCAGTCAGAGCTGGTTGATGTCGCCAGGGAAAAGGAAGTTTGGGGCTCTCTGCTGGAACTACTACCCCCGCGACCCGACCACGGATAAGCGGAAGAAGATGGATGGATGGATGGATGTTGTTTTGTGTTATATTTGATTAAAAAAATATTAAGAGTACATACTTTCATAGGGGGAAAGTAGAAGGTCAATGATAGAAATATAGAATATAAAAAAATCAAGAAGATACTATACAGTAAGTGATCTCTACAATAAAACAGTTTAGTGCAGGATGTACAAAGATATTAATATGAGGATGTGCAAAACAGAAAAACGAATTAACCTTTATTTAAACATTAAATAATACTTTAGATTAAGGTCTTCTTTTAAATAAGAAAAAAGCTTTGGGGGTATCTATCTACAGATAAATATTAAGCCTGACAAAGTACTTAACGTCTAATATATTGCTTTCCTGCAATGTTAACTATGTTGAAGCACTTATTTTAACTGATATTATACATATGAATTATACTCTTATGTATGTAGATAGTATAAGAAATGTGCAGAATATGACAGTTTAATGGTGGAGGTACACACATATTGATAGATGTCTTGTAATGCACTGAGGAACCTGTGACCCAAGTTTTTCATTCATTGCATAACTACACCGTAGTTGTGTATATGATATGTCAATAAACATTAGAAAATCTTGAAATCTTGAAAGGGATGTGCAAAATAGCCATAATATACAGTCTTTAATTAACTATTAGTAGAGAATATCGAGTAATGAATATACTTTATTACTCGTTTCCATTCATGTCAATTGCAGATAAATGTTTAGTCTTCTCAAGCATCCATCCATCCATCCATCTTCTCCCACTTATCCGTGGTCGGGTCGCGGGGGTAGCAGTTCCAGCAGAGAGCCCCAAACTTTCTTTTCCCTGGCCACATCAACCAGCTCTGACTGGAGGATCCCAAGGCGTTCCCTGGCCAGCGAAGAGATATAATCCCTCCACCTGGTCCTAGGTCTACCCCTTGGTCTCTTCCCAGCTGGACGTGCCTGGAACACCTCCCTATGGAGGCGCCCAGGTGGCATCCTAACTAGGTGCCCGAACCACCTCAACTGGCTCCTTTCGACGAGCCAACTATCAAATATCTCTCCTGATTGTTGGCACTTGACAATCACCTTCCCTGAATTGTACTCAGGTGTAACTAAAGTCTGATTTAAGGGTTGTTTATATTTCACATAATTAATCAGAATCTGCAAAGTAACTCAAATAAGTGTAGTGGAGTAAAAATACCAGGTTAACCTCTGAATTGAAGTGGAGTAGAATTACAAAGTAACAATGAGCTGTCATGTGGGTATATATTAATGCTGCGCATTATGGATACAAGCGATTTTCACCCATTTATTAATTATATGTTTTACATTTGATAACACCAATGTGTTTAATACTGGCAACTTCTAATTGTGGGAAAAACGAAAACGTTCAGTAGAGACGTCCCATAGAACATTTTGCGAAACACAATAGCCAGCATGTGTAGTTCTGGGGGGGCGTTCGATTCCAGTTTTGGAAAGTCTGGCGTGGTTTCGTTCCATTTCAAACAGCTGTTTGACGCTCGGCGTAACCTTGGCGCACTGCCACTCCAACATCCAATCCCAGAGTTTGAAGATTAATCACAGGGACTGTAGTCCTAAACGATAGCTGGGGATTATGGGTAGTGTAGTGTCTTCGGCCATCCTAAACTCCTAGAGGCCTACGTCTGTTTCCGGTTATTTTTATTTTGAAATTCAGTTCCTGACGGACGCCAAAAAAGCCAGAGATTATGGAATTAAACCAATAAATAAAAGCAAGGATAATTGTGTCTTATTGGTGAGTAAATAACAGTGTGTTATTTTGAAAAGAATAACAAATTACAAGGAAAAAAAGATTTAAAAAATACAGATTTCAGTATTCTGAGGCTCTGAGCCATTTATTTTCCTCACAGACGGCAACAAAAGTTCGAAATTATACGATTTAAAATAAAAGCAATAATTGTGGCTTGATATTGAGTAAGAACATGTTTTTATGAACCACACAGCTTCCGGTCTTCCACGACCCGACCGGAGAAAAAGACGTGCTGCAGGCACGAAACACATTACCAGTAGAAATACATTGCTTTTAAAATCGTGCTGTGCAACACGAAAAAAAGGGGAAAATCGTGTTCGTGAACACGAATCAATAGATTAAAAATCGTGTTGGTGAACACGAATCAATAGATAAAAAATCGTGTTGGTGAACACGAAATGCCATGAGACTGGGTTGAAAGTCTGACTTCTGCAGGAGGGAAGGCCCCGCGGTCTCTCTCCGTGAGACACCGCGGGGGCAGCAGCATCCAAAGGTTCATCCCTTAAGAAATAAAGAGAATGGCAACTCAAATACTGAACTATACTTTGTAAAGTTATTACAAATAATTTCATATTACTCTTTAATGTTTCTAAAAGCATGGACTGGCATGGTGTGGTGTACTTTTTTGGAAATAAATGTCAACACTGACCTGACCAGGATCGACACCATCCCTCCTCAGACATAAAGCCTGTGTCAACTCCTGATGCGCTCTGCAACACGTGTTCTTATCTATTGACCCGCAATCAATAAGAACACGCATGAAGTTATCTACAATTCCTGTCAATGACTTTAGAAAAAATGCAAAGAGCATTTAAATATTTTCCAATTGAAAAAAAGTGGTGAATCAATATTTTTTTTATTATATCCGAGTTTTAAAGATTGACCTGTTAATTGAGGTTTCTGAGAGAAGACTCTGTGTTTGCTAACCTCTGGTGACGTCCTCCAGCCGGGCCTGAGGACGCTCGGCTGGCCGGGGGGCGAGGGCGCTGCTCCGGCAGGCTGGAGGTGAAGCACCAGGGGGAGTGGAGAGCTCTGACCTTGAGGGGCCGAGAGGCTGGAGCCCAGGCCAACGTCCGCTACGCTCTGGTGGCATGCCGCCATATTGGTTGTGGTTCTGTAGTTTCCATTGAACACAACAGCAACAACACTGACAGTCAACCAGCATGGGAGGTTAACTTCAGCTGCAACGGCCCCGAGTCTTCCCTGCAGGAGTGCGGGAGCACCTCAGCACGTAAAAGAATACATGGGAAAGAAAGTTGGACCTCCAGTCTGGATGTGATCTGCTCAGGTAATACAGACAAAGGAATCAGAATCAGGCAGTATGTTCTTGGCACATTAGAAGTAATGCTTTTAGAGAAATGTTTCAAATTCTTACAAATCATGACTTTAAATCAAATATATTTCCAATTCCCAAATCATGTTATGTTAAAGGGGGTCACTTTGTGTTGAAAAGGGAGATAGGGTGTCAGAAGATTTTTAAATGGTCTTAAGCATATACCATTTCAGACAATGTAATGTATGAGGTCAGAGCAGATCATTACCAAGATCAGGGAAAAGAAGAAACTATGTCAAGACATGTTTATGGTTACTGATCAGTGCTTGTGAAAATAAACCTTTGGGGCAAGCTTTTTTTTTTTTACATTTACAACAAATAATGCTCAGAAAGAGTAATAGGGACAAAATCATCCGTTTCAAAAAGTCTTGTGGACACGTCCCCAGTGTAAATGACACATTCTTAAGATTTCTTAACCTGTTAAGCCCCATAGCCCCCGCCGACACAAAACTGTGTCTCTCAGACCTTCTTAACATTTAACACCCTATAAATGTGTCATACCCACTTAACGGGAAATAACTCAGCTAACTGACGATGTGAACCATTTTTACCGAAACAAAACACAAGTCTAACGCCGAGCGTCTGAATTAGCACTAAGTGAAAGAGTGCTGACGCACTTAGCACATAACTCTTCTAAATCTCTCTAAAAGGTCAAATGTCACTTGTTTTGCATCAATCTTGATACAGGGTACTTGTTATATGTTATAGTTTGGATTCCTAAAGCTTTGAGTCTACCATCCCATCATTCAAGGGTAGTTTTCATTATAAGTAATGTTTTTTGGACGGACACTATCATTTAATTTTTTTTACTATGTTCAATCTGAATTTACTTTAAAATAAAAACATCTATATTGATTCTGACTTTTCTACATCCAACTCACAGGTTTATCATTACTTTGAGAAAACAGATCATTAATGTAACCCTTTTAGAAGGGAAGATATGGTCATTTGTTCTGGGAATGTCATTTTCGAGCCTGAGACCTGAAAAACAGGCTCAGGGCTAAACAGTTTCTATCTGATTCACATTTGTAGAACATCAAAGTGGTCAGATGAGGCCTGTCACAGGACAAACACTCCTCAAATACAATTGAGAAATGCTTTGTTCTTTTGCACACATTTGGCAGAAACAACATGTGAATCATTAGCAGAATAAGGTTTAGATAACCCATAACTTGTTAAATTATGTTAATTATATATTATATTATTGCCAGCTTGGAAATGTTAGTGACTAAATAGGCATTCAGTGCCGTCTCTGTGAGGCCTGATCCCTCTCTCTGTTTCAGAGTCTGTGAGGCTGGTGGGGCCCGCAGATCTTTGCCAAGGCAGTGTGGAGGTGAGGTGGGACCAGGGCTGGGCCTCAGTGTGTGAGGAAGGCTTCCAGGCTGAGGCTCAGAAGGTGCTCTGCAGGGAGCTCGGCTGTGGGCCTCCAGGCTCTTTTTCGGGGTCATTTAAGAAAGGAGAAGGACTCGTCTTGTCCAAACAATTCCAATGTAAAGGCAACGAGGCTCATCTTGGAGACTGTGCCAGTTCCACCCGCAACAACTGCAGGACAGCCGCTGGAATTGCATGCAGGAGTATGTTTACATCTAACTTGTTTTTTTCAACCCAATGCATGATTCTTTTTTATTGTTATACTCACATGGTCCATGCACTTATTGTAATCTGCTTTAAGTAAATGTGAAATAATTGAGTGATGACATGTTTTTTTTTATAGTTCTGACAAAAAAGTCAGAATTCTGAGATTAAACTCAGAATTCTGACTTTTTTCTCCCAAAAAAAATATATTTTTTAATTCTGAGAAAACAGTCAGAATTCGGAGATTAAAGTCAGAATTCAAAAAACGTCCCCAACATTTTGTTTTCATGTGGCCCTAATCCTCTTCCGTATTGTTGTCAGCCTCCCCATTTCATGAATTAGTTTCAGGCAGCTCCTGCAGCTGTTTTCAGTGAAACACTCTGGCAACCCAAACAGCAAACAGAGACAGTGAACATGGTGCAGCATTTAGCAGCTAACTAGCTTGACATTTTCCTCAGGAGTTTGTGGGGAAAGAATAAATCTGTGATACATTAGACATGTAAGAGATGACTCTCTTGTCTCTGTCCAGATGTGAATGAATTGAGACTGGTAGGTGGAGAAACTCGTTGTAAAGGCATACTGGAGGGAAAGCAGGAAGGAGAGTGGAGGCCCCTGACTGTTTCCTTAAGTTACATGAGACCAGGAACTATGGTTTGTGAGCATCTGGGCTGCGGAGGTCTCATCTCAACATCAGGGATCCGTTCTCCTAAACGTCATCGAGTGTGGGAGCTATCCTACGACTGTCGAGGCCTCCACCCTTCAGAGTGTTCAGCATGGCAAGAGTCCGGTTCAGACTACCTCATAACCGTGTCCTGTTCAGGTAATAGTCAAATCTATGTGTCTGTCTTTTTGTCCATCCTCTTTGTTATTGATGACTTCCTAAGTGACAATACAGGGCATTTACACGGCACCTTTCACAGTGCTCAAATCAGTGGCGTTAAGTAACTAAGTGAATTTACTCCAGTACTGTACTTAAGTACAATTATGAGGTACTTGTGCTTTACTTGAGTATTTCCATTTTTGCTACTTTGTACTTCTACTCCTCTACAGTTCAGAGGTACATGGTGTACTTCTACTCCACTACATGTATTTAATACCTTTAGTTACTTCACAGATGTGGATGAATGATGAAATCTAATCAAGTGTTAAATCAGACTTTAGTTCCACCTGGAGTAAATCCACCAGCTACCCTGCAGTCTACAAAGTCATTCAGACTAGCTGCACCTTTACCAGCTTTGAGAACACTTTCATGATCAATCATTATAAAACATATCATATATATTATTCTGAGATGGACCTGCACAATGACTACTTTAAGTATTATCTGATGCTAATACTAGCAACGTTTTATAACCCATATAGCGACAGCAGGACACAAACAAAGTCGCTGAGAGGCTGAGGCCGGGCCTGTTTGATATTGTGTGACACGCTACAAAAAAGTACTTGCTGAGATCAAAAACTCTGTTGCAAAATAATGTGGTTTAATGAAAACTGGGATGATCAACTTATTCTCCTTGGACATGTACATTGATATATTTAATCAAAGCAATCATTTCAACTTGCGGTCCACAAAAAGTACCACGACCCTGTGTCACCCTCTCCTCCACACACACCTCACACAGGTGAACAGGATTATAATGAGTGCCGCCCATCTCCATGTGACCCAAGCCAACCAATCAATAGTGCTTAAACAAATATCTTATATTAAAACAAAACGCAATACTAAACATGTTTCATGGCTCCTACAACCCATGCCGGACAAGATATATAATCTCTCCCGCAGGGGTTTGGTTTACCCTGGTCTCTGAGTTGTGTCTGGAATAAACCTGGAGGAGTGCATTCGGAGCTCATCACCCTATCTCTTTGGGCTCTGACACACAATCCATGTTCCAGTTATGCTGTCAGCAGATGTTAGTTTTTTTTCTAATCATACCACATCTGATGGTCAGCGTCGGTCTGGCATTCCACCCATGCACATTTCATATTCCTCACTCCTCCATTTGGTGCCACAGTGAAGTTTTTCATGAGTAGTTCAACACCGTTGGGCTTTTTTAAATTCCTACACAACCTCTCCTAAGACACTTATTCAATATGTTATTATCCTCCTCCTCTTCTTCTTCCTCGGAATCAAGCTAGAGTTGCTTACTTCACCAACTGGATCTTTGAACAAAACTAGATGCACGCTTGAAAAGTGTACAACCTGGAGACGGTGGATGGAACATGTGTGTCATGAGGACTGGGCTATTATGAATTTGCTATTAGGCTGAGCCAAGACACCCTACGAGGAAACTCATTTGGACTGCTTGTATCCAAAATGTCATTCTTTTGGTCACTGTCCAAAGGTCTTCTTCAGACCCCGTGCCACACTTTCATATAAGGTTATATAAAGTTAAATGTACCAATACTTTTGTCCAAATTGGATTCATGTCAAGCTTAAACCCCTCCTCCTCAGACCTCCATCCATCCCTTCATGCCTCCACCACCACCACCAGTGTCTAGACCCCAGGGGGGGGGGGTTCCCGCACTACAGGGTCTAATCGCCAAACACCATTACATTCGTGTATTATTGGCAATACATATTGTTACATCAAAACAAGTCTCTCCTGGTTGAGTTGCCATATTGACATTTCCTGATGAAACGTGGTGAGACCAAAGAAGTATGATCTCTGTGTGATCATTTGTGTGGTATTCAAAGTTAAATATTTGTTTTAGACATCTGTTGTTTTTAATCTATTTCATACTTTGGGTTTCCTTAAGTTGACCTCTGAAGCAGTATGGCAGTATTGTTCCAGGAAGTTCATGTGTGTGTGAGAATGTGAGGCTTGGAGCTGCTCAACAGTGCAACATGTCTGCAGCTTCATTTATCAACACATTCAAAGAGCATCCATGCTTCACCCCCTATTCCTGAGTGTTATTCCTACCCTTCGGTTTTCACAGCACACTGGTCACGGACCTAATATATTTAATTTAATTTAATTTAATCGTTTATTTGATGAGGGACAATGCACATTAATGAACACTTTAGACAGGTTATGTTTCCAGTGTAAATATGCCGGATTATAGCTTTGAGCTAATTTCCATCCGTAGTCCCTGAGCAATGGGAGTGAGGGGGGGAAGGGGGATGTCCGGTGCCTTGCTCAAGGGCACCACGGCAGGGCAGGAGGTGAACTGGGACCTCTCCAAGTAGAAGTCCACACTCCATATTTTTAGGTCTGGTCGGGGACTTGAACCGGCGACCCTACAGTTCCCAGTCCAAGCCCCTACTGACTGAGCCACTGCCGGAAAATATCCATCTTGTATTGACAATTCATTTATTTACCGTGTGTTCATCCCCTGAGCCGTGTGATGGACTGTTTGAGAGTACTCATAAATTAAAGATAATGTCCCTTCTGACCCTCACTTGTTTCTCTCTGTCTCCCCAGAGGGGGTGAGGCTGGTGGACGGCCCTGAGAGATGTTCAGGGAAGCTCCAGCTGAGGTACACTGGCTCGTGGGCTTCAGTGTGTTCTGTCTTCTTCAGCTCAGAGGCTGCTCTAGTTGCCTGTAGAGATCTTGGCTGTGGGTTCGCAGATACTTTCCATGGGAGAAGTCTTGGCGCCCAATCTCAAATCTGGGGTCCGCTGTTTCAGTGTGAAGGCACAGAGAAGCATCTCATGGATTGTCCTTCCACTATGCTCAACGCCACGGAAACTGACCCAAGTGAATGTGGAAATACTTTCCTACACTGTGTTGGTAATTATCCCCTTTATTTTTGATGTTATTTTTAAATAAAAATAGTATTGTTTATGTTTCCAATGTAGTAACTAATTTGCATGTTACAGAAATAAAACCTTTGAAAAATACAACTTTAGAAATGTTTTATAATTTATTGTAGATTTGCAAGTTACACGTAACACTTTAAGATACACTATTCATACATATTGCCTTATATTATTCGAACAGAATGTGGGTAATCCCTTAACTCTCTTTTTTACTTTTTCAGAACGTCCAAGTCAACCTTTTGCCGAGCTGTATACCTCTCAGGGGCCTGTTGATTCCAAGAACAGAGAGCTTTTGAAGGGCCATCGCTTTGCCATCTCTTGCTCCTACGCTTCACCCTACAATGTTTCCTCCATCCGCCTCCGCTCCGGGGACGGCAGTGACCCCTCCTCTGAGCAGATTAAGGCCCCTAAACAGAATGAAGCAATCTTCCTCTTCCCTGCTGCAGAGAATTACCACCAAGGCACCTATCAATGTGACTACAACTTTGATTTCAGTCAAGAAATCTTCTCTGAGCCAAGTATAATGCACCTCACTGTAAAAGGTAAGCCTGAGCGTCTCCATGTAGCAGACATTATTCCACGGTCAACACCTTGTCTGTAGCTTTGTTTTAATGCTTTTTATTTATTAACAGAAGCCCTTTGTTCAGAATATAAACTCATATGTGTACATATAGCATAGGTAAATCACAGCAAAGAACAAAAGAAACAGCTGAAATAAAAATATTAGTTACAAATAAAAAGAAAATTAAAACAAAAATCCAATCAGTAATATATTTACAGATGAATTAGATAAGATAAGATAAGACTTTATTTATCCCGAAGGAAATTGTCGTGCCAGAGCAACAAAATACAATAAACAGCCAAACAGCAAAACTGTACACTAAAAGTGCAGCAAAAAGAGCAATTAAATATCTACAGACAACATGAAACATAGAAACATAGATGGTCACACAACCAATGCAATTATTAGCAGTATTTAGTAGTTAGTAGTGCAACAAAATAAAACGTAGTGGCAGTTACATAATTGCACGTTATCATAGCATTATTAATAATATTAATAACAATATTGCACATAGTTATATATATAGCAGCGAGTGTATTGTAATGATGGTAATTATATTGATATATACAGTGGGGAAAAAAAGTATTTAGTCAGCCACCAATTGTGCAAGTTCTCCCACTTAAAAAGATGAGAGGCCTGTAATTTTCATCCTAGGTACACTTCAACTATGAGAGACAGAATGAGAAACAAAAAATCCAGAAAATCACATTGTCTGATTTTTAAAGAATTTATTTGCAAATTATGGTGGAAAATAAGTATTTGGTCAATAACAAAAGTTCATCTCAATACTTTGTTATATACCCTTTGTTGGCAATGACAGAGGTCAAACGTTTTCTGTAAGTCTTCACAAGGTTTTGACACACTGTTGCTGGTATTTTGGCCCATTCCTCCATGCAGATCTCCTCTAGAGCAGTGATGTTTTGGGGCTGTCGCTGGGCAACACAGACTTTCAACTCCCTCCAAAGATTTTCTATGGGGTTGAGATCTGGAGACTGGCTAGGCCACTCCAGGACCTTGAAATGCTTCTTACGAAGCCACTCCTTGGTTGCCCGGGCGGTGTGTTTGGGATCATTGTCATGCTGAAAGACCCAGCCACGTTTCATCTTCAATGCCCTTGCTGATGGAAGGAGGTTGTCACTCAAAATCTCACGATACATGGCCCCATTCATTCTTTCCTTTACACGGATCAGTCGTCCTGGTCCCTTTGCAGAAAAACAGCCCCAAAGCATGATGTTTCCACCCCCATGTTTCACAGTAGGTATGGTGTTCTTTGGATGCAACTCAGCATTCTTTCTCCTCCAAACACATCTAGTTGAGTTTTTACCAAAAAGTTCTATTTTGGTTTCATCTGACCATATGACATTCTCCCAATCCTCTTCTGGATCATCTAAATGCTCTCTAGCAAACTTCAGACGGGCCTGGACATGTACTGGCTTAAGCAGGGGGACACGTCTGGCACTGCAGGATTTGAGTCCCTGGCGGCGTAGTGTGTTACTGATGGTAGCCTTTGTTACTTTGGTCCCAGCCCTCTGCAGGTCATTGACTAGGTGTGGTTCTGGGATTTTTGCTCACCGTTCTTGTGATCATTTTGACCCCACGGGGTGAGATCTTGCGTGGAGCCCCAGATCGAGGGAGATTATCAGTGGTCTTGTATGTCTTCCATTTTCTAATAATTGCTCCCACAGTTGATTTCTTCACACCAAGCGGCTTACCTATTGCAGATTCAGTCTTCCCAGCCTGGTGCAGGACTACAATTTTGTTTCTGGTGTCCTTTGACAGCTCTTTGGTCTTGGCCATAGTGGAGTTTGGAGTGTGACTGTTTGAGGTTGTGGACAGCTGTCTTTTATACTGATAACGAGTTCAAACAGGTGCCATTAATACAGTTAACGAGTGGAGGACAGAGGAGGCTCTTAAAGAAGAAGTTACAGGTCTGTGAGAGCCAGAAATCTTGTTTGTTTGTAGGTGACCAAATACTTATTTTACAGAGGAATTTACCAATTAATTCATTAAAAATCCTACAATGTGATTTCCTGGATTCTTTCCCCCCATTCTGTCTCTCATAGTTGAAGTGTACCTAGGATGAAAATTACAGGCCTCTCTCATCTTTTTAAGTGGGAGAACTTGCACAATTGGTGGCTGACTAAATACTTTTTTGCCCCACTGTAAATATACACATAGTGTTGGTGTGGAAGTTCTCAGTTCCCTTTAATTAAGGGTGAAGAGTTAAAGAGTTTGATGGCCACTGGGAGCAAAGACCTCCTGTGGCGCTGTGTGGTGGTTATCGGTGGTCTCAGTCTGTGGCTGAAAGTGCTCTGGTAGGAAACCAGTGTTGCATGCAGGGGGTGAGACCCGTTGTCCAGAATGCTGAGAAGTTTCCTCAGCATTCTCCCCTCCGACACCACTGCCAACGACTCCTGATCCACTCCCAGGACAGAGCCTGCTTTCCTGATGAGCTTGTTGAGTCTGTTTGCATCCGCTGTCTTCACCCCGCTGCCCCAACACACTACAGCAAAGAAGATCACACTGGAGACCACCAAGTCATAAAACATCTGCAACATAGTGCTGCAGACGTTAAAGGACCTGAGTCTCCTGAGGAAATACAGGCGACTCTGGCCTTTCTTATATAGGGCGTCAGTGTTTTTACTCCAGTCCAGTTTATTGTCTATGTGGACACCCAGGTAGCTGTCCACAATGTCCACATCCATGCCCACGATGGTAATTGGGCTTGGGGCAGTACTCCGCTTCCTGAAGTCAACCACTAGCTCCTTAGTTTTTGTGACGTTGAGCTGCAGATGGTTCTGACCGCACCACTCCACAAAACTGTCCACCATACTCCTGTACTCAGCTTCCTGATCTCTGATGATACAGCCCACAATGGCAGAGTCATCTGAGAACTGCTGCAGATGGCAGGACTGTGAGCAGTGTCTGAAGTCTGATGTATAGACTGTGAACAGGAAGGGAGAGAGGACCGTGCCCTGAGGAGCGTCCGTGCTGCTCAATATAATGTCAGAGGTGTTACTCTGCAGCTTCACGTACTGTGGCCGAGTTGTGAGATAGTTGGTTATCCAGCTCACCAGTGGAGCATCCACCTGCTTGTCCAATAGCTTACTGCTGAGCAGGGCAGGTCTGATGGTATTGAAAGCACTGGAAAAGTCAAAACACATGACTCTCACAGTGCTGCCTGCCTTCTCCAGGTGTGTGTGTACTCTGTGCAGCAGGAAGATGATGGCGTCCTCCACTCCAATACGAG
This sequence comes from Pogonophryne albipinna, assembly GCA_028583405.1. Classification (NCBI taxonomy): domain Eukaryota; kingdom Metazoa; phylum Chordata; class Actinopteri; order Perciformes; family Artedidraconidae; genus Pogonophryne; species Pogonophryne albipinna. The sequence goes on along the minus strand of CM053245.1, from coordinate 500,183 downwards.
GCTGATATGCAAACTGCAGGGGGTCTAGTGATGGTGCGACCACTGTACGGAGGAGTTTAAGGACCAGCCTCTCCAGCGACTTCATGGCATGTGATGTCAAAGCCACCGAAATTAAATTAAAGCAAAGATTACAAATGACAAAGCAATGACTCACACAGTTCATATTTCGTAATAGGTCAAATATAACAGAGGGATGGTTTCACTCGTATACATACATACACTCTTCCTTTGTAAAAATATTTACAGTAACAAGTCATTTTCTGGCTACATTTATATAACTGTCTTTGCTCTAACCTAAAAGTATAGTTAGCACTGGGGCCAAAGCAGAACAAAGCCAAAGCAGCTTTCATTTTTGACTTTCTTGCTCTCTCTGTATTCTATGGAAGCCAAATCCTGCCACAGGAAAGAAAAAGGTGTATCCCGCTAGTCATAATTATGACTTACTTTCTAATTTTCTGACTTATTTATCTCAGTGATATGGCTTACTATCTCCTTATTTAGACTTAAAATCGAATTATTATGACTTACTTTGTCATTATTTTTGACTTGTTATTACTATCTCATTATTTGGATTAAAGTTCAGTTCAATCAGGAGAGACTTCATTTTTTGTTGAAAGAACATTTATTGACACATGCACTTCACCCGACTGACATCGCGTGAGGTGTCTTCCATCTTGGGAGCGGACAGTGTTGATTCCAACCATGGCCGTATCTACCATTGAGGTCACCGAGGTCCGGACCTCGGTAATATTTTCCGAGCTGTGTATAACAAAACTTGTGAAATAATTGCACTAAACGGGGTTCTTTGTAGTACTTCCATTTACTGACCATGGGGGCGCTGCATAACTACATAGCCTCGATTAAAGCAAACAGAAGAAGACGACATGTATCAACCAAGCGGCAAACTCTGGGGAACAGCCGGGACGCCAATACGGAAGTGCCACACACTGCAGTTCATTCATGGGCCGCTAGGGACTGGCTGCAGAAAGGAGCAATTTCCATAGACCCCCATGTTAAAATGCCCAACTTTACAGCAGAAAAAAACATTTTTCTACCCATGGATGCAATAAATATTATTATCGATATAGTTAGATTCCACCTTCATGATTATGAATCTGTGAGTTAATTGTTTTCTAACACAACCCTTTTATTTATATTAGGTCTTAAAGTTTTTGCATAAATTAGGGCGTGGTCACTTTGATGGACACGTACATGCCTCACTGTCAGCTAACAGCAACTTGTCCACTTTGCTAGGCTACAACAATAGAGGCTACAACGTTAGTTAGTCATAGTACTGTACTTGACCCTTTAACTTTAGCCGTGTTCGTGGTGATTGTGCCTTTTAGGGAATATTGTTACAAATACCAGACAATTAAAATGTCGTGCTGTGCGCTTGAATGTACTAACAGAACTTCCAAGAAGTCTAAAATGATAATATTATACATGTTAACCCCGTTCGCAGGTGTTTGTGTGCTTGGTAGCTTAGCTTGTTACTTATTAGCCAGCTAAGGACGTAACCCTTTATGCATACATATACATTTTAGTTTATGATTCAGCCTTGGGTAAGACTTTTATAGTATATGGCTATGACGCCCATAACGGGAGCAAATGTTAATAGGGGACCCAATTATCCCAGTGGTGGCCGCCGGAGCTAACGGAGCCGCAGGGGCCTAGCTCCAGCCGGCGTCCCGGAGCTAGTCCACTGCGGCTCCGTTAGGTCCGGGCGGTGGAGTCCGTCTTTTCTCAACGTGTGAATAACAAGCATTAAGAATAACAAAATATAGCTAATTCTCTTGCAGATTGTCTCATTTGATTATGAATGTAACGTTTATATAGGGGAACTACACTGTTAGCAGTAACTTGGTATGCATGTATTTCATGTTAGCTTAGCTTCTTAGCCTGAGCTAGCTCTGTTTACTTCCAGTTCGGAGGCAGCAGGTCCCGCCTCGGCTCCGCCTCTTTGCCCTTATTTGGAGCAGGCGGGATTAGACTCTGACGTCACAGTCGAGCCGTTAGTGGCCGACTCCGCCTACTAAGGGCTTCACGGCAACTCTGCAGAATCCTATGGGTGACGTCACGGACACTACGTCCATTTATATATACAGTCTATGGTATCAACAAACCACCGCAGCTCGGACATGTACCGGAGCAGAGGAGGAGTGATGAGGTATCTAGAGATCTGAGTCCAGCGGGCTGCTTGTGTTTCTGCTCATCAGGACATCATATGACCAGCAGATCCTGTGTGAACGCTGTACGTTAGTCAGTGGACGTCCGACAACATGCACACTAACTTATATTGCAGCTATAGGCTATACTTTGGTTTAAATTGCGTGAATAAACTAGCTAAAGAGCTCAAGTTAATTACGTTCATCCAATGTCAGAAGGATTACGTTTTAACAAACGTTGTAATGCTTTTCTTTCATTTCAATTTGAGTAAAACATTGAAGATATAACATTGTATTGTTTTCTTTTTACACTGACTCAGATATAATGAAAAGACTACGTCAGTCGAAGCTCAGTTTTGGTAAGGAAGAGACAGGAGAGAGAGAGAGAGAGAGAGAGAGAGAGAGAGAGAGAGAGAGAGAAAGTGATGGAAGTCAGGGAGGAACTGGAGTCACACAAAAATAATGTAGGCTTAATAAGCCCATCTATTTATCTATCTATTTATCTATCTATAACAATAGTCTTTATTTACAATAGGCATAATTTTAAAACATACATCTATTGCAGTTATGATGTCATAATAACATACAATTGTATAAAACACAATTTGCTTACATCTTTGTTCTCTTTTGAGAATCAAACAAAACAGATTTAAATAAAAAAAGAATGCAAACAAACAAGTGAAATGAACTAAATGGCTGAATTGCTTTTAATTCACTGGCAGGAGCGACAAGTGAGGAGGAGCAACAAGTGAACAACGAGGGAGAGATTGAACAAAGAGAAAGCTTAGAGGACAGAGAGAGTAATGAACAGGAAGAAGACAGAGAGACTCAAGAAGATGGAAGAGAGGGGGCAGGTTATGGAAAGGAGAGAGACATGGAAAATGAATGTTGACAATGTGTTGTGATCATTTTAGCCTCTTCTGCATGTCCAGATCATTAATAGTACCAATCAACTGATTCTTATGTATTACACTTTAAAAATAATTGATGCTGACATTGTCAGCTCACTGACATGGTTTGAAATCAATATATTATCCACTGGACTTAAAAAGCACCTAACTAGATCATGAAAATCCCCAAAATCTCGGGGGGTATCCCCCGAACCCCCCTAGCATGTTTGGACCTTGGTATTTAGGAAATCCTGGATACGGCCCTGATTCCAACCTCTCGGGAGACTTTACAGCAGATGAACTCAGTGAGGCCATAAGTAAGCTCAAGCCGGGCAAATCTCCGGGCCACAACAACATCCACCCGGAGTTCGTCACCCACCAGAGCACAACAACATCTGGCTGGCTCTGTGCATTCTTCTCGTCGTGCTACCGGAGGTCAAAGCTCCCAAAGATCTGGCGCCGCGCCTCCATCATAGCTCTGCCGAAGCCAAATAAACCTGCGGAAGACCCCAAGTCATACAGACCCATCTCGCTGCTCTGTGTCCCATTCAAGATCTTGGAGAGGATGATCCATAGCCGCATCGAGCCTGTGGTGGACTCACAGCTTCCACGGGAACAAGCTGGTTTTCGTTGTGGAAGGTCAACAGTAGACCAGGTAACGCTACTCTTTCAGGACATCGAAGACAGCTTCCAGGACAATGAGAAAGCTGGGGTAGTGTACCTGGACCTGACTGCCGCATATGACACCGTCTGGCACCGTGGACTCCACCTGAAGTTGTTGAGGACAATACCAGACCGGCATATGGTTAAGTTCATCATGGAGACGCTTACCAACCGCAGCTTTGTCCTCCAGACCAGCAATGGCCAGCGCAGCAGGCTCAGAAGACTGAGGAACGGTGTTCCGCAGGGGTCGGTTCTCTCGCCGATGCTGTTCAACATATATACATGTACACGACCTACCTGACCAGTGGCGGCGCCAGAGTATTTTTGTTGGGTAATCTATGGTAGGGCTAACGCACAGTGGTGGGGCTCAAGTCAGTATTTGTAATGTAATTACATACACGCTATATCGCCCCCCTTGACAGTGAAACGCCACGCGTGAGGCTTTTATTAGCTTTTATTAGTCTCCTTTTATCAGCTAAATTACATCGAGAGCACCAGGTGTGAGTTAAACAATACAATAGCCTATTCTGCTAATTCCACGTTGTTACAACATGCTACGCAGCGGTAGAAACAAGAAAAGTTGGCATATAGAATTGACACGGAGATTGAGAGAGAGAGGGAGAGTGAGTGAGGGAGAGAGACAGAGAGAGAGACAGAGAGAGAGAGACACAAACACAGGTAAACAGAGAGAGACTGACACAGCACACAACAGGTGGCCTGTGTCTCTATTGTCATACAAAACACTTTTTCAAATGACTATTACAAAATATATTCAAAACTCACTATTCACTCTTCAGGTAGGTCGTGTGACTCTGGCACCTGTTCGACTTGTACCTCAATGCGAGGGCGTTTAAGAACAAATCTATCCATCCGAAATATACAATTAATCCTAGAAGTTCTGCTGTCTGTCTGCAATTTACTCGGCGCGAGTTTGGGGACTTTTCACTGTGAACGTGACATATCGACGTATCAGTAATGCATGACGCAGCAGACCCAACGTTTCGTTGCTCTGATTGGCTGTAGGTCTATTCAAATTGCATTCGGAGGCATTTTGATCTGACCGCGGCCGCGCTGATATTATAACGCGAGAATGGTCTCAACCATATTGCGTCAGTAACGTGCACTTGTTGTTACAGCAGGATCAGTTTGTGTGTTGTGGACACGACCGGTAGATTTTCGCAATCCGTGTTCTCAACATGCTTACTTTAACATCATTTTTCATGGTCGGGCTAAGGTAGGGCTAAGCCATTTCTTGGTATGGCTGTAGCCTACCCCAGCCATACCCTGGCGCCGCCACTGTACCTGACACATTACATAACATTATTACATTACATTGCATTTAGCTGACGCTTTTATCCAAAGCGACTTACAATAAGTGCGTTCGACCAACAAAATACAAACTTGAAGAAAACAGAATCATATAAGTACATCAGGTTTCATAGAGCAAAAACATTTCAAGTGCTACTCAACTGGCTTTAGGTAAGCCAGTCCTTTATTAGTAAATAAGTGCTTTGTTAATAGTTCTATTGCTCGAAGTGGAGTCGAAAGAGATGAGTTTTCAGTCTGCGCCGGAAGGTGTGAAAGCTATCTGCTGTCCTGATGTCAATGGGGAGCTCATTCCACCATTTTGGAGCCAGGATAGCAAACCCACGTGTTTTTGCTGATGGGAACTTGGGTCCCCTTGGCAGCGAGGGTGCAGCGAGCCGTTTGGTTGATGCAGAGCGGAGTGCACGTGCTGGGGTGTACGGTTTAACCATGTCCTGGATGTAGGAAGGGCCAGATCCATTCGCAGCATGGTACGCAATACCATTGTCTTGAAGTGGATTCTAGCAGTTACCGGAAGCCAGTGGAGGGAGCGGAGGAGCTGCGTGGTGTGGGAGAATTTAGGAAGGTTGAAGACCAGACGAGCCGCTGCATTCTGGATGAGCTGCAGAGGTCGGATGGCACATGCAGGTAGACCAGCCAGGAGGGAGTTGCAGTAGTCTAGGCGTGAGATGACGAGAGCCTGGACCAGAACCTGCGTCGCTTTCTGGGTCAGCTGGGGACGTATCCTCCTGATGTTGTAAAGAGTGTATCTGCAGCAGCGGGTTGTAGCAGCTATGTTTGCAGTGAAGGACAGGTTGTTATCTAGGATCACACCCAGATTCCTTGCAGTCTGAGTCGGGGAAACAACAGAGGTGCCGATGTTGATTGTTAGGTCAAGAGTGGGACAATCTTTTCCCGGAAGGAAAAGCAGTTCAGTCTTGTCAAGGTTGAGCTTGAGGTGATGAGCAGACATCCACTGAGAGATGTCAGCTAGACAAGCAGAGATGCGTGCGACGACCTGGGTCTCTGAGCGGGGAAAGGACAGAATTAATTGGGTGTCGTCAGCGTAGCAGTGGTATGAAAAACCATGCGGGCTAATGACAGATCCGAGCGAGTTTGTGTACAAGGAGAAGAGGAGGGGACCAACAACAGAGCCCTGAGGGACCCCTGTAGTTAATTGACAAGGGTCGGACTCCGACCCTCTCCAAGTAACCCTGTAGGTGCGGTCTTTGAGGTATGAGGTGATGAGGGAAAGTGCAGAGCCTGAAACTCCAAGTTCTTGGAGAGTGCGAAGGAGGATCTGATGGTTCACTGTGTCGAATGCAGCAGACAGGTCCAACAGGATGATGACAGAGGAGAGGGAGGCTGCTTTAGCAGTGTGCAGTTCCTCAGTGACAGCAAGGAGGGCAGTTTCTGTGGAGTGACCTGCCTTGAAACCAGACTGGTGCGGATCCAGAAGGTTGTTCTGATGGAGATAACAGGAGAGTTGTTTAAAGACAGCCAGAAAGTACGGCTATGCAGACAATCTAGCCATCATGCTGAGACAACCATCATGGAAGGTGATGGAAGATGGCCTTAACGACGACCTGGGCACCCTGGTAGCATACTTTCAAAGGTGGCGTCTACAGCTCAACATCGGAAAGACAGTAGCAGCGGCATACCATCTTAGCACCAGACAAGCTAGGAGGGAACTTGAGGTGCGTGTCGACAATAAACGTCTGGAGGTCCAGCAAGCCCCGAAGTACCTCGGTGTGCGTCTGGATCGGACACTGTCCTTCAAACAACACCTTGAAGAAGTCAAGGCCAAGGTAACATCAAGGGTCGCGCTGATCCGCCGCCTCGCTGGAACAACCTGGGGAGCCTCCGCTAAGACGCTGCGAATATCAACTCAAGCCCTGGTCTTCTCTGCAGCGGAATACTGCGCCCCAGCCTGGAGCAGAAGCCCTCATGCAAGTAAGGTTGAAGTGGTCATCAACAACGCCCTCCGGATTATAACTGGATGCCTGAAGCCTACCCCTGTGTCCCTCTTGCCAGTTCTCGCGCCGGCCGGCCTCCGACGGGAGGCTGCCACCCTCGTCTTGGCCAGGAAAGCTCAAAAGCATGACTGGCACATCCTGCATAACACGACAATGAGAGCATCGCCTCTAAGTAGGCTCATGTCCGGCCTCCCCTTCAACAAGGCAGCACAAGAGATGCTCAATTCCACCTCTGAGGACCTCTCCAGAGATGCATGGTTGCTTGGAAGCAGGAGTGGGAGATAGCCGGGCCCTGGGGTTTACAGTAATTCTGGATAATAAAATGGGAAAATAAACGGGGTGCTCTCTTTTCCTCTCCCTCTCCTGACAGCCCGTCAGTCTCGTGCAGCTCGCTGAACCTGTAATAAGTGACCCGACAGTAAAGAATAAATATATTTATAACTAGTTTAGCTAGTTCCAGAGTAGATAAACTAGCTAAGTGTGTTAGGTCTAACTCTTAGTGTATTTAATTTTGCTCCACTCAACGGTCCGTCACAGCGGCGGAGCTGTGATCATGCAGAGCTGGTGCTCTCCGTCAGCAGCAGCTGATCTTATCCCTCTCGCGCGTCCGGTTATACTTCACTCGCGTTTATGTCCAAATCTATCAGATCTAGCTAGTTCTAGCTAATGATATGACTGCCTGCTTATCAAAGGACACCTAAACAATAAGCGTTGCTTGGCAACGGCGTGTGGCCGCAAAGTATAGCGCAGCATTATGCATATGTTTATATGAGGGGTAAAAATCCCATGCTCATAAAATGCTCATATTTTTTCTCTTCATTCCCCACGCCCCAACATAAATAAATAAATATACCAATTTTAGGAAGACTAACGAAGTTTGAGCAGTGTGGGTTTTATATGAACAGAGTTACACATATTTCAAAACGCGAAGTGTAATAACTGCAGTTTGCCTCCCTGTCAGAATGACAAAGATCCTCAGTGAAGCACAAGCCCATGTTTCTCTCTACATTGTACAACTTATTAAAAAGATCAGTTCAATGCAACTAATGTCGTCTTAGTGTTGCCATAAATTTAGTGATGGATTGTAAACATTTGAAATGTAGCATTTAAGTGTTTCTCAGTTACAATGTTGTTGTTTTAATAAATCAGACACTGATGGTGCAGCGCTGTACTGTACCTCTTTATATAGGCATTTTTTCCTTAACAAATTGTGTTTGCGCTGATCAGGGGGTACGTGGCTGAACTTTTTTTTTCAAAGGGGGTACATTATTGAAAAAGGTTTGAGAATCACTGGTCTAGGTTATTAATTAATTTCCCTAACAGTTTCTTAAAATGCTACAATAACATTTGTAATTCGTTTTTAATCTGCCATGTAAGGTATCAACGTCTCTCAGCCACCGTAGGGTCGTGTCGGTGGGTGTGTCGTGTAGGGGGCGTGTCGTGTACCGTCGTGTAGGGGGCGTGTCGTGTACGGTCTTGCTGCGGCTGCAGCTCGACCGAGGCCCGTTCTCATTTCAGCAAATCCCCCTCCTCGACTCCTCGACTCCTCGGTCCTCCGGTAGTGACCCGGAAATGAATTTCAGCGCGCCATGTTGAAGGACATCTCATTTCTCTAAATGCACTTCGAGGACCGAGCATCGAGCATCGAGGAGGCTCTCTGGAGGAGCTCTAACCGAGGATACACTGATGGGTCCTCCACGGTCCTCCACGGCTCCTTCGTGGATGCATTTCCGGCAACAGAGATGTTTCAAAGAGTCGTGACGCACGGCCGGACTTATCTCAGCCAATGACAGCTCTGCATGCATCCCCTGGATATTATTTTATTAACTGCTCTCATCGCGACGCGATGTTTCCAGAGAGAACAGCTGTGAGGTCCGTGCAGAAAGCAGAGCAGTGTGTATAATATATATCACTCAGTGTAACAGGCCTACATTACTCTCTTTATTTGCTGTAGTTTAGTAGATATCTACAAACAAAGAGTCCATATTTTTCTAAAACCATTTAGTGCTTCACATAATAAAATACACAACGGCTGTTAGGCTGTTAGCTGTAGGTGCGTGTGTGTGTTTGGTACAGTGTGTGCGTAGATGCAGCGGACAGACAGGTCTCAGTTGGTTTGGTGTCCTCTGCTTACTTTTAATACTTGTAAATAAAACTTTTGGTCCGTCATTTATTTTCCTCATTGTAGCGACCACAGAGAGGGGGGGGGGGGATATATCCAGTCTCTGATAGTGTTACGTTAATATGAGAGTGCTCTGTTTGATTCTGAAATTGTATATATATGTATATAAATATATACATATATATATATATATGTGTGTGTGTCCCCGCATCTGTAGCCTGTTATTGTCTCATTATTCCGCATTGTGAATGAATCAAAGTGGTCATGAACACATCTGTCCATCAGACAGAGGGCTGCTGTGCCTCCTGTCATCATTAATGGACGTCTCTTTAAAATGACCGCTCAGAGGAGAGGAGTTCTCATTTCTCTAACCGCCTGCTGCTTCCCCTCCTCTCTCCTCGGTTCCCCTCCTCGGCTCCTCGGCTCACATCTCCTGTGGGCGGGACTAAGTATCGAGGATAGGAGTCGAGGAGGGGAGTCGAGGAGGGGAGTTAGAGAAATGAGAAAGGGCCCATATTGACTTAACATGCATTTAAACCATGATTTAAACCATAGATTTAAACAGTCCTTCGGCGCCACTCGATGACGTAGTATAGCCTACTTGAAATAGTTGCTCTGCAGCAGTTTTAGTTGCGATTGAGAAACGGCCCCAGTCTTCCTGGAAGAACTTGCGCTGAGCTTCATTTTAACATTTCTTATTATTTTTGAGATAGTATGCCATAATAATGAGATAAGTAGCCTAAGTCATAATGAGACAGGTAAGTCATAATTATGAGATAAGTAAGTCATAATGAGACAGGTAAGTCATAATTATGAGATAAGTAAGTCATAATGAGACAGGTAAGTCATAATTATGAGATAAGTAAGTGTAAATGTGTTTCTTCTCTGGCGGAAATGGGCTTCCACAGTATTCTCGACCTGGCCCAGGTTTGATTAATTGTACCCAGCTGGTGACTTTCAGATCTGAAGGATGTGAGGCTGGTGAACATGCAGAGCCGCTGCGCTGGAGCACTGGAGGTGCAGCACCAGGAGGAGTGGAGAGCTGTGAGCTTCCTGCATTCCTGGAGCCTGCGGGAGGCCGCTGTGGTGTGCACACAGCTGGGCTGCGGCGCCCCAGTCTCCAGCAGCAGAGTCCAGCTGCCTGGTGCCGCCCGGCCCGCATGGCGCTTCTACTCCGACTGTGATGGCTCTGAAGGGGCACTGATGGGCTGTGGCTCCGTGAGGAAGTGGCTCTCCTCTTCAGGCTCCACTCAAGTGGTCTGCTCAGGTGAGAATGGCAGTTTCAGCTCTAGACAACCTTCCACAGATTCATATTTGATGAAATTGCAACTGATATTAATTATTTTATCTTAAAATAGCTGTTCTACATGTATGGAGCTGTTGTGACAGCTAGCTACATCATATTATTACATTAACTTGAATTAATACCATTGTTGCACACTTTGAAATAAACAAGACCTCCCGATTTAAGATAAAATCCTTTTACTGCCGTCATTCATTCTGCGATATACAAAAGCACTCGGCACGGTCTAAAGAGTGATTCCTTTAACTCTTTTGCGTTTCACCTAAAGGACCCCTGAGCTGCCCTCTGTGCCTGTGTGCCTTTACTTCTTGTAACTGTTCTAGTGAAAGCTTCACCTATTTTAAAATTGGTATTGTACATGAATATCAGAAGAAGACAGGTTAATTAAATAAATCAGTTACACTATAAAACAAATTGTATTGAACTAAACAGTGAAGAAGATACAAGCAAGCAAGCAAGCAGTGCTTTAATTAATCATACCACTGTTTATATGTTTATAATAATGATAGCCAGGTTTGTAAGAAATGGCCGAAGTGAGTCTCACTTTCAGCCCAGGGGCGAGGTGGAGGTTAACCCCGGTCTGACACCAACAGATGACGGTTCAGTGAAACATCACATCTATATTAACATAATACGCTAACTTGTAACACAGTAATACGCTACATATTAACACTCTAACGCGGTCAAGAATTAGTTGTGAAGCATTCCTTGCAGACTGTGGCAAGGCAAGTTTATTTATATAGCACCGTTCAACACAAGGCAATTCAAAGTGCTTCACAAAAATGAAAGACATTAAGAGCATTGAGAAATAGTGCAGCAGAAACATATTATAAACTGGCAGTTCAAAAGCAAAGATGATCAAATAAACATAAAACATTAATCACAGATATACATTACATGGATAAAAGTTACAGTGCAGTTTAAGATATGAATAGTTCAATTAAAAGCAGCGAAAAAAAGAAAAGTCTTCAGCCTGGATTTAAAAGTAGTCAGAGTTGCAGCGGACCTGCAGGTTTCTGGGAGTTTGTTCCAGATATTTGGAGCATAATAACTGAACGCTGCTTCTCCATGTTTAGTTCTGACTCTGGGGACAGAAAGCTGACCAGTCCCTGAAGACCTGAGAGATCTGGATGGTTCATCATTTAGCAGGAGGTCAGAAATGTATTTTGGGCCTAAACCATTCAGTGCTTTATAAACCAGCAGCAGTATTTTGAAATCTATTCTTTGACACACAGGAAGCCAGTGTAAAGACTTCAGAACAGGAGTGATCCACTTTCTTAGTGTTAGTGAGGACTCGAGCAGCAGCGTTCTGAATTAGCTGCAGCTTTCTAATAGATTTTTCTAGTGAGACCTGCAAAGACACCATTACAGTGAAAAGGAATCTAACTTCGATACAACCAACGTTAATATCTTGGCCGTCTCCGATACCGAGCTACGGTGCTGATAAGGCTCCGGAAAACGGCCGTCCAATCTTTTTAGGACTAAACCCCCCAGAATCTACACGCAAGATCACCTTAATCTGCTTAGGGGGCGCTTACAGTGTGGCCTCTAACACCAGCTGCCCGTCGTAATCGTATCACTTATTTCAGGCACTAAAGCGTCGGTTCCCGACCGCTAGGATAGCAAAACGGAGTGTGTAGTGTAGTAGGTGTTGGTGGGCTGGTAGAACCCCAGAGCAGTATCTAAACTGCCCCTGGAGGAGAATCCCCCTGTCGTTGGGAGACCCCCTGGTAATTAGGGTAGCTTCAGGACCCACAATCCCTAACCCCCAATTTTGATCCCCAGTTATACCAATCAAAACAATGCAATTGTAATATCAAACACAGCCAGAGTCAAACATTAATATCACAGCAGTGACATCACCAGAGCATATGTCATATTTAAACATCAATCAAAACCACATCAACCACAGTAACCAATGTGAAACTATAGTTTAACCTTAGCATGGTTTCTATTCCCCTTAAACAATTTAAATCCAAATGATCAACTAATGTCAGCCTTTTCCAGGGAAGGGTGTTCTTACCTCACTCTAAGACCAAGCAGAGACCTTCAGAGACCACGAGAGAGACCAGGAATTGGGTCGAAATGTCCATCCATCCATCTTCTCCCGCTTATCCGTGGTCGGGTCGCGGGGGTAGCAGTTCAAGCAGAGAGCCCCAAACGTTATTTTCCCTAGCCACATCAACCAGCTCTGACTGGGGGATCCCAAGGCACTCCCAGGCCAGCGAAGAGATATAATCCCTCCACCTGGTCCTAGGTCTACCCCTTGGTCTCTTCCCAGCTGGACGTGCCTGGAACACCTCCCTAGGGAGGCGCCCAGGTGGCATCCTAACTAGGTGCCCGAACCACCTCAACTGGCTCCTTTAGACGCAAAGGAGGAGCGGTTCAACTCCGAGTCCCTCCCGGATGACTGAACCTCTCACCTTATCCCTAAGGGAGACACCAGCCACCCTGCGGAGAAAACCCATCTCGGCCGCTTGTATCCGCGATCTCGTTCTTTCGGTCATGACCCATCCTTCATGACCATAGGTGAGGGTAGGAACGAAAATGGCCCGGTAGACAGAGAGCTTTGCCTTCTGGCTCAGCTCCCTTTTCATCACAACGGTGCGGTAAAGCGACTGCAGTAGCGCTCCCGCTGCTCCGATTCTCTGGCCCATCTCACGCTCCATTGTTCCCTCACTCGAGAACAAGACCCCGAGATACTTGAACTCCTTCACTTGGGGTAAGGACTCATTCCCTACTTGGAGTGGACAGTCCATCCGTTTCCTGCTGAGAACCATGGCCTCAGATTTGGAGGTGCTGATCCTCATCCCAGCCGCTTCACACTCGGTCGCGAACCGATCCAGTTGAAGGTCGCAGACCGATGAAGCCATTAGAACCACATCATCTGCAAAAAGCAGTGGTGCAATCCTTAGTCCACCGAACTGCAGACCCCCTCCCCCATGACTACGCCTCGAAATCCGATCCATGTATATTACAAACAGGATTGGTGACAAAGCGCAGCCCTGGCGGAGGCCAACCCTCACCGGAAATGGGTCCGACTTACTGCCGAGGACCCGGACACAGCTCTCGCTTTGGGAGTACAGAGATTGGATGGCCCTGAGTAGAGACCCCCTCACCCCATACTCCCGCAGCACCTCCCACAGTAACTCCCTGGGAACCCGGTCATACGCCTTCTCCAAGTCTACAAAACACATGTAGACCGGATAAGCGTACTCCCAGGCCCCCTCCAGGATCCTTGCGAGAGTAAAAAGCTGATCCGTCGTTCCACGACCAGGACGGAATCCGCATTGTTCCTCCTCAATCTGAGGTTCGACAATCGGCCTGACCCTCGAGTACCTTAGAGTGCCTCTGTAATTGGCACACACCCTCTGATCCCCCTTTTTGAAAAGGGGAACCACCACCCCGGTCTGCCACTCCTTCGGTACTGTTTCCGACTTCCACGCAACGTTGATGAGACGTGTCAACCATGACAGTCCCTCAACACCCAGAGCCTTCAGCATTTCTGGGCGGATCTCATCCACCCCCGGGGCTTTGCCACTGTGGAGTTGTTTGACGACCTCAGTGACCTCCCCCCGGGAGATTGGTGTTGATCCCCCGTCATACTCCAGCTCTGCCTCTACCATAGAGGGCAGAGTTGTCGGGTTCAGGAGTTGCTCAAAGTGTTCCTTCCAACGCCCTAACACTCCATCAGTTGAGGTCAACAACGTCCCATCCTTACTGTACACAGCTTGGATGGTTCCCTGCTTCTCCCTCCTGAGGTGTCGGACAGTTTTCCAGAACAACTTTGGTGCCACCCGAAAGTCCTTTTCCATGTCTTCTCCAAACTTCTCCCACACCCGCTGCTTTGCCTCGGCCACGGCTGAGGCTGCTGCCCTTCTGGCCTGTCGGTACCTTGCAACTGCCTCGGGAGTCCCCCGGGATAACAAATCCCTGAAGGCCTCCTTCTTCAGTCGGACGGCTTCCCTGACCACCGGTGTCCACCAGGAGGTTCGAGGATTACCGCCCCTTGAGGCAACTAAGACCTTGAGACCACAGCTCTCCGCCGCGGCTTCGGCAATAGAGGCTTTGAACACCGACCACTCTGGTTCAATGTCCCCAACCTCCACAGGAATGCCTGAAAAGCTCCGCCGGAGGTGTGAGTTGAAGGCCTCCTGAACTTGGGCCTCCTCCAGATGTTCCCAGTTCACCCGAACTACACGTTTGGGCTTACCAGGTCTATCCAGAGGCTTCCCCCGCCACTCGACCCAACTCACCACCAGGTGGTGATCAGTTGACAACTCCGCCCCTCTCTTTACCCGAGTGTCCAAAACATATGGCCTCAGGTCCGATGATACGATAACGAAATCGATCATGGACCTTCTGCCTAGGGTGCTCTGGTACCACGTACACTTATGAGCATCCTTATGTTCGAACATGGTGTTTGTTATGGCCAATCCATGACTAGCACAGAAGTCCAGTAATAAACTACCACTCCGGTTCAGATCAGGGGGGCCGTTCCTCCAAATCACGCCCCTCCAAGTGTCTCCATCATTGCCCACATGTGCGTTGAAGTCTCCCAGCAAGACTAAAGAGTCCCCTTCAGGAGCCCCATACAGGACTCTTTCCAGGGTCTCCAAGAAGGCCGTATACTCTGAACTGCTGTTGGGTGCATAAGCACACACAACAGTCAGAGTTTTCCCCCCCATAACCCGCAGGCGTAGGGAGGCGACCCTCTCGTCCACTGGGGTAAACTCCAACAACGAAGCACCCGACTTGTGAGTATCCCCACACCCGCCCGGCGCCTCACACCTTGAGCAACTCCGGAGAAGAATAGAGTCCAACCCCTATCCAGAAGTAAGGTTCCAGAGCCGACGCTGTGCGTAGAGGTGAGCCCAACCAGATCCAACTGGTAACGCTCCACCTCCCGCACAAGCTCCGGCTCCTTCCCCCCCAGAGAGGTGACGTTCCACGTCCCCAAAGCCAGCTTCTGTTGCCCGGGTCTGGTCCGTCGAGACCCTCTGCTTTCACTGCCACCCTTCTGGCAGCGCACCCGACCCCATCGCTGTTTATCAAGGTTTTAACAAAAATAGAGGATTTACAAGAATCAAAAAATTATCAAAAGAAAGATACAAAAGTTTTACAAAGACACAAGGTCAAAGTACAAAATTAACAGGTTCACAAGTGAATCCCCTAGAGCGGTCTAAAAGAGCCCAGGCCCAGGGCCCAAGAGCCAAGCCCCAAAATCTAGCCTCAAAAAGTCCTCAAGCTCTCAAAAGCCCCCGTTTCTCTTTACACATCATCTTTTATAGTCTCTTGCCTCCTCCCTCTCTGCATCAGGTGGTTTCCCCTTTTCTATCTTTAAGGGAGAAGGAGGTCACATATGTTCAACTTTTACTTAATGAACAATTAAAAATGTAAAGCTAAAATTAAAACAAATAAAGACTTATAGTAATAATATGCAATTTTAACAAGAGGGGATATGAAAAATGTTCATGAAAGCAGAACACATTGTTAATAAATTAAAGTATAAAGTTTGCATATTTGAAATTAAATGTTTAAAGAAAAAACTTGATTCTAAACATGACATTGACTGAGACTTAATGTATTAACAGAGACAATAAGGACAGCTTGTCTCTAAGATTCGCTGGCCCAGGAAGTTGGTTCAAATCTTTGCGTAGTCCGCCTGCATCCTGACTCATTGTTGTCCTCAACCGTTGTCAAGGTGTCAAAAACCACAAACACCTTCTTAGAATTGTGGTTGGAACTTTTATGCTTTGCTTGCAAGGTGTCAAAACTAAGATGCATAATGTGCATAGGTCAAGAGTTCAGGATGTTCTGTCTGGTTTCACATGTCTGATAAGACATTATTGAGACAAACATCCTTTCCATCAAACCAGCAGATCTGTCAACAACATAGTCGAGTCTACTGAAGATAAAAGCATGGACAAGGAACCCCACATGTCATATTTGTCAACTCAGATGTGTATTTACCTAAAGAGACATCGTTTTTCCAGTCCTTTAAGTAGGATTCAAACCAATTTAGAACTGTTTCCGAAAGTCCCACCCAGTTTTCCAGTCGGTCTAGTAATATGTTGTGGTCAACAGTGTCAAACGCAGCACTGAGATCTAATAATACTAACACTGAAGTTCTGCCACTGTCTGTGTTTAAGTGGATGTCATTGAAGACCTTTACAAGAGCAGTCTCAGTGCTGTGGTTTGGACGAAAGCCTGACTGGAACACATCAAAACAGTTATTTAAATGCAAGAAATTACTCAACTGTTGAAAAACAACTTTTTCAATGATTTTACCTAGAAATGGGAGGTTTGATATGGGCCTGTAATTGTTCATTACTGAAGCATCTAGATTATTCTTTTTTAAGAGCGGTTTAATGACTGCAGTTTTCAGGGCCTGTGGAAAAATACCTGAGTGAAGAGATTAAGTTTCTTCACTCAGGTGTAAACATATAGTAAACAAGTCACTTGTTTACTATATGAAGTAGATCATGCAATGACATTTAAAAAAATAATAGCTTGTTGGAATAATATCAAGGCAGCAGGAGGAGGATTTCAGAAGTTGTATAATGTCCTCTAGGTTTTTATCATTAATCTGATGGAATTGTGTCATGGTGTTTGAATTGATGTTAAGTGGACACAGAGACAACACATTTGCTGTTCCTGATGCAGAGGCACTGACTGCTGATTTTCTGAATGTTGTCAGTGAAGAAGGAGGCAAAATCATTGCACGCCCTGGTGGATAGAAATTCAGAGGCTACTGACACTGGGGGGTTAGTTAGTCTGTCGACGGTAGCAAATAAGGCACGTGAGTTGTGTGCTGCTTTATATTGTTCCATGCTCACTGCTATGAAGTGCGTTACAAATGAAACTCATTATTATTATTATTGTTTTTGGCAATGATGTCAGAGAAGAAAGACTGTTGTGCATTTTTCAATTCCAAATTATAAAAGCCAAGTCTCTCTTTATAGATTTCAAAGTGAACCTGGAGCCACCTGCGTTCAGCTTTTCCACATTCTCTTTTTTCTGTTCTCACGGTCATGGCCTTTCTCCATGGAGATATGTTCTTGCCATACACTTCCTTTAGCTTGGTGGATTTTACATTTTTGATTTAAAATGATCTACTAGCTCATTTACTGAGATGTTAGCAGGGGCAAGTGTGGAAGAAACATTCTGAGTAAGCATTTACCTTGTGTTTTCAGTTAAATATCGTTTGTGGTTACGTTACCTCTTTCTGAACATTTGTGTGAACTTTGAGATCATTAAGTCCAGAGTGTGCCCCTTATTGTGCGTGGGCTCCGTCACATGCTGAGTCAGTCCATAGCTATCAAGAACACAAAACAGTTCTTTTGCCCCTCTGTCCTGGGGGTTGTCAACATGGATGTTAAAATCACCAACAATGACTAGACGGTCAAAGTCAATACACACTATAGACAGCAGTTCAGTAAAGTCATCAAAAAAGGTTGCACAGTATTTGGGTGGTCTATAGATATTTAGGAACAGAGCTCCAGAGGAGCATTTCAGCTGAAGGGCCACATATTCAAAAGAAGCAAAGTTCCTATAAGATGTCTTCCTACATTGAAGGGAATCATTGAACGGAATAGCAACTCCACCCCCTTTCTTATGCATTCTTTCCTGACTCATAAAACTAAAGTTGGGAGGGGTTGATTCGATAAGAACAGCTGTGCAGTTATTTTGGTCGATTCAAGTTTCAGTTAAAAAACATAAAAACGAGATTGTGCTCAGTGATAAAATCATTGACTAACATGTTTTTCCTGCCAAGGTCCTGGCTTAGGCACTTGAAGCACTGTAAAAACAACAACTACAACAGTACAGTATAAACAACATCGTGTATCTGATACACTGTTCTTACCAAAATTACTTTGAATGGCTGTTGACTTTTCATCATTATTTTTTGTTGTCATATCTCCAGTTTTTGTCTTTGCCTGCAGACATCCTGCTTCCTCCCAACAGGCCTGTTATTTCTACGAGGGGTTACTATGACGACCAGGAGCGGGATGTGCTGCTCTTCAAGGGCCACAGCTTCTCTCTCAACTGCTCCGTGGAGCCACAGTACCCCGGAGGTTCCTTCAGCCTCATGCTCACTGGCTCTAACCCAACCAGCTACACCCTGCCAGCTGTCAATCACTCTGCCTTCTTCAGGTTTGCTGCTGCAGAGCCCGCCCACCAAGGGAACTACAGCTGTGTTTATCACAACTATGTTTTCCATCAGAACTTCTCCGCTGAGGGCCAGAGCCTCTCTCTCATTCTTCAAGGTGGGAGAATTTGGTTGTGTAATTTTCAGTATTTTAACATAAATGATAAAATACATAAATATAAAAATAATTATTTCTTGGATATGCTATACTATCAACTTGTATAAATGACCATGATCTCATCCCATGTAGTGGACTACGATGTCATGCTGGATGATGGAGTGCTCAGAGAGGACGACAGTGAGGCCTGTGCCGGAAGACTGCTGGTGTTCCAGGAGGAGTGGAGGCTGCTGAGCACAGGGTCCAGGGTCTGGGACCTGAAGCATGCTGCTCTGGTGTGTCGACAGCTGGGCTGTGGTTCTGCTGCTTCAACCAAACGGATTGATCTTCTCCACAACATACCTGTGTCCAGATTCTTCTCTGACTGTGATGGATCAGAGTCTGCACTGATGGACTGTGGGTCTGTGCAGCTCTGGTTCTCTTCCACTGCGATTGAAGTGGTCTGCACAGGTGAGGCAATAACAAGTCTTAGTGAACAAGGTGGAAATAAGTGATGGTGATTGGTTATTCTGTAGGACAGACAAAAGCTGTGAGGTTGGCCCTTCCCTTTTGGTAGATTTTCATTTTGAGATGGTCTCTGTGGAAACGTTGTTTACGTTTTAGCTTCTTACCTACCACCTGCCTCCTCCACCTCCTAACAGCCAACCTTTGTGGGTCCTACAATGGTAAATGTTGTTCATCAAGAATGTAAACTGGCAAGTTTCCCATGTAGAAGAAATGTAATAACTTGTTTTCGTGTATTTCTATTGCATTTCGATATAACCTTTCTGTACCTTGAGTGGTACAAATAGCCCTACACGACCTTATTAAACAAATGTCTGACCTGTTGATCCAGTAGAAACCAGTGTGGATTAATGGATGTATAAATGTTCCTCTAGCTCTGTCAGGCTGTTCCACACATTCATTCCTTGCCCTTCCTCCTGGGACACATTGCCACGTTGTGTTAGATGTGATTCAACATGAACACTGTTATAAAGTACACTAAAACCATTCATTTCCCTCCAAATGTAAACCGGTATTTCTGCTGTGCCTGCAGGCCACCAGGGGGCAGCAGGCCGGACATGAAGCTGGAACAGCGCCACCTGGAGGTTCCTCATGGAGAAGACAGACCTTATATTAGTTTCAATAGAACTCTAACCTTATGTTAGGTTGTGTTTAAGAATGTTGTTGTATTATTTTATGCCATTGATTCACTTCAATGGAATGAGCTGTTATGAACCGAGCATTGCCTACTTGTATGGAGAATGTGAAGCAAATAATCTTACTCATATTTAATACATGGTATTGTCATGGACTTAATTTGGAAACATGTTCTGTAGGTATTTTCTTGTCAGAGTTACAGAGCCTCTTGGTGCCAACACTTAGAAAGCTTTGTCATTTCTGTTTTCTGTCAGAATCAGACAACTATAAGCAATATCAATGACTCTTTACTGAAAATGGATTATAAGACTAGCTGAGTGAGAATAACATTCTGTGGCTTCGCAGCAGCTGGCCCTAGGCTCTGGAATAGTCTCCCATGTGAGGTCGGCCCAGACACTAGGGGTTTTTAAATCCTCACTAAAGACTTCTCTCTGGCCTTCTAGTCAGAGCGGAGTATGACACCTGACTATTCCCTGTGTTTTTGTTTTTTATATTTCCGTTGTAAATGATTGTCTTTTATTGTGATCGTAGTAAAGTGTTTTTATTACATGTACAGAACTTTGGCTCGACCAAAAATCGCTTTTAAATGTGCTCTATAAATAAATCTTGATTTGATGCAGCCAATTGTATGTTTTTGTTATTATGAACATACGATGGTACAACAGGGTATTTCAGTGTCAATGATCTGGGCTGTGATGCCTATTCGTTTTGACCGTGTTGTAGACACACCCTTTTTGGATGAAATAACTTTGTGGATATTGGAAAGCACACGCATCCTACTAGTGAATCCCAGTTTATCTCTCTGTGATATATTGTGGTGAAAACGCTTGTAAGACGGATGTAGGGAAAAAGGAGAGTATGTGCGTAATTGGTGTCCAATGGATAATGGGCTGCAACAGGCTTATAAAGTCATTCTGAAAGACTTTTCATTTCCATCATTAAAGGGTTTGAAGAGTGAACAAAGACTTCCCTGATGCATACAGCAGTATAAGATTGATCCGAAACATGAGAAATAGAAATACTTTTTAATTTGAAGGTTCATCACAGGCATAATCGTAAACAAGATATTTAAAAATGCAGATTTCATTATCGTCGCCATACTCTCCCGTCTGTCATGCGCTGTGTCACTCACACTCTCACACACACACATTTACTTACACACCAGAGACTAAACACACAAAAAAAGTGACTAGAGACTCTGCTGCATTAAAATACAATCCACCATGGATTCACTGCCTCACGCACACACACACACACACACAGAGAGAAAGAAAGGTCTGCATCGGGGGGCTGTGTTGCTGTCGTAACTTCTACCTGGACAAAGAAGTGATCCTGAGAAAGGCAAAGAACAAACCATTAGTTTGATGAACAGACGTGTTCACCTCGTGTTATTAAAGCAACAATTAAAGGAAATGTATTTTAGTAGCTCCTAATTCATCTACCCGTTTACTCTGTCATGATCTGTCTGTACATAAAAGATCCAAAACACGCTCTTTCCGCTCATCTTATTTGTGCTTGCCCAACCAACGCCCCCCCAGGTGACACTGTAACTCACTGTAGCTTGTCCTGGAGCAGCTCCAGCCTCTGTCGGTCCACGTAGCGCGAGAAGAGGGAGAGCAGGTTGGGAGGGGTGAAGAGGGGAGGGGACAGAGATGAGGGGGGGACGCTGAGCAACTCCCTCGTCACCGAGAACACCAACTCAGTCCTGGATCAATGGCAAACAGCAACAAAAGAGACACATACTTTGTGTGAGTGTGAAGAAAAGACGAGGATAAAACATAACGGCAGGGAAACAGGGAACAGACACGCTGGAGAGAAAGGGTTACATCAATGACACCACATCTTACCATCGATTGTCGTCCATGAGCTGACAGTTGGAGTCAGAGCTTTGCATCCTCTCTCCTTCACTCAGGATCAGATAGAGCAGCGTCACACCAAACTGAACCCAAACACACACAAGAGTTGTGTATGTGACGAATACATGTCATTCATTTGAGATTTGAAATCGCAAGGTCATAACAAATATATTAGACATTTTTATACAAATAAATGTCATATTTTCAGATTTAAAAAATGCCTTTAAAAAGGATCAGCAGGACCCTTCCTGCAAACAGCGGAATATCAAAAGTCATTCATGCAGAAACATACTTCATTGTTTGTTTAGGTTATTATTTAGATCTGTGCGTGCAGCTGAAATGTTTAAATCGTTATATTTCCCTTTTGCCTCTGGCTTTAGTTGAATGCTACTTTTGTGGGCACTGAAAGCACTTAAAACAGAAGCAGTACTTGTACTTCAATTATCATGAATACTCATGTCAATGTGATATTACGGTTTCTATTAAAGCATTTGCGAAAATTCAAAAAGACCAGAGGCCTGTACGACGAAGCCGGTTCAACCTAACCTGGATATGTTTGAGTTAGCCGGTTAGCCTAATCCAAAACATACGCGCTCTCGCTAAACGGTCCTACGACGCGGGTTATCAAGTGGATTGCTCAAGCCAGCCGTGTCCTATCTAGTTAGGTGCGCGTTCACATGAAAGGGGTGGTATTTGGAGCATTCGACCAATCACAAACATGGAGTAGCGTACTGCCAGGTCTCCCTTGAAAAAGAGATCATTGATCTCAATGGGATTTTACCTGGATAAATAAAGGTTTTGAATTGAATTGACAGCGCAGCATCATACTTCCTGAATGAAAAGTCAACTATAATATTAGTCAAATATGAAGAAGTTAAACTTTAAACATCCTTGACTTAAACACTTGATCCAGGATCAAAGCCACAGAGCTGCACCTGCAAGGTGAATACAGCTGGTGACAGAACAAGTGTTTGAATGCGTACATGAACAGGTTTATGATATCACTGCCCCGTCTAAGACACGATCTGACTTTCATTACATTACAAATGAGTTTTAAGAGCAATGGTACGTCCTTTCCTCCGGAGCGTCACGTGAAGCGACGTCCGTTTGTGATGACGCTGCACAGCTGATCGTCTGACAGCAGCTCTGGCCCCGTTGTTTTCACAAACACCCCCGCCTCTGTCAGTACACATTTACTGACACAAACATATGTATCATCTGTTGTAGACCCAAATACATTAAATAAAATAAGAACTCATTCTCAAAAAAGATAAACGCCATTCTTAAAATGTATAAACGAACATTAGTTTGATTAATATTGATTAGAGCACAATAGAGATAAAATAATCCAGAGAAGAAAAAGAGATATGTTATCTATCAAACCCAGTTTAACATTCATTGGATTGCACACTTTGTTTGTTTGTGTGGATATGTAGCACATTAACATTTTAAATAGCACTTAATGACTGACTGAATGGAAATGACAATAAATGAAAATGTGAAACGAAAAAAGCGATCATGAAAATGTTTCCAATAAATGAATAAAATGATTTTTGACCACTTTGTTGTTCAGATATATCACATATTTGTAACTAAATGAAACATGAATTGAAACAAAACACGGTATAAACTGAGGAGTGACTCGTGAGTTTCATGTGTTTTCTTCACTCCGCTGGGAAACGGCTCTCATGTCAAGAAGCATCAGATCAGTGCATGCACTGCCTCGTCCAATCAGTGAGCGATACACAGTAAGGGGGCGGGGCGAGTGTCTGAGGATTTCATCGGAGGATGGTCTGGTGGTTCCTCGGTTATCGCTCCTCCATTATCGCTCCTCGATCCTCTGTCCTCCGGCAGAAATAAGAGCCATGGGACGCTACTCACGATGGCGCAGACAAATCAACTTCTGGTGAGACCGAGGAGCGAGGAGCGAGGAAATGAAAATAGTCGACCTGAGACGGGGCCCCTGAGAGCTGGTCACAGGGATGCGTTCAAATGTAGTCAGTAATTTGAGGAACTTTCGAAATGGCGAACGCAGATAAAGCTGAGCTCGAAAATCCTCCAGCATCATTGAAGTCTCCGGTTTGGGAACATTTTGGTTTCGCAGTTACGTACAAGGATGACGGACAAAGACAGGTGGACCGAACCAAAGCTGTTTGTCGGCATTGTTCAAATAAAATTGGTTACGCGGCTGGCAATACATCAAACTTGCACACTCATTTGAAAAGGCATCACCCGAACGTGAATATCACCGGTACCAAAAGAAAAAGACTGAAGTGCAAACCCAACTCCCACTAGCATTTAAGCCTCCACCACTCGCAAAAAGTTCAGACCGAGCCAAAGCTATTACAAACGCCAAATATCCTTATGTTGCCATGTTAGCAAAGCGCTACCTGGCTGTATCTGCTACCTCTGTCCCTAGAGAGGGTGTTCTCCACAGCAGGAGACATTGTTAGTGCCAGCAGATCTGCCCTTTCAGCAAGCAATGTGGACAAGTTCATCTTTCTTTAAAAAAACATGAAAATACAATGACAAGCAAGTCCTAATGTCAAACTGGCTGCTTAGGTACTAGTACAGTACAAATACAGATTATTTCAGTTCATCGAAAAGCTGCACCTTAATGTTTATTTTATTATATTTTGTATTTATTTGAGTGAATATTCACAGTTTAATAATAATTAAAAACCCAAAACTAATAGTTTGTGTTTTGTGAGTACTAGTGAGTACTAGTGAGTAAAGTTCAAATATAGATTATTTCAGTTCATCGAAATGCTGCACCTTAATGTTTATTTTATTATATTTATTTGAGTGAATACATTATTCACAGTTTAATAATAATAAAAAATATATATATATATTTTATGATAATTTTTTCTGCTGTACCGAAAACCGAACCGTGACCTAAAAACCGAGGTACGTACCGAACCGAAACGTTTGTGAACCGTTACACCCCTAGTTGCTTAAAATAATCCTTCTGCATCCAGTCTGTGACACTGAGTGTTGCACGGCCAGATACGGCTCAGCTGACTCAGATAAGGAGATATATGATACATTATGAAGTGATATGCCGCGGACTGTACTTAATGTTACTCTGATCCGGTTACTTATGTTGTGGCAGATATTTCAGTAAGCTTTCTTAACGCTAATGTTATAATAGTCAGATTGCTCTGAAGATGGAGGTGATATTCTATTAATGTTCACGTTCACACAGTCGGTGATTTTTGCCGGCCGTCTTTCCTGCAACGGCAGTTTTTCTGTATTTCCTTTCTCCTGTAATATGACTTGATCGCTTTAAACTCCGCACACGGAGCTCTGATTGGTCAGCAGGCGGTGCTTTCACTGAGTTGAGCTCTTACGGCCCGTCTACACTACAGGCATCAAAAAATCTTGATGCTGGGCGTATCTGAAGCTTGGCGATTTTTTGCGAGCAACGCGACCAACAACCAATCACATGAATCTCCCCCCCCCCGACATACAAAGCAATAGCAATGTTAAAACGAAGTAAACTGGATATAAAATCCCCAAACAGGCGAAAACCTACCAGTTTCACCCACTGTCTCTTCCACCTCCCTCCATGCCTGGTTCCTCCGGTTTGTATCCTGGTAAATAGTTCTGGTCGTAAAGAACCGGGTGATTTGCTACCGTAATTTCTCGTTTGGAATATGAGGAAATGAACTGCGGTCTGGCTCTCCCAGCTTGCACGCGGTTTGATTGGCTAGCGCTTGTACTGGCGGGAATTGCATAAACGGGATTTGATTGGCTGATGCCAAGCATCGAGCCTCAAAAGTTGAACATTGTTCAACTTTTGATGCCGATAGATGCTCGTGATGCTTGCAAAGCCATGCCATGCTCCCCACAATGCAGTTCGGCGAAGATTAAAAATCTTCTACGTCACCCCATTCAAATGAATGGGCGAAGCGTTGAAAGCATTTTTCGATGCCTGTAGTGTAGACGGGCCGTTAGCCTGCAACCTAACCTGCTCCGGACCAGGTTAGCCGCTCAGCATAAGTTACCATGGAGATCTAGCCCGCTAAAAAGAGAACCAGCGTCGTAGGACCGGAAATCCAGAGTTTTCCCTGAAGTTAGGGCTAAGAGAACATCCGGCTTCATCGTACAGGCCTCTGGTGTCATTATGGTGTATTGAACACAGGGTGTACCTTGTTGTGCAGTACTGAGGCCAGCTGACCCTCGCTGCCCTGCAGCTCCTGGAGCAGGTCAGTGAGGGCGGAGCTGCACAGAGACTGGATCACTGCGGCAACCGGCTCCACCAACCAGCACAGCACCTGAAGAAGAGCGGGGACCAAGGATGAAGCTCCAAGCATTTCATAGTATGGCACAACTTCTTTTCATTCATCTACTCTCTTGATGAGGACGCATCAAAGCCTGGAACATCCTTAATAAAAAGGGGACCTTGATTAATGTAGGGATTACTGACCACTACAGCTGGGTCAGCAGAACATGTCAGAACCTTTCATTTTTAGTCAACATGTATTATTGGACCAACACAAAGTGCTGCCCAGCCAAACTGTGACTGTGCAGCTGTCAGCAGAGCACCCAGTCACACTAAACCATCAAAAGCTTCAAATGTTATTATTGTCGTTGATATCGTCCTATTCATTGTTTTTTTGCAGGAAAACTGTCAGAATTATAACAACATTTTATTATAATATTTAAAAAAATCTTAGGATGAATAGTTTTAGTTATGTATTATTTATTTTGTATACATTTCCTAGAGCTAGTGTTAGGAAGTTATTTTTTATATTGCTGTGAAAACTTCTCTAAAAAACTGTTTTTATTTTTACTCTCGAATTTTTTTTTACAAGAAAACTATTTGCAGAATAGTCATTTTTATTGAATAGTGAGTTCAATGCCTGCAAAACACATGTTCTTCTGTCTGATGGACGAAATTAGAAACCCTGCAATTCTGTAGAAAAGCAACTTCTGACATGTTTCAGAATCCACTCGTGTGACATCTTACTACATCGTAGGATGAATCGTAAGAGAGTAATTCACTTTGGGTCCTGAGGCGTTACCTGGTCCTGCTTATCCTTCTTGGCCAAGGCAGGAAGGTTGCGGGAAATCGCCATGACAACGGCGGCAGCCTGGGGTGACGGTAGGAAGGGGAGGAGCCTGGAGATGAGGCGCTTGCCCTTCCTCACTGACATGATCATTACACACTGCTCATCACTCACTCTAATCAAGAGGAGGAGAAAAAGAATGAGTGAGGAAAGATAGGCTCTCACACACTGCTGTGTAGCAAGAAGAATAAGAACAAGGTTAGTCTACCTGTCGTCCCACTCCTTCTCCCGCAGAGTGTTGCACAGCTGCAGGGTTCGGCTCTTGTGCTGCTCCAGCAGAGCCTCCCTGTCCTCCTCCGGCGCCTGGACAAAACGCTTCTCAAAGTCTTGAACCTCCAGCAGCAAACTGTACATCTGGAGGACAGAGGTAGTTGGAGAGAGAAGAGTGAAACATGTGTATTGAGGATTCAGATGGGTTTGCTGTTGATGAACATGTGCTACATCTGTCCTCGTCTTACCTTCTCCACAGTGTAGAGGATCTGTCGCCTCTTATTCCAAACCTGCTTCTCTCTTTTCTCCTGGGGGCAGACAGACACCAACCATAAGACTTCAAACCTGACCAGGGAGGATACTACAGAGACAATCAGCACTGAATAAGGTACAGAACTATTCAAACCAGAAAGAGCAGGTGAGCCTTCAGCCCCCCAGATAATGGGGCCTCTAATACTTTTACACAAACATATTTACCATAGACCAATCATAAGGCAATAAGGCTTTCTGTCCATCCGACTCCTGCAGCTGCCTCACAGTGCTGTTACTGTGAAGCAGCTTCAGGAGGTATTCAGCTAGAAACACTGAATCTCTTCTACACCATGCCTCATACCACTAACCTTCAATATAACCTCTTTGCTTCGTCTTATCCTTCTTACTAAAGAGTAGTTGTTTAGTAGTTTTGTAGACTAAAACAGGAACATGCTAACAGACCTCGTCATCGGTGCGACTCGTCACCACGGCATCGATCATCTTGCGAGGGTTGTTGACGCTGGAGACCGTCAGCTTACCCAGAGAGCCTGCAAACTGAACTGCAGAGGCACACATGTCAATATTGTCCAGTATTCTGATGATGATCTATACATCACGTCACAGAGGTCTGCTCTTTTTCCGAATAGCAGACTGCGCAGCTAAGGATGCTCTAATCAAGGAACCATGTGCAGTCATATCAATGGGCAGAAAGAAGTCCAGTCCTTTAAGCCGATGGTATGCAGTAGAATGGTCTCATTTGACTTAGCGAAAGCAATGCAATGATTTTTAAATGAATATTGTTAGTCAAATCATTGTTTATTCAGTAAGTACCAGAGGAGGGGGACTCGAGTCACATGACTTGACTTGAGTCAGACTCGAGTCACATATTTTTGGACTTGAGACTTGCTTGAGACAGATGACTCGAAAGGACTTTACTTTTTAAAATTAAATATTTGCATTTGTATTGTAGGGAGTCCCTAAAGGGCAATGGAAAAAAAAGACACTGTATCTCGTTCGCAAGAGAAAGTTACCGGAGCACCAAGTAGGAAGATGAGCACACAGGAGACAACCGTTTCATTGCAGACTGTAATGTTTATGTTGGGAAATGGCAGTGCATACATTATTTTAGATATATTTCGAACTCGGACTCTCATTCACTTCATGAAATCGCTACAGCACCAGGAGGCAGCGGGACGTGTAACTCTGCCTCTGAGAAGAGCACCAGCGCCTTCACTGTGTTTACTTTCATTAGAACTGCTAAAGAGCGACTGCTGGCTGCTAAGTTTTAACCACATACACCTCTACACACACACATATCAAACTGCCCGATTATTCCCCCTATTACTCATTTTATGAAGGAGATGTCCGGTCACTAAGGCGCATGATGTGTGTGTGTATGTGTGTGTGTGTGTGTGTGTGTTTGTGCTCTGCTCAGCTCTGTGTGTGTGTTCGATGTGGTTGTGTGTGTCCAACAACGGCATTTGTTTTGAAATTACCATGAACAGTACTTTCTACACATCTGGCCAACTCCATATGTATATGTGGGTGTTCCCAAATGAAAGAAATGTGTTTAATCTTAATGTCGCACTGTCTGCACACAAACATATCATGCACCCTGGTACATACACTATTCCGTTGTATTGGCTTTGATGCAATATTTCTTTGTGCACAGACACAGTTAGGAACACAATGAGACAGTGTCATATGGAGCACCTTAGACCAGGGGTTCCCAACCACAGCCCGGTACCGGTCCGCGGAGGTGTTACTGCCGGGCCGCGAAATAGCTGTGAGTTTATCGTAATATTTGCAGAATTATAAATATATAAAAATATTGTATCATAATATTTTTTCCAAAAAGTGTTTAATGTTCGCACCTATACCAGTCATATTATTTCATCCAGTAGCCTAGTTCTTCTTTCACCAGAAAACCGTTGAAAATGGCTTTTATGATATTCCAAGGGATTCGGCGGCTCAGCCTGGTCTCAGCCTCTCGTGCGCACGAGAAAGTTACCGGTGCGCCAAGTAGGAAGAGGAGCGCACAGGAGACAACCGTTTCATTGCAGACTGTTATGTTTATGTGGGGAAATGGCAGTGCATACTTGAGATATATTTCAAACTCGGACTTCATTTTAAGGACATGTCGGTAGGGGTGTAGAGCTATCTGTTTAAGCACCGGATTGGCAAAACAGGAGAGTAAACCATTCTGCCTTGATCTATGAATTCATGTCCGGGACTCTCACGGTATCTGCTGCCCGCAGCTGTTTGTAGAAGGAAAGCCTCCTTCACTTCATGAAATGGCTGCAGGCAGCATCAGGAGGCAGCGGGACGTGTAACTCCGCCTCTGAGAAGTGCAGCACCAGCGCGCCGAGAGCTGTGCCTTTTTACGCACCGCCTTCGCTGTGTTTACCTTCATCAGAACAGCGAGTGACTGCAGGCTGCTACGTGTTAACCACACACACCTCTACAAATATCTCTCTACACACATCGAACTGCCCGATTACTCCCCCTTTTATTAGTTTTATGAAGGAGATGTCCAGTCACCAAGGCGCATGATGTGTGTGTGTGTGTGTGTGTGTGTGTGTGTGTGTGTGTGTGTGCTCTGCTCAGCTCTGTGTTTGTGTCTGTCCGACATCGGCATTTGTTTTCAAATGACCATGAACAGTAATTTACACACATCTGCCTAACTCCATAGGTAGCCTGTATGCGGGTGTTCCCAAAATAAATTTGTTTAATCTTAATCTCGATGTAGTGCTAAATGCTGTCGGACGTGCACCGGAACGAACGACACCATCATAATATCTTCTGTAAACAAATGCCAGTGTCACACACACACACACCCTGGCGACCGGACATCTCCTTCGTTTTCACAGCATTCACTGGATTATCCGTAAATCATACAAACAAAACCAAAACGTTGATTTATCTGTTTTCCCGTTTTGGTTTTAAAACTGAATAACGTCGTTTTTTTGGTTTTCCGTTTTTCCGAAAAACCAAAAAACGACACCGGTTCTTTTTTAAACGCTGTTAATATGTTTTGGATGCATATTGTTCTAGTATTTGTTCAGGCTGTTACATACAATTAGCCTCTGTTGCTACCTGCTGCTGGTGAGTAAATATTAAAATCAGTTCAAATTGACAACCGGTCCGCGATTATTTTTGTATGTATCTGCCGGTCCTGGGCACAATAAGGGTTGGGAACTCCTACCTTAGACAGACCATGGAGGAATGCTGTTATCCTGCTGAAGGGGAGCCAGGGCAGGAGGCTTAACATGTTGATGTAACATATTTGTGTTGTACTCCTGTTTTCACTTTAGAGCCCTTTTAGAATTGATTGGGGTATCATTTCAGCGCCCCACTCTCCATTGCTGTTTATGTTGAAAATAAAACAAAACTTTTCATAACCACAATATTTTAACTGATTTAAATGCAGAAACTGGGGTTATTCATCAGAATTTCGTATGACTTGACTTCTGACTTGCTTGACCTGAGCAATGACTTGACTTGCTTGACTCTCAGCACAGTGAATCGGGACTTGCTTGAGAATAGTGGGTTAAGACTTGAGACTTGCTCATGACTTGCACATGTAGGACTTACTCCCACCTCTGGTAAGTAGCCATGTATTAAGTGGGATTATGTGCAGTGAGCCTGCGGCTGCACGTTATCCCTCTGTGTGTTCTCTCATCATTTACCTGGTCTGTAGGTGTGTTCCACCTTGGCGACCTGCGGAGTGATCAGTTTGGTGGTGTGCTCCTTCTTGCTGCTGTCTCTCTCTCTTTCCTGTCGCTTCTCCATCTTTTCATAGTAGTTCTACACACACACACACACACACACACACACACACACACACACACACACACACACACGGTTTTGACAACAAGACTCACTTTCATTGCTTTACTCTTATTTTGCATGCTTCATCCTTTTCCTTTATTCAATATATTCATGCTACCTTTGCTTTCCAAAAGAAAATATTCAACACACTGAAATTGACGTCAGCTTTCACATGCTTTCTTTTAGTTTTCATTATTGATATAGTGCTCAATCATCTATAAACTGTCTTGTGCTAAAACGTTTTCAGGTTGTTTGTTTATAGAACTGCGTCCCCAGTGAAACCTGTACAAAATGTAGATTTTTCAGCCCCTGCATGATTGCAGCAAACAGGGTAACTACTGAATAGGAAACTCACCTGATAGTAGTAGTCATCCAGGTAAGGGTCAGTACTTTGCAGCTGCATCATCTGGATCTTGGTAACCCATTCCTTCTCTTTCTGACTCATAAGGTTACTGTAGGGGTCCCTGCTGCGCCGGTCCCCTCCCGTCCTGCCACGGTCCCTACAGGGAGGGAAACACACACACGACATGTCTTTCCTTGTTGGACAGCAGTACTCCTATTGTTCATGTGTACACTCATACACTCTCACTTACACTCCCCGGTTCTGCATGCGCTGCGTGAGCATGCGGCGGTGCTGTGGGTGGAGGTGGGTGGTGTTGTGCCGGATGGGTGGGGTGTGGTTTGGGGGGCAAAGGGGGGGCGGCGGGCCCATTCTGTGACCAAGTGGAGGAGGTGGCCCCCCGAAGAACGGCCTGAAACCCCCGCCTGGTAACAAGGGAGGCGCTGGACCGCAACGAGGAAAACCAACCATCTGAGGTGAGACAGACAAAGTAATGCGACCATTAGTAATGTGATGTAGCAGTCTACCATTGAACAATTACAGGGGCGTGTCTGAAGCTCGACCAACAACCAATCACATGAATCTCCAGCCCCGGACCCACAAGCACGGTTTGATTGGCTAGAGCTTGTACTGGCATATGATTTGATTGGCTGACGCTTCCGTGAAAGCTTGAAAAGTTGAACTTTTCTCAACTTTTGAAGCGAGCAACGGAAGCAAAGCGCCGCAACGGAACCACAATGCAGTTTGGCAAAGCGCGACGTCACCCCATTCAAAGTGAATGGGAAGCTGCGTTGAAGCTTCAACGCGCTTCAACGCACGCCGCCGTGTGGACGGGCCGTAACAGGCGTCTAAATAAACTACCAAGCTAGCTACTTTGTAATTTCCTTCTTGTCTTCTGTTTATAGTCTTTGTGCAAAGCTGGGCAGAAGATATCTTTTTATCTCATTAAGTAGTTCTGAATAATCAGTACAGCTAGGACTCAAACATTTGGATTTTCTCTAAATGTCACTAGTCACTTCTTAATTTTAATGCTCGATCTGAGGTATGGCAATTCATCTGTGCATAGTCTTCAATTCAATTGTTCTTGTTTCCAACAAAATGCATCTCACTTGACTGTTTTTTTAGATGATCTATTGGGATAATAGACTGTATCTATAGGCGCGTTCACACCGCAGTACTTTTCCCACTTCACACCGCACACTTTTCCGATATAGTTCCGAAATGTTGCGTTCACACCAAAAAGAGCCGGAACTAAAATTAGCTCATGAGAACCTTTTCACCCCCTTTTCCGTCCCTGCTAGAGAGCAGGTACTTTCGTGGGAGAAAAAGGTTCCCATTTCTGATTGGCTGGGCGGATTGCAAACCACGCCCGTAAAACTCCCAAAAAGTTTTGTGAAGCCGCCATTTTATTATCCTCGCATTAGCATTATTAGCATTAGCCCAGTGCACAAACGTAGAGAGACTAACTTATGACAACACAAAAGAAAACATGGGAGCGGTGGAGATGAGGAGGTGTCGGCGTTCTGGTGATTTACTCGGAAGGCTTCAGTAGAAGCTGCTGGGAGTCCCAGCAGCTTCTACTGAAGCCTTCCCCAACTCCGGGGACTTCGGGTGGCAGTATACGCCGTGAAGTGGTTTGCGGCCTGCCAGTAAACCCAAAGCAGAAGAAGAAGAAGTGACGTCAGTGTCTTCATTTGCGTAATCTTCCCTCAGGGAACTTATTCCGGTGTGAACGCGATCTGTACTTAGTTCATGAGAACTAAAGAGTTCTCAGGAACTAAAGTGGGAAAAGTACTGCGATGTGAACGCGCCTTATGGCACCAACCTGAGAGTTGAGCAGCTGGGCCCGTTGAATCTGAGACAGAACAGGACCCACTCCAGGGGGG
This sequence comes from Pogonophryne albipinna, assembly GCA_028583405.1. Lineage (NCBI taxonomy): Eukaryota > Metazoa > Chordata > Actinopteri > Perciformes > Artedidraconidae > Pogonophryne > Pogonophryne albipinna. The sequence goes on along the minus strand of CM053245.1, from coordinate 466,899 downwards.
AACGGACCGCGGCACAGTGGGGAGTTCTGGACAAAAACAGCAAAAATATATTTTCATAGACATGAAAACTGAAAATGGAGGTTGGACTTCAGACTGAATGTTCAAGCTGTTCATGTATATACTCATGGAACCATTCATGTGTTCACTTCATTTTTGATGCGACATCAAACTTAAAAGCAGCCCTGTTTGGATTAATGTGCAAACAAACCGGGGAAATCAGAGGGGGGGGGCGGGTAGAGGAACACTTACAGCTATATTGAGGAGGGTGTTGGGTGACAGACGCTCAGGGAAAGGAGGAGGGTATCTGTGCTGGATCGGGGCTCTCACATGAACCGCCGTGGGATGGTGGATCTACAAACACATACACACAGCGCAGGGTTAAAAGAGACAAAGCCAACTAGAGGAAAGTAACATCCCAACAGCTGTTCAGCCTACATGATTAACTGACTTTAGTTCCTCTAGTGGTAGTATACAAGAAAGACTAGGTTAGATGCTCTATTAAGTGTATTAAAAAAAAAAACATTTGGATCCTACCAAAGCCAAATAGCATTCCTTATGTCATTGTAACCTTGGAAATTGTGGAAAGGGGGAATGGTTGAAGGATATCTGTAAGGAAACACTTCTGTTATTCACCTGATGATTCAGGGAATGGCTCATTGGCTGTTTTGGCGGGGTGCCAATAGGCACTGCCCTCACAGGAGGGGAGCCTATCACAGGGGAAGAAGAGCGTGGAGGTGGGACCCTCTCTGACAAATCCCGTCCTTCATCGCTCCTACCCTGAGGAGGACGTGTAGGAAGGCCTACCTCATTGATTATCGACATTAGTGGACTATCCTGAAGAGGAAGAAGAGGGGGAATAACATATTAGTTAACACTGATGACCTGTCCAAAATCACCACCTTGGTTAAGTCCTTTACGTGCTGAGCATACTGGAAACAGATTGGAGAAATATGTTGTGTTGTGATGGATCATTCCAGACAGTGGAAGAGAACGTTTGGAAAAGAAAAAAAAAAGCCGGTGACCCTTACCTCCATGTGTGTAACCATTCCAAGGGTTATACTGACTGGACCAAAACCCATACTGTTCTCCCAGATACTGTGAGAGTTCATCTAGAGAGAATGACAGAAATTTGAATTAACAGTGGAGACATTTTTTATTTTATAACAACAAAGATTAAATAATTGTTACTGCAACAAACAAGTTATACAAATATATTTAACAGCATGAAATCAAATCCAGGAAATGATTTCAATCCTAATTCCACAAATAATTAAAACCCCAAACCTGGGCCATAGGAGCAGTTCCTCTACGCAGCAAGTGCTGCTGCTGTTGGTAGCTGAGCATGGAGGAGGGGGGAAGGCCAGGGGGAAGGCCAGGGGGCAGGCCTGGAGAAGAGCACAGCAGATTTTAATAGAAAGAATACACAGAGGGTAAACCCAAGCCCCCAGGAAGTGCGCCGGACTCTGAGGGAAATATTCGTTGTGGCCAAACGGCGGTACTACACTTCTGTATCAGTCGCTGTGCCCAGAAAGTTTTTTTCCCATTGACTTACATTGGGAAAGAGACGTCTGTAAACCGTTTGATAATTTTTTTTTAACGAAATAAACTACCCAGTATGAACACTTGTATAGCCCTTATTAAAAACATTCGTTCCACAAGTTGTAAAATGTGCTAATAACGTTATTCTGAGAGTTATTTTCCTTGCCATTATGAACGCGGATCTAACCCACGGGACCGCACCGCCCGGCGCGTTCATGTTACGTGTTCAGTACTACATGAGTTTTACCTTTACCCATGGATGCACAATAACAACGGACGATATGATTATATGAATACTTTCGTGACGTTTCGCTCTCTCAAAAGTTGGCCCATTTTATCATCATGCGCCAATGAGCAACTCTCATAGGAAGGAACGAGGCCCCGCCTCGCACGCTGTATCCAGTTCTTATTATACATCCATGGGTAAACCACATTGTCAAAAAGTAGTCTAAGGGTGCGTTCACACCTGCCTTGTATAGTCCGGTTGAATCGAACCCTGGTGCGTTTAGCCGCTTGGTGCGGTTCATTTCGGTCGGTGTGAACACAGACCGAGACCTCTGAAGTGAACTAAACAACCGGACTCTGGTCCTCTAAAATAGGTGGTCTCGGAGCGCTTGCTTGCGAACTCTGGAGCAGTTCATTGCTGGTGTGAACGCAGTCCGCACCAAAACATAGGAAGCATAGTATTTACGTGTCACAAGAACGCGGATATCTTCAAAATCTTTAGCGAAAGAGTCTTTCAAGACATCCGCGGTTGTTTAGTTAAAGAGTGAAGCAGAATGAAGTGTTGAACAGTGTCGTGTAAAGTAAACATTCTCCGTCAGCTACATAAAAGTAAGAACACCTGTCGTCTGTGAAACGCCCCTCCTGACTGCAGAACGTCTCTCATTGTGTTCTAATGTTTTTTAACGGACGTTGTCTGATTATATAACCATATGCGCGGGCCGCTAGTGTCTGTTGGTCTCCAGATTAACAGCAGCATAAGAATAACCTGCCCAAAGTGCCGATGCTCCATGGCGGAGGCTCCGGTAGAAATTGCCGGGATTTGCATTTTTACCCCCTTAATGTCTGACCAATGGTTGAACAGCATTTCCGTGCACATGACTTGTGTTTAAAGTTTATAGTCCGTTTGAGTTTTGCCCGTGTGAACGCAAAAAATTAAAAATGAAACAATGTAACAAACTGTCATCTGGTGCGCACCAGAGAAGCGGACTATTAGGTGTGAATGCACCCTAAAAAAGGGTGATGTGTCTGAAGGTACATTTGACAAAACACTCTTTTGGATGGCAAACAAAGCTCACCTATTATGCTATATTTGAACAATATATTATAGGGCCATATCTATAAAAACATGTTTTGCTCAAAATACCAAACAGATCCCCCTCTATTTCAGCCCTGTTACTAAAGTGCAGATTCTGGGTCTGGCCCTTTAAATGTAACTGAGCTGCTGCTGACCACGCCCCTTTGGAGCGTCCGTCTGCATACAAGCAGTGAGCTCTGTGAAGAGAAGGCTGTCCACCAGCAGAAACTCAGCTAAACAAGAGAGCTATCAAGGTGTTTGACAGAAAGACAAATTCGTACCATCCTTGAAAAACACAATTTCTTGAGTTTTGACAATTTAAAGTCTTTTAAAAGTATGTGTTTTTTTATAAATGTTTACATGGACTGCGCCATATCATGTTCCAAACCACATCAAGCACTTATTTCTGAAAAAGAATGGAGCTCAAACGCATTCTCTCTCGCGGGTTTACTACAAGGACAGTACCTTTTATTTCCTGCTTCTTTACACATATTCTCTCCAGCACAGCGTTAGCTCTGAGTGCTAGCTATGCTTGCTAATGTAAACACAGACCATATTACTTGTAAACACGTTGCGCATTGTTACTGATACAGCAACGCTTCTGATAGGGGACTATAAGTTGGGCGGGACGTTGCCAGGAGTTCAACGTAAAGCCAGCCCACATTTTAGTAATGTCGTCATGACCGCAGCAAATCTGGATCAGCTGTATTGTACCCCCGATTTTAGAGATGTGGGTACGGAGGAAAAGAGAGAGGGTTTTATTTTCTGAGTCTCCTTACACACCACATTTATGTATAAAAGAAATACAAAATTGCGTTTTGCATAATAGATTACCTTTAAGCCGTTCTATAGATAAGGGCAAAATAGCTCAGAATATAAATCAATCTAACAAATGCTTTGTTTTTGTGGGGAGAGATAAGCATTCTAATTTATAAAATAAAAATAAATTATATATATATTAGGGCTGTCAAACGATTAAAAAATGTAATCAGAATAATCACAGCTTAAAAATTAATTAATCATGATTAATCACCATTCGAACTATGTCCAAAATATGCCATTTATTTATGTATATTGTTGTGGGAATGGAAAGATAAATGAAAGAAGGCGGATATATGCATTTAACATACAGTATCTATGTTTATTATAACATTGTTCTGTGCGTCAAAATGAAAGACAGCCCACACACCTATCAATCATCAAACCGTGGGGTCTTAATTCATTACGTGTTGATTTCTACGGGGGGAGCGTGAACGTTGTGATCAGCTGTTTTAGCACAGTTCTCCAGTGAAGGGGGGGGGGGGGGAAGTCTCCCTCCGCAGCCGGTTGGCGTAGTTTTGGCACAATTCCATTTTACAGACCGACGTTAACAGCAGCCCTGTCTGTGCACACGGAGACCGACTCTGTCGTCCGGTGATCTAACCGCCTTCTGGAAAAGCTTCACAAGTACGTCGGTACGCAAATGCGCTTTGTGACACAAGTGACGGTACGCATTTCAGATTACGCACATAACCTGCGTACCAGTTATGTGCACCCCTGTACTACAGCAAAAGTATTCTCCGTCAGGACTTCCTGCAGCAACACCACGCCGTTATCTTGATTCTGATTGGCCAGAAGACATTATCAAAGATGTTCTATTGAGAAGACGATCACTACGTGACAAAAGTTTTCAAAACCGTTTCTGGTCTTCGGTATTTCCAGACAAGTGGCTTCTGAAATCAATCTTACTAACTACTGTCTGTGCAATTCTCGGCGCGAGTTGGCAGACTTTATTTTGCTTACTTTAACATAATTTTTCATGCTAAGCCATTTCTTGGTATGGGTGTAGCCTACCCCAGCCATACCCTGGCGCTGCCACTGGTGGGAAGTATGGGGCGGGCCATTCTGCACATGCGTTAAATATTTTAACGCAATTAATTCAAAAAATTAATTACCGCCGTTAACGCGATCATTTTGACAGCACTAATATATATATATATTATAGTTATGCTAGTAATTGACCATTGGCTGTCTGAGTGATAGCTGATGTAACCAATACATTGGTTCTAACCTGAGGAGGGCCCAGGAGGCAGCTGGTGCTGGGGGTGATGGGGATGCTGGTGTAGTTGATTGAGATGTGGAATGGAGGAGGGCTGGGGCAGGACCATTGGTTGTTCCAGGCCCTGCAAAGCGGATAGGCTGGATCCTGAAGAGCTGGGGGGAGGAACAGCTGCTCCTACCCCAGTGATGGCTGGATCAGCCTCCAGGATGAGTCTGGCCAGGGACTCAGCCAAGCCCCCTTCCCCTGATCGATCCTCCACATCTGAAACAACAGTTTTACATGGGTTTTCTAACTATGTGTGTCTTTCTTTTGCTCTTCATGTTATATTTAACAATACGTCAAGAAAAAAAGCTTCAAGATTAGCAATTATTTTTCAGTTTCCAAAAAAACTTGACCTGTCACAAGAAATTCGGAACTTTACAAAAAAAAGAAAATTGAAGATATTAGGCATTCACAAAACCTGCAAATCTCCAGTAAGCAATACTAAAATCTAGCATAGACAGGAACACGACTAGCGGCATTTCCATAACTACGGCACTGACCTGGTGGAGGCAGTCCAGAGGAAGATAAGGAGAATTTAAGGGAAGGTGGAAGGGGGAGTTGGCCCGCAGAGGAATGGAGATGGGAGGAGGATGAATCAAAGGCTCTTCCCAAATCTGATATACCTCCCATTCCTCCTCCTCCCCCCAGCCCTGCTCCTAGCCCGGTGCCGGCCTGGAGCCCAGCGAGGCGTTTGTGTTCCTCCTGCCAGTCGTCATCTGGAAGAGAGGAGCCATATCAGGGCTTGACATTATAAATGGCCCGCTGGCCCGGAAGCACTATCTAGACACCCTGGGCCAGCATAACGTACTTTCCACTTGCCCGCTCGGGCCACTTATTGCTTAAAAAAAAAAAAAAAAAATGGTGTTTTGACTAGCAATTGTGTTAAATTGTTTCGTTTATCAACGCTACAACATAGCGTTTCGTGAGTCGGTTGTCGTTGTTGGGTGAAAAGCAAACCGCCGTTTGCTGGGGAGCGCAGCGCGAGCTGGCTAAGAGAAGAGTAAGTGAAGAGTAGAAAATATAAAGGTATTGGCTTTAGTGAAATGTCCCTGCAGTTTAGGAGAATGAAGGTTCTAATCTATTACATAGCCATTACATTTCTAACTCCTGATGACAGGAAGGCAGAAAGTGCATTATACAAATAATAATAGCAGACATTTTTTAACAATGACCACAATATCATTATTTTAAGGTACTTTTTTTTTTCAGGTACTGTGGAGCGCGCTCAGGTACTGTGGAGCAGGACTCTTCACGCTAACGAAGGATCACTTTCTAGGCTACTGTCCCGCAGCTGCTTAGTGGGTTAGCGTAGATAGGTTGAGCATAAAGTCAGAGTTCTCCATGATACAGAGGTGGATCTCTTTTATCCTAGGTCACCAGGACAACCTATGCTGCAGACTCAACCTGGTTTGGACCAGGTTATGTTCAGAATGTAGGTTTGTAATCGGCTAACTACTCTCCAATACATTGTACACATAACTCACCGATGGCCCCTGCTCCGAAGGTGTCATCGTTAAACTGATTGATTTCATCTTCCTCTTCTATCATCCCGCCGTCATCTTCCTCCTCCAACGTACAGTCTTCATCCAGGGACTGCGTGGAAACCAGACGATGGGCCAAGAGACAGAGTGGAAGGTTCGGGGAGGAAGGGAGTCATGGAGATCACAGAAAAGATAGGGAAGAAAAATAGGAATGGTTAGCAAAAAAATAAAACAAGAGGAGGAGAATAAATGACAAGAATAAGATTGTAAAATATGTCATGAAGTGGATTGAGAGGTTGGGACCTTGATAAGGGATCATTCCAAGATTGCAAGAACATTAGGGGTGTAACGGTATCCGTATTCGTCCCGTACCGTCACGGTTCGGACGTCACGGTTCGGCACATGCAGTCACACGGTGAATACGCTTTTTTTTACGAGTGGGAAAAAAGTCTGTCACTCAGGGCAGTATTACACTATATATAATCCAGGGGGGCGGTATTGCGCCTAAAAGCCAGCCGCCCGTAAATAACAAATGAAGAACAAGAACAAAACACAACAAAACGAACACAATACATGAAGAAGAAAAGTTAGTAGCTATGGCGAGTTCACACAACACACAGGAGCTAGAAGACCCACCTGCTTCTTTTAAATCAGCTGTGTGGGAACATTTCGGGTTCCCTGTGGACTACAACAATGATGGGGTGGACTACAACAATGACGGGGTGCGAGTTGTGGATCGGACGAGGACGGTGTGTCGGCGTTGTTCGACAGCGGTGCGGTATGCTAGTGGTAACACGTCAAACATGCTCAATCACACCCGAGTCAGTCTCAGTCCCCAGCGAGAGGGTTTTCTCGACGGCAGGTGACATAGTTACCGCCAACAGATCTGCCCTCACTACTGACAACGTAGACAAACTCATCTTTTTGAAGAACAACTTGAAAATAGAGTAAAGCTTGAGTACCTTTATTTAGGTATAATGGCCTCACACACTCACAAGTTAATTACACATGTTAGACATTGCTCCTAAAGGTACAGATTTTATTTTCTTATTATTTATTTTAATATGTTCAAGACATTCATTTTAGTTGTACAGCTTATTTAACCTTTTTGTTTGACATCAGCCATTATAGATAATATGGCCATCTGAGTGTGTGTGTTACTGTTTGTGGTTTGTTTTTAACTGTAATACAGTTAATGATTCCAAATGTTAGAGTTCCTTATTTTCATACCAAAACTTGCACTACTGTTACAAATAAATAACAGCAAAAGAAAAATGCATTTGGGACTTTTTTTTGCTTTTCCTTGTTGTACCGAACCTGTACCGAACAGTGACCCCCAAACCGAGGTATGAACCGAACCGTGACCCCCAAACCGAGGTACGAACCGAACCGTGACTTCTGTGAACCGTTACACCCCCAAAGAACATTATGGAATGTTTGCAATAACAAAACAAGGGCCCTGGACATGTGGATCCCTTCGATTCATGTTGTCTTTCTTTCTAAATACTATAATTGACAAACATTCTTGTAATTCAAAAAAAGGAAAATTCTATTGTATGTTCATACATATAACACATATTCTATACTATATATGTGGGCCTTTTAGAGAGGGTCAACAATGTATAAACTAAGTATTAAGGCACAACTATTTATAAATGTTATATAAATGCTGAGCTGCATTATGTTATAATAACATCTTATCTCTCGTGGTCTGAGAGATAAGAGGGGTCACTGATTACTGGAATGTTCTCTCGTTTAGTTATTTGTATAGAACAGTGCTCAGGTCATCAGTTGACCCCAAGACATGATGGTTTGAGTGACTGGACACCTGAATAGTCCTGTAGGTTTAAGATCGGTTCAGGTTCAGAAAAATGATGGGTTATACCCATACCGCATTACTACACAAGGTATTAATACTGTGTATTTTATTTTTTCCTTTATCAGCTTCCCACTGTGTTTCTTAAATTGTGCAGAAAGCTAAAAGAAAATGGGCTGTATATTGTAATTGTAAGGGTGTCTATTACCATCTGGCCGGGGACAACAGCTGGAAATTAGCCATGTCACCTAAAGCTGCACCATTTACTGTTTTTGTGACAGTTCATCGATGGGGACTGTCCACGACTCTATAAATAAACAAACTAAACTATCAGTGCATCAACACACTAGTATAGTGGTTATCATGCCGCATACACCATGTGAATAAGTGTGATGATCAATGTGAGTCCCAACTGTTGACCATGAGCCTAGGACAATACTTTCACTAAGCCAATCATTTATGCAAGTTTAACAATTGTTTTGGCTTGCCATGGTAACATGACAAATAGCATTGCACAGAGATGCACGGCAGAGGTCAAAATGTGGGAAATTTATGAAAAAAGTGAAGAATGAGGTGGCTAAAGAATCCAGTTTGACTTCAGACTAGTCCAACTGCACTCGTAACGTAGAGTTATAGAGTTATAGAGTGTAGAGTGCGAGGAGGAAAACTCACTGAGAAAAGCATTACATCGAGATAATAATATTTAGATAGCGTTAAGTACAACTGTTAGTATCTCCCCCAACAATATGAATAAAGAGAACTCGGGACTTCTTTCAGACAACCTGGAGGGAGCAGGAGTAGCAGTTAGCAACAATGCTAATGCTGACGTTATATCACGCAAGACCCACGTCGATGTGAAACTGCTGCTTTAAAACTAACCCGCATGTTAATTTGAGGACACAGCTGAACACTTTTAAACATTGCCCTTTCATGAGTGAGATGTATTGATAAAACACTGCCCGTTGGATGGAGCTCACCCCTGGCTCATTTCACCAGGCAAGCGGGCTGACTCACAGGCCGCCAACCGCATTGGATTCAGCAGTCGCATAAACAATAGACACCATGCAGCATAGAAATCACACTGTCTGTACTAACTAACAGAGCTCAGTGTAACATATGACATTGCCCTCAGGAATAGAACTCACGGGATTTAGGGTACAACACTCACCTGAAAACGAAACATCTATCTTTAGGCTTTCGGGAAAAGAAGTGCATCGGAAGGGAGCGTGGCGGCGCGCAAGTGACGCAGCCAGGACGTCCACTTGAACGTGCCTTGCGGAACAACGTGAACGAGCACGCATCTGGGCACAGAGAGGGGCGGGGCCAAGCCGCTGCGGACGCTTCTTCATGTAAATACACCGCTGTTGGTAAACAGGAAGAAGAGCTGGGAAACAGACTACCAGTAACACCGATCACAGACAACAGCAGGATCGCTGAACAGATCCATGCCAGAGGTGGGAAGTCACTGAGTACATTTACTCAAGTTTACTTAAAGGTAGGGTAGGTACGAATGGAGAAACCAGCTCGAGTGCGCTAGAATTTGAAAGTACACAGCCGAAAAAGATCTGCCCCTTCCTTCAGACTTCCTTACAGAGCCCCTCCTCCAACACACAGGAACGCGCACATGACCAATGAGGGCACGAGATAAGTTTGTGCACGAGATGGAAGGCTGACAGGCAGGTAGGCCGTCCAGTTATTTTAGCCGGGCCACGGCTTCCACAGATGATTTTTTTTAATGTATTTATTGTCAAAGCATTTAATGTATTCATTCATCTGGATGTTAAGAGCATTCCATGGAATGTAACAAAAAGTGTTTCTGAAGTGAATTACCTAACCCAACTTAAAGAACATTGTTGAGATGACCGTGCTGTGGCGTTTTGTGAAATGCTGTGGTGTTTTCTGAAATACTGTAGTGTTTTGTGAAATGCTGTGGTGTTTTCTGAAATGCTGTAGTGTTTTCTGAAATGCTGTGGTGTCTTGCACTTCAGGGCCACCATAGTTTTGAGATCAAAGCACTCTAGACATAACGAGCAACACATTCTCACTCCCAACCCGTCAAATGTTGACGGTTGGTCAGGGCCCCTCCCCGTCACTCTATTACGGACAGGGTACCCCTTGAGCATCAGTTTTCAACGGGCAGGGCGTCCCATATACCTTCATAGACCTCCCACAGCGTTGATAATAGACGCCATGAGAACGCTCCCCGACTGTCGGTTGTTATTGTCAATATTAAAGGTGGGGTACACAGTGGCGGCGCCAGAGATTTTCTCTAGGGGGTGCTGTGGGGTAGCTTGACGTTTCATAGAGGGTGCTCAAACATTAAGGGTTTCCCATTAATGCACCAGCGCTACAGTTGAATTTTCTACTGCAACACTCCCCACACGCACACACAGTGTACCCGCGACTGTTACAATGAAGGCTCGATAATCAGCTCACGGCATATAGGTGTAAGCAGGGGTAAAGTGCTATTTTTACAAGTGGGGGGTGGACCTCACCTCCTCTAGTGGGGTCCGGGGGCATGCTCCCCCGGGAAGATTTTAAATATTGAAGTTAAAAGCATCAATCTGGTGCACTTTGAGAGCAACATTAAGAGATCTATGGATACATCTCTCATCACCCATATGACACAGAAGAACTGTAAACAGATTTTCTATTTCTTTATAGATATTTTACAAATCACACACCCTTTTAAAACAAACCGTTTGAGACCCACTGAGATAACTAGACTAAAGTTAACTATCTAACACTGAGAGTCCTTTACTTCACCTGAGCTGAGGTTATCTGAGACTCTCAGTCTGACAGGAGAGAGTTCTCCCTCCACCTTGTTGTTGAAAAAGCTCCTTATATCCGTTAGCTTGGCTAGCTAGCACCAGATGCTAACCACAACGATCTCCGGTAGATACCCACCGGTGCGCGAGGCGAGCTCTCTCTCTCGCTCGCGCACGCACGCACACAAAATGGCTCGTGCCACACACACACACACAGAGCAGAGCTTGAATGAAACACAGAGACCCAGAAGTAAGCTACTTGTACTCACGACGCCTATTATGTGCAGAATCCATCTCGCTTTCAGGTGGTTTTGATTGAGTGTCCACACGTGGATGTTTAAGGACTAAAAAACGATAAATGTTTCACTTTGCTGTTAGCAAATAATTTGGGGCTCTAGCTAACAGGAAGTCACTCAAGTGTCAAAGTAATTTAGCCTATGGGTAGGTCAAAAATCGAATGGGTGCTGGCCATTGGCCTAATCATATCACCTGTGTTGGCTTTATGTTTTTGGTCAAAAATGTGTTTGTTTCACATTTGCATTGATGTAATCAATAATGTTTCTAATTTAATTTAAAAAAAAATTAAAAAAATTGGGGGAAAAAACAACAACATATTTCTTGGGGGTGCTTAGGGGGTGCTTTGGCAATCCTGGGGGGTGCTTCAGCACCCCCTAGCTCCCCCCTGGCGCCGCCCCTGGGGGTAGGTAAGTTTCAGAAACCGGCTCGAGTGCACTAAAATTTGAAAGTACACAGCCGAAAAGAATCCGCCCCTTCCTTCAGACTTCCTTACAGAGCACCTCCTCCAACACACATGAACGCGCACATGACGTCAGCAGACTGGTGAAAGTGGCCGCCTGTTGCTGGCGAGTCATTGAAGTACTGCTGCAATGCACGCCCAATGACGGCACGCCCAATGACGGCACGTCCAATGAGTGCACGAGATACATTTGTGCGTGCACGAGATGGAAGGCTGACAGACAGGACGGCAATCCAAGGATTGGTTGTGCTTTTTACAGTATTACGGCTTCCACAGATGAAATTTTTTTATGGATTTTTTGTCAAAGCACTTCAGATATTCATTGCTTTCGGGATGTTAAGAGCATTCCATGGAATATAACAAAAAGTGTATCTCGAGCCGGTTTCTCAAACTTACCTACCCCACCTTTAATATAATAATTAGGGATGCACGATATTGGTTTTTTGAAACCGATACCGATAACTTCCTGCTTCGCAAGACCGATACCGATACCGATAATAATATAATATATATATATATATTAAATGTACCTGTAGTTTTTGCACACCTGGTGGTAAAAAAAAGACTAGTAGTGAGCAAATGACATGAGCATTACTACTATGAACAAAACAAAGCCAAGAACAGTTTTGACTCTTCAAAGTGACCATATTTATTTTCCCAAATAAAGTTCTTGCCTTTTTCAAAAGCCTCGTCGATAGGTAAAAGCCCCGGTGCCTTTGCAGCTGGCTTTGGATTCGCCGCTAGTTTAGCAGCGCAGGCGTCTTCGTACGCTTTTAACACACCATCGTAGCGATGGCGATGTTTCAGGTGACTAATCAGGTTGGAAGTATTATAGCTCGTTGCCTTGTTCCCTCCTCGTGGAACTTCTGCATTTGTTAATACAAATAGCAAGCGAACTATCTAACTCTGAAACTTTGAAATAGTCCCATACTACCGACGACATGTTTGTTTACTGTCCTGGCTTGACGGCCGCACACCATTTACGTCACAGCCAGGCATGAGTTAGGGAGCGCTGGATTTGTGAAAAACTCCCCTCTTCCTAAACCACTAATACAGGGGTCTCCAACCTTTCTCCATCTGAGAGCTACTTTGAGAAAATGAAAGTGGCCAAGAGCTACTTGCGTCACATCGCTTACATTTATTCACATAGCCCTCATCAGTTGAATTAAGCTACTTTTGTACACGTGTGAAATTGCAATACCTAAAGCTTATCACAAATCTTAACTTCACATCAAGGGCCAAGAAAACGACAATTTCTCACATATTAATATGGACAACATAGTGAGTACATCACTGAACATTCACATACATGTCCAAGAGAAAAATACAATGTTTTCACTTCTTGTTATGGCCCACATAGTAAATACATCGCCTTAATCACCACCTTGCAAGCATCTTATGGCACATGTGTAACATATGTGCATTCACTCTTTTTCACAGTTAGTGAGAGGACTGGCGCTGCATGGAGTCCACCATAGAGGTGTATGCTGGACCCACTTAGGTTCACTCTAATAGAGTCATTTAAATGTTCATCAGTCAGTCTTGTTCTGTATTTAGATTTCATTCATGTCAGAAAAAGCTGCTTCACAAAGTAGAGCCAAATAAAGCAGACATGTTCAGTGCTGCTTGGTGAATGTTCTTATAGTTTTCTGGGTCTACAAGGCTCCAGAAATGTTGTGAGTTTTGCTGAGACTTAAGCTGAACATGATTTTGGAGATGTATAACCTCCATCTCCATCTCCACAGGATTGACACTGAACAGTGCAGCCATATTTTCTTTTTCTTCGTCTTGACATTAAATTATAAACCATAATAAATCAATTGTATAGGTTTAGCCTCCCTATATCTGTGTGTGACATTTTTCCACCCTCAAAAACAAAAAACAAATACTTCTGCAGTCTAGCTGCAGCTTCTAGCAACGGTCTGCTGTTAAAGAAAGGACACTGAATGTTTTGAATGTGGCATCACACACATGACTTGAGTCTGAACACAGCAGACAACAGGAGTATTTACAACAGCATTATAAAAACAAAAATAGTGCATGTGGGTGCACACTTACATTCTCTGTCTTACTGTTACATGAATCCCATGAATGTATGAGATTAAGTTAGCTTCATCATCTCAATCAGTGATTAAGTGAATAATAAAGTTTCTATCGGGTCACTGTCAGCCTGTCACTCATTATTTTCAGGGAGGGGGCGGGGTTTGGAGGAACGGAGGAGACGGTGATCGCGGAAGCTTTCCTCCTGCCTTCACAAACTTCACACAAGTATTTATCAACTGAAAATAGCAAGAGGACATTAATACTCTGCAATCCAAGACTTGATTAAATCGACCAAAAACCTGACATGATGATAACGAGTGTTTTTCAAAAACACAAATCCCTCCCTGTGTCTCTGAGCCGCAGCGACACGGCCTGATTCAGAGCGGGTCATTCTGCTGTTGGTTCTGGACTGGTGCTGCTGGAGAAAGCAGACTGGTCCGTGTGTAATTTGTGTGACAGAAACAATTCTAAAATAAAAACACTTTATTGTCCGGCCTTTAGTGCACTCGAGCCGGTTTCTGAAACTTACCTACCCCACCTTTAACCGGACTTCCTGTTGATGTGAAATCCGAAAACATTTTTTAAAAATAAAATAATACTTTATTCCGAGTTTGCTTGCTTTTCTCTTTGAAAGTCATCACATAACGGCATTGTAATACTACGGTTCGGCTGCATTAAATATGACATATCTGCCGTAGTTCTCTATTTATAGAGCCCAGGTGAGAAGACTTCTAGACAAACAGGAAGAACTGCCGCCCAGGGGTAGACATTAAGGGTAAAAAGCCACTGGCCCTCCGGGCCGGTGGAATTGTATTGTCACTGGCCCCACCATTGTAATCACTGGCCCGGAGCATTCGTCCAAAAAAAATCGACTAATAATGAAGAAAATGAACACATTTGTTGCAATAGTAATTTATGCACTAACTACATTACTACTTGTACTACAACATTTGAATCATCAGTTCTTCCTAATTTTCCTCAATTGTTCATATTTGGTTTATTAAAATAATGATATTGTGGTCATTGTTAAAAAATGTCTGCTATTATTATGAGTATTATTATTTGTATAATGCGCTTTCTGCCTTCCTGTCATTAGGAGTTAGACATGTAATGGCTATGTAATAGATTAGATTAGAACCTTCATTATCCTAAACTGCTGGGACTTTTCCCTATAGCCAATACCTTTATATTGTCTACTCTTCACTTACTTGTCAGCATAGGTCGGCATTGATGTACAGAGCCGACAGAAGACCTTGTTTATATTGGCATCATATTGAGAGGTGCAGTGACGCGTCCTAAAACCAGGAAGTAAGCTGCGGGTTCCCTCGACAGAAAGCAATGGGATTTCTCCACAGGGTTTTGGAAAATAGCTGGAAATAAGGTCTGTGGAAAACAAACCTGTTTGATAAATGCACGTTTTGTTCAGCCGGATAATCTCCACATGTCTACCCTACTTTTATCATTTTCGAATCATATCGATAGATTATAAAAGGGTTTTAGGACGCGTCACTGCACCACTAGAAGCCAACTCCATCGATCAAGCTAAAACTTTCTCTCCCTCTTCTTCTCATGCTCCCTGTCACTCTCCTTTAACTCCTCCGGTGACTTTCTTTTATTTGAAGATTGTTTTTTGCACGGCGCTTGGCTGGTATTAAAAACATTTTGGCGAATGGTTAGGTGGCGTGATAGTCTGTAGTGAAGAAGCGCGCTCCCGCTCACGGGAGCCTGCTCGCGCTGCGCTCCGCAGCAAACAGCTGTTTGCTTTTCACCCAACAACGACAAGCAACTCACGAAACGCTATGTTGTAGCGTTAATAAACGAAACAATTTAACTAAATTGCTAGTCAAAATACCAATACCACAGGAAACATTTTTTTTTAAACAATATTTGTAGTGGCCCGAGCGGGCAAGTGGAAAGTACGTTATGCTGGCCCGGGGTGTCTAAATAGTGCTTCCAGGCCAGCGGGCCATTTATAATGTCGAGCCCTGCTGCCGCCTAAACTGAATATGTGACGTGGATCATAAATATATCAGCAATTAAACAAAATCTTCAATTTCTCTTCACAATATAAGTCTCCTTGCGGTATCAATACTAATTCGGCTGACTTTTATATTTGATCCAATCGGTATATTGGTATATGTACACCATAACGGTGCACAGCTGATAGAAAGGGACACCTGGTGGTTAAAGCACGTTATTGAAATGTATTATTTTTATTATTAGATATTAATAGGAGACACAGACAGACAAACTAATACGGCTTTATTTAAACATTAAAGAATACTTTAGGTTAAGGTCCTATTTTGAATAAGAAAAAAGCTTTGGGGGTATAAATATTAAGCCTGACAAAGTACTAATATATTGCTTTCCTGCAATGTTAACTACTGCATGTTTAAGCATGTATTTTAACTGATATTATACATATGTATTTTACTCTTATAAGATGTATGTAGATAGTATAAGAAATGTGCAGAATACGACAGTTTAATGGTGGAGGTATACACACATATTGATAGATGTCTTGTAATGCACTGTTGAGGAACCTGCGACCCAAGTTTTTCATCTCCGGCCTTGTCAGGTATTGAACATTCAATAAATAAAGAACACAGAATTATTAAATATAAAACACAGAATTTGTGTGATTATACTAAATGATTTACAAATAAACACCACTGCATATTTACAACTGTTACACATGCTGATGTAACGCAAATGTTCCAACTTGGGATCAATAAAGTATATCTTATCTTAAGCTGATCGATGGCTACTGCCATATTTGCAAAATGTGCCTCTGAACCTTGACAAGTGCATGTTTCAGGCTCATCAATGAACAACAGGAGGGGTCACAGACATAAGACCAGCTGTTAAATAAAGCTCTTCTGACCTTAGCTGGCATGTGGGTATATATTAATGCTGCCCATTATGGACACAAGCAATTTTCACCCATTTATTAATTATATGTTTTAAATTTGAGTGTTTCCTATCCCCTAAACCTCCAGGGATGTACACAGTTTAATACTGGCAACTTCTTATTATGGGAAATACGAAAACGTCTTTTAAAACTACAATTCCCAGCAGAGACGTGCCATAGAACATGTTGCGAAACACACAATAGTGTGTAGTTACTACACAGTTACTACATGTGTAGTTCTGGGGTGGGGGAGGGGGGGACGGGGTGGAGCCGTTCAAATCCAGTTTTGGACAGTCTGCCGTGGTTCCATCCCATTTCAAAGTGCTGTTCGGCGCTCGGCGTAACCCTCGCAGCACACTCAAACATCCAATCACAGAGCTTGAGGACTATCACGGGGTTTGTCAAGCGAAGAGGAGAGAATACTTACTTCCGGGTGTAAAATGAGCTGCTCCGACCCTCGGTCCTGACGGACTCCAACTTGTGTTTATTAATCAAACAAATAAATAAACACAAGGATAATTGTGTCTTATTGTTGAGTAAATAACAGTGTGTGGTTTAGAAAATAATACAAAATTAGAAGGAAAAAACGATGAAACAATACAGATTTCAGTATTCTGAGCCCCTAGTCTCCCCCTAACTGACGGCAACAAAAGTCCTACATTATTCAATTAAAATAAAGAAGTAAACAATAAGTGTGGCTTGATATTGAGTAAGAAAAAGGTTGATAAACGCTGTGAGAATGGATCTGCGGAGAGCATTTCGCCGCCATTTCGCTGCGATCCCAACGTGTCTGTCACTACCCGATCCGTCCCCCTGCCCGATCGGTACTGCGCATGTGCGAGATGGTCCGCCATATTGGAGAACTCCGGACGGCAACCCAAGATGGACACATGACACAGTGGCTTTTAGCAAAGCTCAAAAAGAAAACTCGAGAGAGATGAGTTATTGTTATTACAACGTGACTTCACTATTATTTAACAACTCTTTTTATTGAGTTCTTTTATTTGGGGTTAAGTACATTGTCAGAATAAGAGAGGAATGGATTTAACTTCTGTTAGACAGCTATCATACTGAATAAATATTGACTGTGAATGTATGCACACATGTATGGCATATGGCTGTCTAACAGAAGTTAAATCCATTTCTCACTTATTCTGACAATGTACTTAACCCCAAATAAAAGAACCCAATAAAAAGAGTTGTTAAATAATAGTGAAGTCACGTTGTAATAACAATAACTCATCTCTCTAGAGTTTTCTTTTTGAGCTTTGCTAAAAGCCACAGTGTCAAGGCAAGTTTATTTATATAGCACTTTTCAACACAAGGCAATTCAAAGTGCTTTACAAAAAAATGAAAGACATTAAGAAAATGGCATTTAAAATCAGTCATTAAAAAGAAAAGCTAATAAAATAAACATTAAAAGAAAAAATACATGGATAAAAGTTACAGTGATAAAAGTTACAGTGCAGTCTAAGATACGAATAGTTCAATTAAAAGCAGCGACAAAAAGAAAAGTCTTTAGTCTGGATTTAAAAGTAGTCAGAGTTGCAGTCAAGTGTCCATCTTGGGTTGCCGTCCGGAGTTGTCCAATATGGCGGACCATCTTGCACATGCGCAGTACCGATCGGGCAGGGTGACGTATCGGGTAGTGACAGTGTCTATTACAAGCCCCCAGGAAGTGCGCCGAACTCAGATGAAAATATTCGTGGTGGCCAAACGGCGGTACTACACTTCCGTTTGGTTGCCAGGCCCGCAAACACTTTTTCCCATTGACTTACATGGGGAAAGAGACGTCTGTAAATCGTTGGATCATTTTTTTTAAACTAAATAAACTACCCAGTATGAACACTTGTATAGCCCTTATTAAAAACATTCGTTCCTCAAGTTGTAAAAATGTGCTAATAACGTTATTCTGAGAGTTATTTCCCTCTGCATTATGAACGTGCATCAAACCCACAGGACCGCGCCGCCCGGCACGTTCATGTTACGTGTTCAGCACTACATGCGTTTATCTTTACCCATGGATGCACAATAAGAACGGACCCATATCGCCTTACTGCCCACGGAGCTGTAATAATGGATATATTGCACACGTTTGCTGTAATTCATCATTTGTAAAATATTATACTACATGGGCTGTATGATTACATCTTGTACCGTAAATGTTGTATTAAATATTACCGACGTTAGATTAACGTCCCTGTAGCTTCTTATTGCACTAAGAAGCTTATTGCACTGTATATATATATATATATATATATATATATATATATAGTGCAATCATTCTTTCATGCTAAATGAAGCTCTGTTGGATATCACTAGATCCTGTTACAGCGTAATATAAAAGTACATAACGAGTGATGTGTAAATTAGCATAATTACTAGCTAGCCGCTAGCCGCTAGCTGCTAACTGCCGCCTCGTTAATATCAAATCCATCATAATAACATCCATTACCATGCTGTCATGAACGCACGGTGCAGTTACGTGTATGCAAATTGAGGTGCTTGATGTGAACGAGCATTTTGGTTAATGTTGTGCATGCTCTATGAGCGCACATACGGGTACTTCTCAGGCATGCCGGGTAATCTGTGACGTTTCACTCTCTCAAAAGTTGGGCCATTTTATCATCATGCGCTAATGAGCAACTCTCATAGGAATGAATGAGGCCCCGCCTCCCACGCTGTATCCAGTTCTTATTATACATCCATGGTCTATTACCAACGTTCAGGGAGCTCTATGCAATTCAATGGGACGCCCTGCCCATTGAAAACTGACGCGCAAGGGGTACCCTGTACGTAATATGGTGACGGGGAGGGGCCCTGACCGTCCGTCAACATGTGACGGGTTGGGAGTGAGAACGTGTTGCAACGAGCTGCGCAATACACACTAATGTTAAAATCTGAAGAAGGCCTCTTTACCAAGCTCCAAACTAAGTTAAATATCTCAAAAAGTGTAAAATATATGATAAATCCGAAGAACAAGTTTTATAGCTGAATGTCTTGTGATCATTTTAAAGTTGGAATAAAGTCTCGAGGCAAGGCAAGTTTATTTCTATAGCACTTTTCAACACAAGGCAATTCAAAGTGCTTTACAAAAAATGAAAGACATTAAGAAAATGGCATTTAAAATCAGTCATTAAAAAGAAAAGCTAATAAAAGAAACATTAAAAGAAAAAATACATGGATAAAAGTTACAGTGCAGTTTAAGATATGAATAGTTCAATTAAAAGCAGCGGCAAAAAGCAAAGTCTTCAGCCTGGATTTAAAAGTAGTCAGAGTTGCAGCGGACCTGCAGGTTTCTGGGAGTTTGTTCCAGATATTTGGAGCATAATAACTGAACGCTGCTTCTCCATGTTTAGTTCTGACTCTGGGGACAGAAAGCTGACCAGTCCCTGAAGACCTGAGAGATCTGGATGGTTCATAATTTAGCAGGAGGTCAGAAATGTATTTTGGGCCTAAACCATTCAGTGCTTTATAAACCAGCAGCAGTATTTTGAAATCTATTCTTTGACACACAGGAAGCCAGTGTAAAGACTTCAGAACAGGAGTGATGTGATCCACTTTCTTAGTGTTAGTGAGGACTCGAGCAGCGGCGTTCTGAATCAGCTGCAGCTTTCTAATAGATTTTTTAGTGAGACCTGTGAAGACACCATTACAGTAGTCCAGTCTACTGAAGATAAAAGCATGGACAAGTTTTTCCAAATCCTGCTGTGACATTAGTCTTTTAATCCTAGATATGTTCTTTAGGTGATAGTCGGCTGATTTAGCTGAAAGTATGTGGAAGGAGTAGCATTTGGTGCAAGGTGTAGGTAAAAGAGGATTTGAAGGTTCCTCCCACATGTTAAAAAAAGAGTTTAAAAAGCTGAATATTTCAAAAAGTATAAAATGTTTTGAAAAAGTTGAGGGTTTCCCATCATGTGCTGAAAAGGCTGAACATTTTGATATTTGAATGGTTTCTGTAGCTGAAAGTATGCTGAAGTTATTCAATGGCAAAATATTGGTTGAAATAAGAGGAAGAATAAAGATTTGAAGAACTATAGTGGAATGCTGTTGCACAGCATAAATATAATCAAGTGTTAAATCAGACTTTAGTTCCACCTGGAGTAAATCCACCAGTCTACAAAGTCATTCAAACTAGCTGCACCTTTACCAGCTTTGAGAACACTTTCATGATCAATCATTATAAAACATATCATATATATTATTCTGAGATGAACAATGACTACTTTTGGTACTTTTTATATTTAAATATTATGTGTGTGTGTGTGTGTGTGTGTGTGTGTGTGTGTGTGTGTGTGTGTGTGTGTGTGTGTGTGTGTGTGTGTGTGTGTGTGTGTGTGTGTGTGTGTGTGTGTGTGTGTGTGTGTGTGTGTGTGTGTGTGTGTGTGTGTGTGTGTGTGTGTGTGTGTGTGTGTGTGTGTGTGTGTGTGTGTGTGTGTGTGTGTGTGTTAGACCCACTATGGTTCAGCGTCAGCTCTGCTCTCTGGAGCAGCTGAGGATCTCAGAGTTTGGCCGTCCTTTTCCACGACATGGCCTTCAGCTCCTGTTCTGGTTTGCCAACCACTGTGTGACCTGTGAAGTTATTAACTTTGTGCTCATCATGAAGGTAAGAATAGATTAGATAACACGTTAAACTGTAAGCCATTTTTATGCACCATTATACTTCATAGCAAATTCAAAACCTTCTTGTAATAAACCTGATTCAGATTCAGACATGTTGGCTCTGATTAACCTTGTAGTATGTTCATTCTTCCTATTGTTCTCTTGTTATATGCGTTTTTAATCTGTAATGAGCAATTTAGCTGTAGTACACATATTGTTTAACCATTTCAGAAATAATAATATTGATTGTCATTGCCTGTAGTATATTCCACTCTGCTCATACAGTACTAGTCCCCAGCAAGGCTACAATTTAGTTTAAGAGAATATATGGCTAATGTTACAGCAGTAATATTGTTCATTTCTAATGAAATGAATGTGTAGACTTTATGTACCTAAAGTGACCAGAGTGTGTTCCTACAGCTGGTGTCAGACTGTCAACCAGAGAGAGGTATCTACGGCTTCCACCTGTTTGGCAATATGGAGGAACTTCTGCCTGTCCTGAACAGAAAGTGCAAGAGTAAGAGACAGGTGAGTGATGTAGTTGTTTTTTGTTTGTCCTAAAGGCACATCAACAAGTTTACTCAAACTTGTATAGTTTTTGTGAAAACTGGCATATAATGTGTTCTGTGCTTCTGGAGGAGGCAAATTCATTTAAATTGATCTTTCTTTCGTTAACTAAGTTTGTGTCAGGATTGAGCGTGGCTGGTAGGACCCAAGTGCAGCATGGACAAAGGCTTAAACTGAGAATGACCTTAACACTGACAGAAAACCAGAACTTAAATACATACAAGAACAATCAAGAAGACAAGACACAGCTGGGGAGGGAAGGACAACACAGGAGAGGCTTCTCAATTCTTAAATGTCCCCTCCTCGACTCCCCTCCTCGACTCCCCTCCTCGAGACTTAGTCCCGCCCACAGGAGATGCGAGTGGAGGACTGAGGAGGGGAACCGAGGAGAGAGGAGGGGAAGCAGCAGGCGGTTAGAGAAATGAGAACTCCTCTCCTCTGAGCGGTCATTTTAAAGAGACGTCCATTAATGATGACAGGAGGCACAGCAGCCCTCTGTCTGATGGACAGATGTGTTCATGACCACTTATATATTTACTTTGATTCATTCACAGTGCGGTATAATGAGACAATAACAGGCTACAGATGAGGACACACACACACATACACACTGTACCACACACACACATACACACTGTACCACACACACACCTACACACTGTACCACACACACCTATACACTGTACCACACACACACCTACACACTGTACCACACACACACCTACACACTGTACCACACACACACCTACACACTGTACCACACACACCTACACACTGTACCACACACACCTACACACTGTACCACACACACTTACAGCTCCTAAAGCATAATCAGGCTACAGCCGTTGTGTATTTTATTATGTGAAGCACTAAATGGTCTTAGAAAAATATTGACTCTTTGTTTGTAGATATCTACTAAACTAAAGCAAATAAAGAAAGTAGGCCTGTTATACTGAGTGATATATATTTTACACACTGCTCTGCTTTCTGCACGGACCTCACAGCTGTTCTCTCTGCTTTTATCGCATTGCGAATATCCAGGGCCCAGGAGTTCAAAACTTTTAATCCCTATCTGATCAGATCAGATTTGGATTTTGGGGAGTTCAAAACCAAACAACAGGATTAGGATCACTTTGATATCCGATCAGGAAATCCAATCCAAGCTTTAATCTGGATCAAATCTTCAAAACGGGTAGTTCAAACCAACAACACAGGATTGGGATCAGTTTGATCCCAAAGAACTGGATTATCCTGATCCCACCAGAGGGTGGATCTCCAGTGGATTACCAGAGCAAAATGTACTGTACCATTTATTTAAAAATATGTGTCAATTTAAATTAGATGGCAAAGTTTGTTAACTGAAATAATACACCATGTTTAGCCTTCATGGGAAATACATTTTATTTTTTCCATTTTTGCTCACGTTTGTGGTGGCCTGTTTTGTTTTCAACCAAATGTTGATGACATAAATGTTTATGCTCATAAAAGTATCACAACAAAGATTGTCAATCACAAATGTAATTTAGATTAAAGAAAACATATCTTCAACAAAAAAAAAGTCCATCATCTGTCATCACCTTTCAAATAAAAAAATATAATTAAACATTATAGATGTCTCTGCAATGTGGTCTCTTGTCTTCCTTGTAGTATTTTTCATGTCCACTAGATGGCGATCGTTAGGATTAAAGCACTGATATTCAGGATCTAGTCATCTTGAAAAGTCGTAATCTGGATCAGGGTGATCCTATCCTGAATTGCTTTGAACTCCAGGGACAACATTTGGCCGATTTGTCTGATCCTGGATCACAAAACATGGGATTTCAAAATCTGATCGGATCTGATTGAGATTAAAAGCTTTGAACTCTTGGGCCCAGGTGATGCATGCAGAGCTGTCATTGGCTGAGATAAGTCCGGCCGTGCGTCAAGCCTCCACCGTTCCCGGAAATGCATCCGCGGAGGAGCCGTGGAGGAACCATCAGTGTATCCTCGGGTAGAGCTCCTCCAGAGAGCCTCCTCAATGCTCGATGCTCGGTCCTCGGTATGCATTTAGAGAAATGAGACGTCCTTCAAAATGGCGCGCTGAAATTCATTTCCGGGTCACTACCGGAGGACCGAGGACTCGAGGAGGGGAAATTTGAGTATTGAAAAGCCTCTCCTGCTTCTCGTGGTTTCCTTGCGTCTCTCCATGCTTCCCTGGTGGGAGGGACTAAACGCAGGGAAACGACGCAAGTGAGGGAAGCAAGGATTTCATTTAATCGACCTGAGAAGCAGCCAAAGGCACCAGGGCCCAAGAGTTCAAAGCTTTTAATCTCAATCAGATCCGATCAGATTTTGAAATCCCATTTTTTGTGATCCAGGATCAGACAAGTCGGCCAAATTTTGTCCCTGGAGTTCAAAGCAATTCAGGATAGGATCAGTCTGATCCAGATTACGATTTTTCAAGATGACTAGAACAAGGTGTGCCATTGAGCGCTTGAATGGAGTACTGAAGAGGCGTTTTGCATGCCTCAACTATCTGAGAGTGGAACCCCAAGGACCATGCCAAATAACACTGGCTTGTATTGTGCTACACAATATCGCTGTCCATCGCAGAGTCCCCCTCTCTGACATCGATGATCCCCCAGAGCCCCTCGCACCTGCTGATGATCTAGGCCCACCTATGGATGTCCCTCTAAATGAGAGACTGAGTGGTGGTGCAAGGCCAGATGCTATTGTCTGCAATTACTTTTGAAAGGTGATGACGGATGATGGACTTTTTTTTGTTGAAGATATTTTTAATTTAATCTAAATTACATTTGTGATTGACAATCTTTGTTGTGATACTTTTATGAGCATAAACATTTATGTCATCCACAAAACTTTTAATCCCTATCTGATCAGATCAGATTTGGATTTTGGGGAGTTCAAAACCAAAAAACAGGATTAGGATCACTTTGATATCCGATCAGATCATGAAATCCAATCCAAGCTTTAATCTGGATCAAATCTTCAAAACGGGTCGTTCAAACCAACAACACAGGATTGGGATCAGTTTGATTCCAAAGAACTGGATTATCCTGATCCCACCAGAGGGGTGGATTTCCAGTGGATTACCAGAGCAACATGTACTGTACCATTTATTTAAAAATATGTGTCAATTTAAACAAGATGGCAAAGTTTGTTAACTGAAATAATACACCATGTTTAGCCTTCATGGGAAATACATTTTATTTTTTCCATTTTTGCTCACGTTTGTGGTGGCCTGTTTTGTTTTCAACCAAATGTTGATGACATAAATGTTTATGCTCATGAAAGTATCACAACAAAGATTGTCAATCACAAATGTAATTTAGATTAAAGTAAAAATATCTTCAACAAAAAAAAAGCCCATCATCTGTCATCACCTTTCAAAAGTAATTGCGGACAATAGATGTCTCTGCAATGTGGTTTCTTGTCTTCCTTGTATTATTTTTCATGTCCACTAGATGGCGATCGGTAGAATTAAAGCACTGATATTCAGGATCTAGTCATCTTGAAAAGTCGTAATCTGGATCAGGGTGATCCTATCCTGAATTGCTTTGAACTCCAGGGACAACATTTGGCCGACTTGTCTGATCCTGGATCACAAAACATGGGATTTCAAAATCTGATCGGATCTGATTGAGATTAAAAGTGTTGAACTCCTGGGCCCTGGGGATCCACCCCTCTGGTGGGATCAGGCTAATCCAGTTTTTTGATCTGATCCCAATCTTGTGTTGTCGGTTTGAACTACCCGTTTTGAAGATTTTATCCAGATTAAAACTTGGATTGGATTTGATAAAAAATATGAAGGCAAATTTCAAGCTGTCCTCCACTCTAGCTGTGACATCACGCACTAGTTAATGTTAAAATCTGAAGAAAGCCTCTTTACCAAGGTCTGAACAATGTTTAATATCTCTAAAAGTAAGAATCAGATTCAAAAGTTGTGTTGCACGAATAATGTCGGAAAGATGTGTAACATTTTAAAGTTGGAATGAGGTTTCTGAGTGAAAGTATGAATGAACAGCCGTTACTAAATGGATTTAGAAAAATATGGACTCTTTGTTTGTAGATATCTACTAAACTAAAGCAAATAAAGAGAGTAATGTAGGCCTGTTATTCTGAGTGATATATATTTTACACTGCTCTGCTTTCTGCATGGACCTCACAGCTGTTCGCGTCGCGATTTAAAGCAGTTACTAAAATAATATCCAGGGCCCAGGAGTTCAAAACTTTTAATCTCAATCAGATCCGATCAGATTTTGAAATCCCATGTTTTGTGATCCAGGATCAGACAAGTCGGACAAATTTTGTCCCTGGAGTTCAAAGCAATTCAGGATAGGATCAGTCTGATCCAGATTACGACTTTTCAAGATGACTAGATCCTGAATATCAGTGCTTTAATCCTACCGAGCGCCATCTAGTGGACATGAAAAATAATACAAGGAAGACAAGAGACCACATTGCAGAGACATCTATAATGTTTAATTATATTCTTTTATTTGAAAGGTGATGACAGATGATGGACTTTTTTTTTGTTGAAGATATTTTTACTTTAATCTAAATTACATTTGTGATTGACAATCTTTGTTGTGATACTTTCATGAACATAAACATTTATGTCATCAACATTTGGTTGAAAACAAAACAGGCCACCACAAACGTGAGCAAAAAATGAAAAATAAAATGTATTTCCCATGAAGGCTAAACATGGTGTATTATTTCAGTTAACAAACTTTGCCATCTTGTTTAAATTGACACATATTTTTAAAATAAATGGTACAGTACATTTTGCTCTGGTAATCCACTGGAAATCCACCCCTCTGGTGGGATCAGGATAATCCAGTTTTTTGGGATCAAACTGATCCCAATCCTGTGTTGTCGGTTTGAGCTACCCGTTTTGAAGATTTGATCCAGATTAAAGCTTGGATTGGATTTCATGATCTGATCGGATATCAAAGTGATCCTAATCCTGTTTTTTGGTTTTGAACTCCCCAAAATCCAAATCTGATCTGTTCAGATAGGGATTAAAAGTGTTGAACTCCTGGAGTGGAGGGCACCAGCTGAGCGTAAACTGGGCGTAACTCTACGTCCGACGTAGAACCGAAGGTTAAGACCAAACTAAAGTTATGACTAGTGCACCACTTAGACTTAAGCCCTGTATGCGTTGCGCCCGGGTGTAACTTTTACGCCTAGTATGGAGCAGGCGTAAATCGGAAAGACAGACTAGTATCCATAGTAACGTAAAACAGGCAAGAAGGATATTAACGATGGCAGGGCGTCTTGTTTACATGTTTAACAATGAAAGGGCATTAAGAAGAGAAAGAGTCGTCCGTGATCGAACAAACCCACTGGACATCTATTCAGACAGTGAACTGATAGAGAGGTTTCGTTTCGGCAGACAAGCCCTTTTTGATTTAATCGAGGAGATCTCCCCTCAACTCCAGCACGGATCAGATCGAAACGCTGCGCTCTCCCCAACCTTGCAGGTGCTGATTGCGCTCAGATTCAGAATTTGTTTGTGTTCCGCTCTCAATTTGACGGTCTCCACCTCCACACGAACGATTTCTTTCTCTGATCAGTTCCCGCTGTAGCTCTGACAAATCCCTCTTTCTCTTTCGGGGTGTGGCCATTTGGGATTCCCCTTGAGTCATCGCTGACGCTGTGGGTGTGGGAATTCCCTCTTCTCTGCGGTCCTCTGAGTCTGTAAAATGGTAAAATGGAGTTGCGTGGCAACAATTACTGTTTCGCGTGTATTCACGTGGACACGCATCTTAAGACCAGGCGCAGCTACGCCCGAGACTAGTCAGGCTTGGTGCACTCGGTGTAAATTCGAATCACTACGTCGGACGTAGCTAAGCCCGACGTTAGAGTTAAGCCCTACTTTTTTACGCCCAGCTGGTGCACTCCACTCCTGGGCCCAGGGGATGCATGCAGAGCTGTCATTGGCTGAGATAAGTCCGGCCGTGCTTCACGACTCTTTTAAACATCACTGTTGCCGGAAATACATCAGCGGAGGATCCAGGACCCATCAGTGTCTCCTCGGTTAGAGCTCCTACAGAGAGCCTCCTCGATGCTCGATGCTCGGTCCTCAATGTGCATTTAGAGAAATGAGATGTCCTTCAACATGGCGCGCTGAAATCCATTTCAGGGTCGCTACCGGAGGACCGAGGAGTCGAGGAGGGGAAATTAGTGAAATGAGAAACCTTCAGAATTTTCACAATTTTATGTCTCAGATCGTCCCTTTCAGGACCACGCCCTCCCAGGCCCCTGCACTAACCCTGACCTTCCGGGCCCCTGCACTAACTACGCGCTGCCAGGTCCCAGCACTAACTACGCCCTGCCAGGCCCCTGCACTAACCCCGCCCTTCCGGACCCCGGCACTAGCCCCGCCCTTCAGGGCCCCTGCACTAACCCCGTCCTTCCGGGCCCCGGCACTAGCCCCGCCCTTCAGGGCCCCTGTACTAACCCCGCCCTTCAGGGCCCCTGTACTAACCCCGCCCTGCCAGACCCCTGCACTAACTACGCCCTGCCAGGGCCCAGCATTAACTACGCCCTGCCAGGCCCCTGCACTAACTACGCCGTTCCAGGGCCCAGCACTAACTATGCCCTGCCAGGCCCCAGCAAGCCAGCCCTGCTGATTAGCACCATCAGCACCATCTCACCCTTGCATAGTAGGCCTAATGCCAGTTCCACCCACCAATCAACTCCAGGACATTTAGCCATACCCAAAAGCTGGTCCAAGCAAACAAGCCTGCACGACTTCCCGTAGATATGTTTATGGAACTCCCCTTGCCACCAAAGGACAATCAACAGGAAGGATGGTTCCAGGCACATAACATAACTCTGTTTCGAGCATTTGAAACCTTCTCAAAGTCCTCCAGGCTCAGACAGACCCGAGACCAGCAGAGGTATAACAAAAAGAGGATGGTTCTACCACTACTGCCTTGAGAAAGGGTATTGGTGAGAAACTTCCACTGGCCCCCAGGTGGGTACGAGAGCCATTTGTTGTCATATCCAGTCTTTCTCCAGATATCCCTGCATACAAGATCCGACTTGAAGGTTGTGACGGCCCAGTTAGGACAATCCACCGCAACCACCTAAGACCTTGTCCAGATTCACTTCTGTCTCCAACAAGGCCTAATACCCCACATGAACGTCAACAGGAGATTCAGGTGAACACATTTTCCCTTCTGCTTCCATGCAGGCCACAGTGGAGTGGCAGACGAGACAAGGACCTGATGTGGGTGTTTCAGACGGCACACAGGCTTGTGAAAAGGATCAACTGTTGGAAGAATGGGCTGTCGGATCGAACGCTGTTAACAAGATCACCAAGCGCATCAGCAATCCAGCACTGCCTTCTCAACCAAGAAGAGTGTCCTGGTAACTGGAGTCTCTCTCTCTCTCTCTCTGTGTGTCTCTCTCTGTGTCTCTCGCTCTCTGTGTGTGTCTCTCTCTCTCTCTGTGTGTTTCTCTCTCTCTTTCTGTGTCTCTCTCTCTCTTTGTGTGTGTCTCTCTCTCTCTCTCTCTCTCTCTCTCTCTCTCTCTCTGTGTTTCTCTCTCTCTTTCTGTGTCTCTCTCTCTCTTTGTGTGTGTCTCTCTCTCTCTCTCTTTTCTCTCTCTCTCTCTTTGTGTGTCTCTCTCTCTCTCTCTCTCTCTCTCTCTCTCTCTCTCTCTCTCTCTGACACTGATTAATTGCTCCCAGATCTTAACGGATTGCTCGATGCAGACAGTGAAACCTGGTACCCCTGCCTTTTGGCAGCTGGTGTCAATGTAGTTATGAGACAGGAAGTAACTGGTCTTGCAATCACAGTGAAGAAAACCTTCCCTTCCACATTGAGTAGAGCGATGCCTTTTAACTCCAAGATGTATTTTCTTTTGTGTTAAAGGTAGTTGCAACTCTGCTCCATGCTAATGGAATGCATTGGGTCTTCCAAGCAACTATCACCAGATTAGCTTCAGCACCATTTGTCAGTTCTTATAAACCTTGTATGGTACACTTTGGTGGTGCAGTGTCGAATTGGCAAGCAGGTTCCTGGACCCAGAGAGCCTTCAGGCCATCCTGTTCTCAGAAGAAACCGCCTTTCCTTCACCAACTAAATAATGTCTGTCTTTTTTGCATGGGGTTATTCTTTTCTGGGTCACTTTCCAAAGTTCTCCTTGCCTTATTCACAGACTATGCTGCCAAAGAGGTTGAGTTTAGAGTGCTGCCTGCTAGGGTGTTCTGGAGGATGGGGTGTAAACTCTGCTCAAAGCCATGCCTTCTTGCCACTCGTGCAGGCCACTTAACTTTGGCTTTACGGGATGGCTTCTCCTTTGGTGTTACACCTCTTGTGAGTATGCTGCTTGCAAGCACACTATGATGACTCAGTTGAGGGCTCTGCACCTGCTGGTGGTGGTGCACTTCCTGCTGGGTAAACTGGTGTAAGTCTTCTATCTCACCATCTGCAATTGTGGGCTTAGCAGCAATGTTGTTGTTGTTGGCACCAGGGAGCCTAAGCATTTAAGGGTTGCAACAATTCACCCCTCCTCCATCTCTGGAATGATCGTAACAGCTTGTAAATCTGCGTCTATCATCCTGGCATCTACTGTTCCTGCTGACCGATACTGTAGCAGGAACTACACATTTACAGTTGCGACTGGTGTTATCCCATCACAAAATCTGCTCTATAGATTTGTTTCTCTCACACAATTCTTGAAGTACAATACTAAAGAGTTAGAGCAACCCTTTATTTGGATCCTTTTTTTATCTAAATGCTTGTTCATGTACCACAACTCTTGAGTAATTATTCTCTTCAAGCCATACATCCATATATACTCGATGCAACAGTCCACTAGCCTGCCTTTATTCTACCAGCCATCTGATTCAAATGCAGCTGTTAATTCTGTTTCCCTCTATCTCTGTCTCTCTCTAGGTTTTGTACTTTGAAGTTGGCAACCTGAACACAGATACGTACCCAGGGTCTGCCAACCTCCCCACATATGTGAGGGAAAATTATGTTTTGGAAGGTAACATTGGTGATATCAATCTAGATCGCATTATCGTCAGTTACCAGTTGCGAACCAGGGTGGTAGAGAGAGTGTATGTCACGGAGCATGACAGAGCTGCCTTCGGGAGGTTCAGCACTGACAGGACTTTTGAAATCCACCCTGAACTGATTCAAGCCCTGCAGAGCCCACAGGCAGACCTCACCACCTTTCTCTCCCGGACAGGCTACCGGGGAGATATACAGGTGGTTCAAGCAAATGATATCGAAGAGATTTACTACCCAGAACCTTCAGCCCAGCAAATGTTCAACATAATGCAGAACTACAGTGGATCCACAGCGAGAGCAGAGCGTCGGGGATTATCTACATGTGAGCAAGGTCTCAATACAATTGAATATTAAAACCAGGGGACATTAAGTCTATTATTGTAGTTGTATATGTGCATGTTATTGTTTTACTTTGCCCATGTTTTCATATAGGAAATATATATATATATATATATATAAATGAATGCTGCTTGACGTTATGTGAATTTCTATTTCTAGATGTTGATTCAGTCAAGAAGAAAAAAGAAGGTGGTGGCGTCAGCTTTGTCAAGATTCTCCTCAGTGCTGGAATGCTCTACTTGGCAGCCAAATGTTTTGGCTGGCTGAGGAGTTGGTGGAGGCTGGGCCCAGATGAAAACACTCTCCGGAAAATGCTATCACACCGTCATGTCATGCTGGATTATGTGTACTAGGAATTTAGGGTAAAGCATGTATTAGAGCACTGTACCATGAACAAGTCTCCTCAGTCAGAAGCAACACAACTCTTTCTGACACTTTATTAATATGCCTTGTCATATGTATTTTAGAGAGTCACATTCTATGGAGGAATCTATAGCCATTCCAATTGTAAATGAAGTCAACATTTGAATGTATTAGGCCCATCATCGACGTTGGCGTTGCCCTCGATTTAGCAGCAAAGATGTATTAGTTTTTATACAGATTTATTGAGATGCCGATTTCAGTTTCCAGCAGGACTTGGCCCCTGCCCACACTGCCAAAAGTACCAATGCCTGGTTTAGTGACCATGGAATTACTGTGCTTGATTGGCAAGCAAACTCCCCTGACCTGAACCCTATAGAGAATCTATACCCTTTCACACCAACGCGGTTCCAGGGCCGGTTCGGAGCTGGAGCTTGAAAAGCACCGTTTTTTTCCTGTTCACACCGCAGCGGAGCCGCCTCTAAGCTCTGGAATCCGGTTCGTTTCAAGCACCAAAAAATGTCTAGAAAGCAAGCACCGCATACGCATACGTCACGCTTACGTCGGAGGGGGGCGATATTAACCTGAGCTAACAGTTAAAGGCGAGTACGGCAAATAAAAGTTGTAACAAGCAGTAGAGCTGAGCAAAGTGACTAAAACGCAACCACACACTTTATAAAGTCAGGCAACACTAACTAGGCTTCTTGTGATTCTGTTTATTTGTAACTTACCTTGACCATCCGTTCACTGTTATTGATCATTGTGGAGAGCAGACAGACGTTTTGTTTTGTATTATAGCAGCTATCGGATGGAATCAATACATGGGCTGCACAGGTTGTCATGTCCGACTATCACAAGTAGAATCATAATGAAGAATACGCCGGTAAAATGTGCCTGTAGAAAATTGCTTATGGCACAATAGGATAGCAACAAGAAGTAGTCAAGATAGTCAGTTTAGCTTCGGTTGCTATGCTAATATCACCCATTTTATACCAGAGAAACTTTCATAACAGCGTTGTGATGCCAAACAGCGTCAATTCAGACTGACACACATTCACTTAGGCTAAGGGGAACTGGGGATATGTATCAACTGCTTGTGTGAGTCGGACAGTGAATACTTTAGAGCGGCTGCTGCAGTGTGAGCTAACCGGGAGCTAACGGGAGAATAAACTCCGGTGGAAGAGCAGCACTGCAGCGGTCGGTAAATGCCGCTGTAACACATTAATAAACAATGAACCACGGCACTCTGGAGAAAAGTATAAGGTTGGAGAAGTAGTTATTTAATGTAATCTGGCTTCGTGTGATTAAAAGCAACACGACCATCGACCCGACGCAGTCCCCCATTGTTGTTGTAGTTAGCGCCGTTGGGGAGGAAATCAGCGACGTAAACGGTGACGTCATGACGCAGCAGCGGCATCACCAGTCGGGCTCTGGGCGGTGTGAACAGAGCGGGAGCTGAACCAAAGAACCGGTTCTGAACCAGAAACGCTCTAGCACAGAGCTAGAACGGGAAAAGCGCTGGTGTGAAAGGGGTATATGGGGTATTGTCAAGAGGAAGATGAGAGACACGAGACCCAACAACGCAGATGAGCTGAAGGCCGACATTTCTGTATTAAAAATCTGTTTTTGTATTAGTGTAATATTAAAATGTTCGGAGAAACTGAATTTTGGGTTTTCATTAGCTGTAAACCGTAATCCTTAAGATTAAAACAAATAAATGCTGAAAATAATTCACTTTGTGTGTAATGAATCTATAATATATGAGTTTCACCTTTGAAATTGAATTACTGAAATCAACAAACTTTTTTACGATATTCTAATTTATTGAGATGCACCCGTGTAATAACCATGAAGTCCCTGAAATACACCCTGCGATCGCAGACCTACAGTATGTAAAACCAATAATCTGATCTTTAAAAGTTGTATTAGGTGTATTATATTATTGTAGATAATGTTTTATAGGTAAAATACCTACATTCAAAATATTACTTTAGTAAAAGTACTGAGGCATTAGAATCAAAATATACTTAAAGTTCCAAAATACTCATTCAACACACTAGGCCATTTCAAAAAATGATAAGTTATATTATTCAACCCAGCGCCATATTCAACCGATTCACTCATGTGTTCATCCCTTTATTGCAGCAGCAGCTGGTAAAGGTGGAGCTAATTTATTATTTCACTGCTAGGTAGGTTGTGAATATCTTTAAAGGTCCATGTCATGCTTTTCTGGTTATTGATTGGCTAGAGCTTGTACTGGTGTATGATTCGATTGGCTGACGCTTCTACCGAGGCTTCAAAAGTTGAACATTGCTCAACTTTTGCAGCGAGCCACGCCAGAAACGCTCCGCTTCGCTTCCCACAATGCAGTTCGGCGAAAAGTGACGTCACCCCATTCAAAGTGAATGGTGAAGCTTTCAACGCACGCCGCTGTGTGGACGGGCCAGAGATGCCATTTTAAAATACACGATTTGACTGGTTTATGTTGCCCTTACCTAAAATGCAGCGAGCTGACTGGTATTTTTCAATCTTTATTCCAGACTCAAGGTCCATATCACATACAAAAAGACAAAACACACATCAATAAATAAGATAAAAAGCTAAACACAAAACAGATAAAAACAAACAGATAAAAACATCAAATCAGTCCAATCACAGCTAGCCACACATGCTCACTGTCTGTATAGGCTATTGCGCCAATGTCTCCAAATCATGTTTGCCTGGGCATACAGTTTGCAGCGTTGTCTATGGATGTCTTTGTCATCTGTGAGATCATCAGAAATATAATGACCAAGGTACTTAATCTCCCTGCACACAAGTAGGATGTTGCTACTGAGAATAAAATTAGGAAATACAGCCTTCTTATCCTCTTTACTTCACACAATCATGATGCTACTCTTCTTGGCGTTATACTTAATATTAAAATCAATGCCATACTGGGAACAAATCCTCAGAAGCATATCTATCCGAGTTGGTTTGAGATCAGGGTTAAATCCGTTTGGCTATCCTACCCCTCTTCCTTTCCCTCTGTTTCTAGCATAGCGCGTGACACACACGACATTGTAGGAGGAATACAAATTACTTGCTGAAATACATACTTGAATATTTAAATGCACTAATTCATTGAAGATTGATTTAGTGATTGTTTTATTGAAATAGATGTTTGAATTAATTTGTTTATTTTAATAATTGAAGTATAATTTACGCATGTCATTTGTTTAGGTTTTATTCATGTACGTATTTGTTCCTGATTGAGTGATTTTTCGCCCTTTTGAATAAATGTTATCTTTATTTTAGGAACTGTTTCTCATCAGATATTTTAAGAAATATAGACATAAAAACTAATGCAACATTTGCAAAGTTTATGGCGTTAACCAATATATTTGTTATTGTTAATGTATCCAGTGCATTCATTGTAAAACAAATAATGTGTGTGTGTTTATTTATTTTAGGATTTATTCATGTTAGTATTGATTTAATCATTCTTGAAATGTGTTGTACAAAAAGATAATTGCTCTTTTGTTAAATAGGTGTTTGTGTTACACAGGATAACAAATTCAATTTAAAATGTCGACATGCGTCCATGACTGTAACATCTCTGTCGCTAATGTTGAATAAGTGAAACAGTGAAATGACTGAAGACACTTGTTTGTTGTAGCTTCAGTATATCAGCCGGAGACACTACGTACTCCAACCACTAGATGGAGGCTAATTTACAGTGTGGTCTGATCATCTCAAGTCAAACAGAGAGGAGGGCGAGAGCAGAGAGCACCAGAGAGAGCAGAGTCTGAGAGAGATCACTGATCATGGGGATGCTCAGGACATCAGTGGCCTTTCTTCTTCACGTGGCTGCTTCTTTGGCGGTAAGAAACACAAGCTCACTTCCACTTTATCTCACAAGATACTATTCTAATCATTCCACGCATATAGTTTTTCTTTTACTTGTGCAGCTTTTAGGATATTTATTTATTAACACAAAATAGGTGATTGGAATGACTTTTTTGGTGGTTATTTACAAATCCACACTGCTCCTCCTGCTTTGGTGAAGCTGGTCCTATGCAAACCTGCTCATATTGAAAAACATGTTATTGTCATTTTAGTTGTATTTATTGTCATTTTTCAAATTTAAATCAATACCTGAAAACCAAACAGTCATCGAAGGACTGTGTATCTTCACTGTTTACCATTCCTTGTGTTTGGTTCTGTGACATTTGATCTTGATAGTTAGGCAGGCTGCTTATTGTACTTAAACATGTTTGAGTGTGGTTCCTGATCAAAAAGAACATGCCTCTATTACAGTGCAGTTCTGACTATGAATCTTTGAGTGTCAGCAACAACCTCTGCCTTTTGGGGGATTTTCATTGTTTTTCCCTCAGCTCTTTGTTCATCAGTAAAACTGTCAAGTACACTTCTCTTTCCTGAGCCGTTCAATTGGATTGTTGAAGGTTGCATACAAACTCAACAGTAAATGAAACATTATGCATTTCATCTTTTCACATGCTGTTTGCATCCAGAAATAAGTAAGTATGAGCGAGTTGTTGGTTCTGACTGTTTGCATCCTACCACTTTAAAATCCATGTTAGCCCATGTGTAGCGGTGACTAATGGTGTCCTTCTGGCTCTGTCCAGGCCCCGGTGCCGTGTGAAGAGAAGGTGGTTCATCTGGAAGCACAAATCCAAGGTCTGAAGACCCTGATCAGCGACCAGCATGGCTACATCCAGGCACTCCACAACAGCCAGGCCGGGCAGCTGGAGCTCATACCCAGCTCCCAACTGGGCCCGGAGAACCTCTTTAAAGGTGGGGAGAGATTTCCATGCATACACATACTTTGAATAAACTGTATCTGCCTTCACTTTCCTACAACGTGACAACCTAACTGCTTCTTTACCTACACAGCAAGTTAGTCACATTCTAGGTATCAACCCTCTTTACCATATGTCCAGTCTTTAGCTCGTGTTAAAGCCATGCTAATTAGTATCGTTTTATAATCAGTGGATGAAATGACCAGTTGTGTTGTTAAAAGGGGTTTCTTATATCGGAAACCCTTGAGAGAAGAACAGAGAAAAGGTTTATTGATTTTGATATACTTTATTAATCCCCGTGGGGAAATTGTTTCTCTGCATTTGACCCATCCTAGTGTTAGGAGCAGTGTGCTGCCATTTTGAACGGTGCCCGGGGAGCGGTGCCTTGCTCAGGGACACCTTGGTAGCACTTGGTCTTTCGGGGACTTGAACTGGTGACCTTCCAGTTGCCAAGCCAAGTCCCTATCGACTTCGCCACCACCACCCCAATTCACTTTGAGAATCAAAGAACACTGTTCCCTTGCTGGTTTGTAAACAGAAGACTGTCGGGTCTTGCGTGGAGTTCCTCTGCATACAAGTGCCATGCCATTCATAATAAATGTGCTGCTTACCAATCAGCAGTTAGCATGTTGTAGCTTAGTCATGGCACTGCAGCTGCTCCACAGGAAAAAACGTCACGCCACTGAGATTCTCACAAACATTGTTTCTGTTTGCTTTTAATGTATCTCAAATAGATTTAACTAACAGTTTGAATAGTTCACCTGGTGTGTATGTGTGTGTTCAGACTGCTCCGAGGTGTTTGCAGAGGGTAACATGGCCAGCGGGCTGTATGTGATCCGTCCACACGGCTCCCCCTCCTCACTCAGCGTCTACTGCGACATGAACAACGGGGGAGGGTGGACCGTCTTCCAGAGGAGGAGAGACGGCGAGGAGAGCTTTGACAGGTGTGTCTGTATGTCCTTTTTTACACACACAAAAATAGGAGTTCTACTCTGCATGTGTCAAATGATTTGGGATTGCAGGTCATTGTATGAGCAGTGTTTGCCCTGTGTGAGCAGAGCGTGGGTGGAGTACAAGCATGGGTTTGGTGACCTCCACTCCCCTGATGGAGAATTCTGGCTGGGGAATGCAGCTCTACACAATCTCACCTCCACAGGTTTGTGTGTGTGTGTGTGTGTGTGTGTGTGTGTGTGTGTGTGTGTGTGTGTGTGTGTGTGTGTGTGTGTGTGTGTGTGTGTGTGTGTGTGTGTGTGTGTGTGTGTGTGTTACCTGTGTAACTCTGTGTCTTCTAGGAAACTACGACCTGCGGATCGACATGCAGGACTTTGAGGGTAACCAGCGCTATGCAGAGTACAAGAACTTCAAAGTTGATGACGAAAAGGTAGTAATATAATGAGTATAAAAAAGTATAATAAAAGAAAAAGTCATTGCAACAAGAACGAAATCCTTTAACAGGAGTCCAGATTTTAAATGAGCAGAAAAGAGATCGTTTGATTCTCTTTTGTTGAATTGAACAATAGAAGTCTTCATACTGGATCGAATAAGTCAGTCATATATTTGCACATCTGTTTGTGCTGTCAGCGTATTGAACCCTTCTCTCTGTGCCTCTTTCTGTCTCTCTCCTCGCCTTCCCTTTATTTCCCATAACACAGGGCTATTATTTAGACTAAGTGTGTTGTTTGTGTTTGATGATCTCTGCTATGGAAAACACAGCAAGGCCGTCTGGCTTCAGGCCAGCTGCTCTGCATCTCTCCTTCTCTCCTTTCACCACTTTTCTTTCTCTTCTCTTCTTTCTTCCCTTTCAAACTGTTAGCCCGTATTGCTACTTGGTTTCTTTCTTCACTCTTATCTTTATCAATATAAAGCCTTTTACTAGCCTATTCTGAAGTCATTTCAAACCACCTAAGCCTCATCAGCTCTGTATCATGTGCCAACATTTCTTGCAGTCTTTTCTTTTGATAGATTAAATGTTTTGTATTTCTCTATTAAAAGTTGGTTCCTCATTGTAACGGCAAAACTCCCGATAAATGATGCTAAAACGTGGCTTATACTCTGACGCGCTGCAAGAAGAGTCCGTGCTGAAGTTGTGGTTGATCATTTAATAAAGCAAATAACATAAATAATCATCTCAGCAGGACCATACGGTCTCACCCTCTCTGTCACCCACACAAGCACAACAGGTGCACTGAACACCTGACACCACACCCATGTGATAACTGCCGGAAGTGACCAATGCTACCTGTGTGCCGTTTAAACAAATATTTACAATAACAGAAATAATAAGCTGTGGCAAAATAAGCATTTTGGCTCCTACACTCCTATGAAAGGGCTTTCCTGAAGTGTTTTGTCTCCTGTGTTCACTCAAAGGACCAGTACCAGTTACATGTGGGAGAGTACACTGGGAACGCTGGGGACGCCCTGGCTCATGTCCACAGCCCCCCCTCTGCCGGGAAGAAACGGACTGGTCCATTTCTTACAGAAGAACTCCCTGGGTCAAACGGGATCAAGTTCAGCACCTATGACCAGATTAATAATGGAGACACGGAGAACCACACCAGTTGCATCAGACACAGCAGGTCCGGCTGGTGGTTCAGCAGGTAGGTCCGTCACTCAGTAGAACCACACACGCAAAGAGAGGAACAACAAGGGGGCAAAGGTCAAAATGGCAATTTACACACACAGGTTATACAGAAGGTACTGCAGCTCTTCTTCTGTCTCTCCTCGCTGCAGGTGTGACTCAGGAAACCTGAACGGTCACTACTACAGAGGGCCGGACCAAGCCATGGCTGATGACGGGGTGGTTTGGTACACGTGGCACGGCTGGTGGTACTCTATCAAATCTGTGGTCATGATGGTACGAGCCGCTGACCTCGAGCCTCCGCCACAGGTCATTACCCCGTTACAGGACGACAGACCAGCAGCTAAGCAAAGGGCGACATCATTGAAGATCATCATGGCCGACTTCAACACTGAAAGCAAGAGAGGAGGTCTCCTACTGCAGCCCAACAGCTTCCTGAAATCCCACACATCAAACATCATTCTATGTCATCTCTTAAAGTCTTTCATCTAATGTTTGACTTGCATGTCAATTCTGCATTATTTCAATATCCAAATAAAACAATGGTGCTTTTATCTCATATCCTTTTGTATTTATTTCATGTCCAAAATAAAACAACATGGTGAACTGAGGCATTTTAGGAACAATCTGAGTTCCTAACACTTCTGCATATTTGGCTCTGGGATGATGTGTTAAGTCTCTGAACTGACAGCTCAGATCTAACATCCAAGGGTGGTTACATTCACAAAGTGGTTTCAGGTAGAGGTTGTGAGGAGCTTACACAGAGGAACAGATCTAAAGGTCAGTTCCTCAGATCAACAGAAGGACGATACGTTGTTCACTTCTTCCAGAGCTCCAAAGCAGATGAGGGATTGAGTTTTGCTCTTTGGGGAAAAAAGGGTCCTCTTTAAAAGAAGGGGGAATAGGCAAAACAATCCATGCTAGTTCCCCCACCAAACACCCAAACCACTCTGAGTCTGTTCCCACAAACCTCAAGAGGCTCAAGTCCAAGGTTTCTTCTCCACCCGCCTCGGTAATAAAATAACAGGATAAAAGGATCCTAAAATTGTACAACATATCAGAAAAACATGGAAGGATAGTCATATAACAAGAGTGAGAGCGCATGTACAGACCCTGAGGTGTGCCGTGTTGTATGTTTTCTTCAGAAAAAGAAGAAAGGCTTGTTGGAGAACTAGGCATTTGGTAGAGAGCATGGCCATTCCACTGTCAGACATAAGTGCATCGGTGCCACTGCAATGTCTCCACGCTTCAGAAACAAGCGTCTTTTATGCAATTTGTTCCAAAATGTACAAGTTTATCATTAATATCCAGACAACATTGCTGTGATTGAAGTCCTTCCCTGTGTTTGGAACAGCTCTGTCTTGTCCAGGCTGGTGGAGCAGGAGGCTTGTTGTCGGGTTATCTGGGCGATAAGGGTGCAGCTGTGGGGAAGGAGGCAGAGTTTCCGAGGTGAGCCGAAGGGTGAGGTGGGGGAGAAGGCGGCGGGGGCTGGCCCAGCAGGTCTCCATTGTGCAGCTTCCGAGAGCAGCTCCTCGTTCTCCATGGACAGACGCTTGTTGACCTTGGACTCCTTCTGCAGCGTCTGCTGGAGTTTGGCCTGTTCGCTGGAGAGCTGCCTGCAGGGGGAGACAGAGAGCTGATTCTATTATCTGTACAAACTGCTTTACCCAGGTGAACTGGGAACTGTCCAAGGGCAAAGTCTCAAAACAACAACTGAAGTACGAAGCATATAGACGTCTTTTTACAGTCATATTTAGTTTTATAATTATTACAATATAAAGCTATTTCAATTTGATTCTACCGTAGAGTATTATCATTTTACCTTCGGTTTTTGTCCCTTGCACCAGTCTCTTGGGCCCCATATTTTCTTGAATTTTAAGAAGAAGAAGAAGAAGAAGGAGAAGACATACTTTAGTACAAATACATTTATTATTACACACATACTGTAGGGAGGATATACACGCACACACACACAACCACATGCAGATAGGAGAGGTGGCAGAGCAGAGAGGCTGCAGGTGGCCTTGCTCCAAGAGGCACCTTGGCAGTGGCCTGGAGGTGAACTGGCACCTCTCCAGCTACCAGCTCACTCATATTTGTATTTTATTGGTCCGATCTGGACGTGAACCGGCGACCCTTCGGTTTCAATACGCAAGTCCTACAGACTGAGCCACGGCCGCTAGAGCTGGCCTGCTGGTCACAAAGCATCTGCTCACATTATGTATTTATTTAAGTTTATTCCTCAAGGGTTAAGCTTTTGAGAAATGCATGGCCTCACAATAAGACACTACCTTAATGTGGCTGATGTTGGCATGAGATATTGTTAAGCTTGAAACACAATGTTATAGAGAGAAAGTTCAGATGTGACATCAAACCAGAGAAAGCACTGTACAGGGCTTAAAGGTCCACAGCCAGCTGAGTCTCACAGATAAGCCATTCTTTAAACCAGTGGTTTTCAACTGGTGGGTCGCGACCCAAAAGTGGGTCGCGGATGTGTGAGTGAAGACATTTTTTTTTTGAAGGCTCGATTTTCTAACGCTGTGCATGCAGTAGGCGTTGGACTGGAAGTACCGGAGACCATAAACGGTTTTGAAAACTTCTGTCACGTAGTGATCATCTTCTCAATAAAACATCTTTGCTGATGTTTGTTCGAGTCTTCTGGCCAATCAGAATCAAGATTGTTGCCGGAAGTCCCCACGGAGAATAACTTTGCGGTAGAACTCTTCTTTATACATCCATGGTTACAACTTCAGATAAAAATGAACACATAATGAAATATGACCCCCGGTCTGATGACTGACAGGTCACAGAACAATGGGGGCTATCTACCCTTACCCACAATTTAAAGTAAGTCACACAGACTATCTCCTCTTTACTCTTCAGCAAGATGTCAGAACAAAGTGAAAAACAAACAATGGCATAAAATATTATTAATATGTCGGGTAGTAATATATTTATTTATTTTCTTCTCAGTGTACCAGAATGCATAGTTTATGTTAGTATTTCTAAAAATCTCCTGGGGGAGAATCCCCCAGACCCCCTGCTGGGGTTGGGTTTTCAGCATGTGTGCCTTTTTATATAGTTCAGCTTTGATTCCATCATCTCATTAAACCTTTTTAAAAGCATACTTTAGTTCTGTGAAGGGATATAAGGGATATATGCTCTGTACTTCACTTTGATTAATATTGTATGCTGAAAAGCGTATATATTACAGCATGATTTTTTGTTGAATAGATTTGAGTGCTTCAAAATGTTGGGTCGTGATGTATTGACCAAGTAAAAAGTGGGTCCTGAGGCCTGACCAGTTGAGAACCACTGCTTTAAACCATATAGATCTGTAACAATGTGTGTCAGTGAAAAGTATACTGAGTTTAAACCTGCTTTTAGTCGCTACCTCCGGGGTTTACCATTAGAACACTGTCTAGGGCTGGACAGATTCATGGCTAGCCTGGACAACTGAAGACAAACAAGGCAGTAGGACACACACACTTTGTACGTACTTTGAGAGAGCAGCGTGTTTGTCCATCCTGGCCCGGTAGTCCTCGTTCTCCTGTTGGACCTTATTTAGACACTCCTGCAGTTTCACATTCGTCTCCAACTGTCACACACACACACACCACACACACAACACACACACACACACACACACACACACACACACACCACACACACACACAGACACACAGACACACACACACACACACACACACACACACACACACACACACCACACACACACACACACACACACATTAGTTAGCATTAGTTTTATGTGAGGTTGTTTATCCATACTTTCTTCTAGACACTGTCAATATATGACCTTTTTCCCCTAAAACAACAAACAACAAGTGAAAGTAATCAGGGAGAATGAAATAGCCTCTGAAACAGGATCTGGATCACAGTCTAACCGGCACTCTAAAATGACGC